>OY997386.1:232500-690000 GCA_963921505.1 Phakellia ventilabrum | reverse complement strand
TCCACCCTCCCAGAACTACCAGACATCAAGAACTCTTTCGTTATGTGGTGAGCAGTAGTATCAACATTTTTGTTTCCTGAACACAACTGTACCCTCATACCCATGCCTCCCACCCAGATTTCATCTTAGATCTAGCCATTGAGGAAAATGGCTGCAAGATAAAACTGGGCAGAAAACTTGGGTTCAAGGGTACGTAGCTGTGGTTGTCAATTCGATAGTTTGTGTGGGTGCAGTGTAGCAGCTGCTCAGCCTGCATGTGTGTTTTCAATATCAACCAGGCAAGTAAACATCTGTTACCTTGTTTGCTACCTTGATATGGTAGCATGTGTTTGTGTGTGCAAGTAGCCCTGGAGCTCTTGTTGAGGATTGAACACGCACAGAAATATGGCACCAGTTGGTGGGTGTATGAGCTACAAAAGCATGCTTGGGGGTGGAAGCCAGCTAAGTGTCTGCAGCCTTCATTTTTGCTTTTAGTATGAAGTTCTATTCAGAAGTGTGCACTTCTATCTATTCAGGGGTGGACTTGTATTCAGTGGTGGACTTGTATTCAGGGGTGGACTTGTATTCAGTGGTGGACTTGTATTCAGGGGTGGGCTTGTATTCAGTGGTGGACTTGTACTCATGCAGGAGTGGATTTATAGGGCTCATGCTGCGTATACTCAGGGGTGGGCTTATACTCGGGGTGGGCTTATACTCGGGGTGGGCTTATACTCAGGGTGGGCTAATACTCGGGGTGGGCTTATACTCGGGGTGGGCTTATACTCAGGGTGGGCTTATACTCAAGAGTCAAAAGTGGGCTTATACCCAGAGGTGTGTTCATACTCAGAGGTGGGCTTATACTTATACTCAGGGTGAGATTGTATACCCCCCTCTCTCTCTCTCTCTCTCTCTCTCTCTCGCTCTCTCTAGTGCCAAATTTCAAGATCCCCAACAGGGACCCGACTACATTTTTGAAGCAGTGTTGCTCCCTGGGGCCAAGCTAGCCGAAAGGTGAGGATTAATTAAGACCTAGCTGTAAACTGCATATAATTCTTAATTGGCTATTAAAATTTATGCTGTACGATTGCTTCACTATCATTAAAATTAAAATTATTAGACTTGTACCCTCTTATCTCCTCACCTGTATTTTCTCTGCTGTGCACACACACACACACACACACACACACACATACCTGCACACACACACACGCACATGCAGGGTACTTCGCCCCCCAACTTGGAGTAATTCCACTTCTGGGTCCTATCGGCCCAAGACGGGATTTGCCACGCCTCCTTCCCGGATGCATCCCTATCACAACCCTGAACCAGCTCAGAGGATGATCAGGTGCGAAAATATAATAGTCTGGAAACGTGCTCATGATTGAAATTGAAAATCGAAATGTACACAGGAACCTGGGACTGAGGCTAAGGGAAAAGTGTATTGTGTAATTTTTCACGATAATCCTACATGCATCCTCTCCTTCGCCTCACTCCCTCAGGCACTCCCTCTCAGACCCCCGGGGCCAGCGCTATCCCACTCCGCCCCCTTTTGACCAGTACAACTACCAACCACCCTACCAGCCTCAGTTCCCAAGGAGACCTCGTATGTCACATGATATAGTCACATGACTATCACTTAATATCTCTCATGATTACAGTGATGTAGTCTCAGGGTTGTCGGGAGATTCTTAAACACAATTTTGACCCCCTATCGAATACATATAGCATGGCAGGACTTTTTATAGAGCACTTGCGTAGAGAAATTAGCCTCATCCCCAGTCTCTCTGCGTGTTTCACACTGGAGAGCCTGGTACTTTTTGTCACGTGATTTAACTTTGCATGGGTAGGACTAGTCTCGTGCCCAGACGTACCTGTGCTCGCCCCCTCGCAGAACGGTCTGGCGCACGAAGTCGAATTTCTGGGGTTTATGGGCGGAGCAATTAGCTTGTTAATTGACTCTTCGAGGTGTGAAATGCTCTATAAAGGCTTACTGAGGTCTCTACACTGACGTAAATAAGCGTTTTCTTGTATAATCGTACATGCAGAAGGCAACTCTTAGCAACAAAGTTACAAAACTGTACAGTACGAGTACAAAATACGGCAACTTGCTTAATCCGAGGAAATACCTTGTATTGATCTTCAACTAGCCCTTGTATCACCAAGACTGGAGTTATTTAAACTTCTAAGCGACACAAAGAACAATGTTAGCAGCCAGTTCGCTTAAACCGCTTCCAAATCTCGACAAACAATTCAAACGTCGCCATTTTATCGTTCCGTAATGGCATTCCAGAACGTAATAATTACAAATCCTGCAATGTCATTGGACCTTACCGCATTCCGGGAATAAGCCCCAACATTTGGACTTGGTGCGCCAGACCGTTTGGCGAGGGGAGGAGCCACGGTCTGGTCACGAGACTAGGGTAGGACCACTCGAAAGACTGTTGCACTTTTCTACCTTTTGCTCGTGACATTGTTTCAGCCCTCAGTCTGTGCCCTTGTTGGACGTTACTAAGCACTGGGTGAACTTCCAACAAAATTATTTGTAGGCCCTAGACAGCCACAGGGCGCTAGCAAGTATTATCCCGGATCCTGCTCGATGATCGGTCTGTGGTACTCTCCTGATGACCAGCCGCAAAACATTTTTAGTATCAAATACATGTGTGTTTACGCAGTATAAAGAAGGGGTCGTTTTATTCTTAGAATATCAATGATCTAGGCCTAAAACTAAATGTAACAAACTTGTTTTGACTCATACAGCAATTGACAGGTACCCTGCCATAACCCTAGGCCTATTTTATTTACTCCCCCCGAACCTCACACACACGCACACACACACACACACAGCTCCCTCCGTTGCCAGCTGGTCTCCCCTCCCACTCCCACCTGCACACCCTCACAACCCACCATCACACTACAACCCACCCTACCAGCCCCAGCCCCCCTCACGGTCCTACACCTCTCCCTCACAATTCGGTCACTATGCACCACGCCCCCCTCACCCTCAAAATTATCGTGGGGGTTTTAGACCCCCCAGAAGACCACCAGGACCCTCCCCCAGGGTAGGTAGAAATTACATGTAATGGAAGGGTATCCTAGCTAGAGGGGAAAGGCAGACTGGGGCTGGGGGAGTGTGTGTATAGCAACAATTTGATTAATATTCGCGAGGGGGGGAGGGGGGGGGGGGCAGGCAAGGAGGATCAAGTGGCCCCTAAATGCAGTCCAGGCTCGAATTGAGCACCTCAGGTTGGGACCTCACCTCGTACCCAGGCCTACCCACACGTGGGTGTAGAGAAACGCCTTCATGGCTGCGAAAAATAATCTATGTAGAGGCTTCACCATAGCTGTGAAAAAATCTGCATGGGGAGGGATGCTAAGGACGACTCTAGGGGGGGAGGCTGTGAGGGGTCTCTCCACTTGAATGTTGTATTTAATTTTAGGAATTTTATGTATAATTGTTTTCTCTGTATCGTGCTCATTTTGGGCTGTATCGATCGACTTTGACTTTGACTCTTACTATCTAGTCGGTAATCTTTTATTTTTCTCTTGTTCACAGAGGTCGGGGTACTACTGAGACGGAATGGAAATCTAAGTGGATTACAAGCGGAAGAAGAAAACCCATAATAATATTAGGTAAACTTTCTATAGTCGAATATCTTGAGCCTTTGAGATCAGTGATCACAGAAGCCCACCCACCCCCTCACTACTGCATGTACATATAGCACTTCAGCACTTGCAATTTCTATCAATGAAAGTATTTGCACAACATTAAATTACGTCAGCAGGAATTGAAAGCGCGCGCCTTCATGATGTCTTGCTACCCTGCATGTCCTGTTTCCACAGTATCATGCTCGTACGCAGGCCTCCCACGTCCAGATTCTATCTCATAGCCGCTCGGTTTCTTACTCAAGCCACACCTCCTAGTCTAGTGCCATGTTCTCGTGGAATGTCTATGTAATAGACCTCTATCCATCCGGATATCCATTGAGGTAAAAGTAGGCACTAAATGGAGATAACACAAGAGAACATGTTGCATGAAAACATACGAACATGCTTGTTTCCTTGTAATTTCTTGTGCTTCAAGCACTTTTACCCCCCCATTACATCATACCAGATAATGGTCTAGTTATGTGTTTCTTACATTCGATATTCAGGCTGGGGTTCTGACATCATCGACTGTAGTATCATGTGACAGGACTGTAGTATCATGTGACAGGAGCTTGCATAATTGGGGCACAGATAGCTAAGTTAGCAGGTGCCGTAGAACCTCCCACCAAGATAAAATATTAGGCGTGGGAGGCCTTGGTATGAAATTATTTCTCCTGTAAGGGGAACGGAAGCCATTTACTGTAACTGTGACAATGGTTGACCTCATGGCGACATCATCTGTCTGCCCGAAAGGAACTTTCAACCTCATATGCGATTGCTATCATATCCTGTGACATTGTACTGTTCACGAATTTTGCTTCATTCGATCATTTGTTGCACGACAAATTAACCACTACTGCCCCCACATGTAATCTTATAACAAACACCACAGTATATAGCCATAGCTGTATTCCATCCATAACCTCCCCCCCCCCCAGAATTTCCTGACGTTGATATTTTTTGGATACTCAACAGTTCATTTCAACATTTGCTTCTGGTAATAATCTAACTATGATATTTAGTGGCTCAAAAATTTGACAGTACGGGACAATGTGTATGTATGTATGTATGTATGCATGTATGTATGAAGGGCTCAGAACCACAGAGGAATGACCACTGGAAATTACACAAGAATGGCATAAAAATAATATGCATTACCCTATTACCAAAATTTTTAAAGTTTCAGCTGCACCTGAAACACATTAAGAAGATGTATTCTCAAGTTTAGGGGACAATTTCAAAATTTGTGAGTTAGATCACTAGCTCCAGTTCTGACTCCTGAGCCTTTCATACAATGGTCTCGATATCCCTGTTCAGGAGCCCATAACCCAAAGGGAAGGAGCATTAAACTAGTGGCACCTACGAGAATATATGGGATGCCTAGTGGTTATGCATGGCTGGTTTACTACACTACCAAATACTTCATCATGCAATGACGGTATTAAGGATCGAATTAACATCTTAGCACACATGAAGCAAATCTTGTGGTTGGTGGGCACAGTAATGCTTAATACTGAAGCAACTCCAATTGCAACTTGCAAACATCTTCACCCCTCACACACACACACCCCTCACACACACACACCCCACACACACTGCATGAGCAATAAGCAAAGTAATTGCACTAGTGAAGTGAGTGCAATTTTGCCTAATGTAAATGCCAAATAGCACGAGAATCCATGTGCTGCCATGGTAATTACGTATTACATATTATATAACCCTCTTGTAGCCCAATGGTATTTTTATTGGAAACGGTCCATATTCCACATAAGCTCTTCTAATCTAATTACATTTACTCTTGTGAGTGGGTTGCAGGCTTGACTAGGCACAGACAAACTGTTTAATCCCCCCCCACCCCCCCCCCCCCCCCCAGTCTGTTACCATGCTCAAGGTCCACACTATAATATTATTATGTGGACAGCATTATTGCAGGGGGGGGGGGGGGGGAATTGGTGTAATATTGTACCCAGGCCTCCCACACCCAGATTTTATCTCACAGCAATGGAGGATTTTGCTGTAAAATGAATTCTGATTGTGAGAGACCTGGGTGTGAGGTTAAATTGTGGCACCATGGTACAACTTGAAAAATTTAGGTGTGGAATGGAGCCTGCATGGGAATGAGACTGAAGCATCTGATCTCATGCACTTGCATGGAATCAAAATGAGAACAATTAAGTAGATGAACTGTTTTCTTAAGCATGCAATAACCACGTGTGCCCACTGTGTGGGTGCTGCCTTATAGCTAGTAATCATGGCCCTGACTTTGCGTACAGCCAACACCTGAATTCACTCACCAGCTTCTACGAGTATTCATGGCCATGTGTATGGAAGTGCCAAGAGGAAATGACAGCTTTTAAAGGAAGAAATGTGAAAATTGCTTGTGGGGGGGCTATAACCTGATTCATGGAATGGGATCACTCCCCATGCAAAGCCTGAGGTCATGCATGTATGTTGACTGTATGTCTTGCTGCCCATTCAGACAGCTGTCAATCTAATACCCCAACACTGCCTTAGCCTATATATGGATGTACATCTTTTGCATGGCACACCTAAAAATTAAATGAAACACAGTCTGCACTGATCCATTATGATGCATGGCCTGTTTATTCCCTCACTTAATTAATTAGCCTGAATAACATTACATGTACACCTCTCCAAAAACTCCTCTCTCCAGACGTATTTGCAAACTATGTAATAATGGTGTCGAGGATCAGCAACACTTCTTGTTGTTATGTCCCAGTCTGATCGAGCCAAGGGCTAAACTCTTCAATCAGCTACATTTTGTCAACCCTAGCTTCCTATCATACTCGCCCCAAGAAAAATGTCTCTATTTACTCCAACCACAACAACACATCCACTGTATCACTTTTGGTTTGTATCGTATGTATCTGTTTCATCAGAACTTAATGTATAATATTTCTAGTTAATAAATGTTCATGTGCTGTGTTTTTTGTTCTTATATCCTATTACCGTCTCATGAGCTGGCTGTACCTTTCTTACAGGTGACATTAAATTTTGATTGATTGATTGATTGTACTGTAGGCTTGCTAGGTTACCATGGCGCCTATCAGTCTGCTGATCTCAGACTGGGCTTATGAACTTCTATGGTTAAATCACAACAGAATCATGATGATGAAGGAAAGGTAGTTGAGTTGACTTCTCACGAGGGGAGTGGCCTGGGAATGAGGCTATTCCCAAATTACAGTAACAAAGAAAACAGGGAGGGGGGTATATGAAAGTCATTGTGGCTTTAATAAATCCCCCTGTATGGGAAATGGTGTATACCACAATATATACTCCGCGGATCTACCGCGATCTTTATTGGACTTCCGGATCACAAGTGGGGAATTCCGGAATTGGTCGCAGCTGGCGTTTCCGGTCGTTACATGATACGTAGTAACTACAAGCTAAGGTGTGAAGGATCAAGGAAGGACCTTTGCATTTTGTTTTAAAATAAGAAAATATTTTGTTGGAGAAGCAATGCAAGAAGAGGCAGTCTGGCTATGAGGACCAAAAGATCTTTGTTGGCGGCTGCAGCCGTAGCTTTCCTGGGTGCCCTGATCTTTCTGCCAGCAGCACGCGGCACCACGAGGATGGACTGGCATTTCTCCCCAGACAGCTCTGCCCTGTGCAACGACTTTACTAGAGCTGGATATTTTCTGCGGAGAAACGAAACCTCGCGTGACTGGGTGATATTTCTTGAGAGCGGGTCGCTATGCTATTCAAACGATACCTGCAACAGGCGGTTCTTTCTCAGCGAAGTAAGGAACAGGTTCAGTATCGACGGTGGAGGCTTTGGGCCGTACGGAAATTTCGACCCGCAGACGGCTTGCGAAGAGACGAGCTGCAGAAATAATCCCCAAGGTGTTTTTAACCCGCTAATGTCTTCAATGAGTTGCTTCAGGAATAGAACTGATTACTTTCCACCTGAAAATGGATTCACCGTGCTAGGAACGGATATTTTGGACCAGAACAACACCAAGAACCCCCTGTTTTGGACCTACAACCACGTAGTGATCCCCTACTGCAGCAGTGATGTGTGGCTGGGGAATGAGATGGCTGGAACGAGGGTTAATACCGCAGCACAGACCGAATGCAGCTGCTTTGACTATGGTAAGTCTGTGTCTAGTCTGCAGAAGGTTACACTGACGTAGCTATCACCACTGGCCGAGCCGTAGCCAGAAGTGCAGTGTAAAGCCATAGATAGTACATCTACGGTAACACTAGGAGGCCGAGGTGATTTTTTTTTACCTTTAGCTAGTATAAGGCCCCTGTATTAAATTCCCTATTTGCCAACATCATAGAAAGCATGCATGTAACATGTGTGCTCTAGCTAGTGTGTGCGCTGCTCTGTATTAAATAGCATAGAAATTCTTAAGGTGAGTTTGCTAATTTCTCACGTAGTTTTCCTGGTGCATGTGCATGTCGATACATACATGAAGTTAGCCTCTCATCGATTTTTCTCTACGGCTACGAGATAAAATCTGGACATGGAAGTCCATGGTATATACAAGGATACAGGTACATTGAATGTCTACAGAGGTCTGCAAGTTGGTTGCCATGTCAATAGCCAGTGGCGTCTGGAACAGTTTACACAGCTACTACTGCATTTACCTATCAACCAACTATAGTTAATTATGCTGACATATATGAATAAGGAGCAGGTTGCAAAAGCAGTGAGCCCCACCTACTAAGGGTAACCCCCTTTCTCTCTGGCATGTTGAGTATCTATTGAAACTACAAATCTCTTTGCCCAGAATTTATCTTGTGGTCATGGAGGATTGCAAATCTATATAGCTACCCTCATCCCCTAACACGGGAGAGAGTATGGTATCTTTTTGCACCTGAGGCCTTAATCGTGTGTAGATGAGCGCAGTTGTAGTTCTTCGACACCAATAGTTCCTGTAGCTAATCTTTAGGCTCTGTTGGTGCCACACACTGAGCGCTGAAGTAGTGTCACCGGCGAAAGGTAGAGAAATGCAGCTGTCTTTCGATGAGTCCCCGCCTACGCATCGCATGAAAATTAAATCACGTGAGAAAGATACCCAGGTTTTCCCCAGTTTTACAACAAGGGAGAGCCTGAGGACGAGGGAGAGCGTGGGGACGAGGCTAGGTGTAGCTGGGTAGGAGTCTGTGTATAGGAGTGGCCAGCACCCTGTTTTGGCACGCTGTCTGGTTAAGGGAGCCAATTCGCAATTTACCATGACAGCAGGCTAGGATGAGGCTGATTCAGAAGTGGTTTAGGGGTCTGTCTTGCTTCTCAAACAAGTGCTTGTCCAAAAGCAGGCTTCTTCACCACCCCCCCCCCCCAACCTGTCCAAGAATCATTTGATCCAGGGTGGGTAGGACAAGGTCACATGCGCAAGCCAGCACCAGTACACGAGATAACTCTCTTGAAGAGCTTTATTATTTTGTGTTTGGTGTTGACATGACATGACAGTGGCACAAAGCTAAAGAAAAGTCTCTCGGAGCAGCCCGAGTCTATTTCTGATGGTAAGGCACGGCATTCTGAACTCTTCTCCTGCATCTTAGGACTTGCCATTGGAAGGTAAGTAAACCCGTGGATTGAGCCCCGCTGTTATAGCGAGTTACAGCAGTTTCTTTCTAGCTAACTCCGTATTTTCGTGTGCACACGACAATGGAATGCAACTACCTGCACATCCGCATGTGGCTTGTCTTACCCCCCCCCCCCCCCCTGCATTTGATCTGTCTTGGAAAATTTTTTTTTTGACACAATTGTGTTTGTGCATGCCACAGTGAGATTGCCATAACATGTATAGTCTATTGAAGTGGGGGTCTTTCATGCATGGAAACACTTCAAGCCTTCTAGCTGGCTGGGATATTCTAAATATTCATTTTCTGAGAGTATAGCATTCTGATTTGAGGTTTTAATTGGCATATTCCAAATTCCATACCCCTTGTCATTGGCAGTACACACGCAAGACCAGTCACAGCATGGTATCAGGCACGTGGGCTCTGCTCTACACTGCTGTTACAGTGTACAAAACAGCTGTGTATACTTCATTCCATTATAGCGGGCAGGAAATTAAAGAGTGTAGGGGTACACTCTTTCTTGCCAGTGTATTGGAGGCATGCTGGGCAGGAATAGTGCCAGAGGTACACTATGTGATTGTCAGGGTCTTCTCCTTTAGCCTCGTTCCCAGTCTCTCCGCTCCAGTTGTTACGTCGCTTGCAGTACGCAAGCGACGTAAAAACTGCGTACTGCAAGCGACGTAACAACTGGAGCAGAGAGACTGAGAATGATGCTACTTCTCCTTTGCAGAGCAGGTAGCAGTCCACAGTGGCAAAGCATCTGCATTCATTACTTCCTTCTTGCTGTTTAGCCGCAAGAACAAAGTAAGGATTGCAGTTTCACCAAAATGTCACGTGATTCGCACATGACTACGTTAGCAACAACTAGTTAATAACTTCATTCCGACCCCGCCCATACCTGGTTAAACGGTAATTACCTGTGCAGATATATAGTAGCTAGCTTAGGCATCCTTCTTATTGGCCTAGGCCTTGAACGTTATCGCTTTTAGGTACCGAATTTCAATGGCAAGCTATGTGCAGCGAAACTGGAAATTAAATAACTATTAATAATTGCATTTTTCAACATTTCTCGTTGCTATGTGTACTTCACGTTCGGATATTTTGGTGAAACTAATTGCAGATGTTTACATTAAATCATATTCCAGAGGACATTATTTAAAATTTTGTGGAAACTCAAGCCATACAGAGCAGTGCTTAGCACTCCCAGGACAGACAGAAATGCATCATCCATTTGCTGAATAGCCCAATTTACACATTTTCAGTACAGAATGGATTGGGTAGTCAAATGATTAGATCACTTGACCAAATTTGGAAGCGTTAACAAAATCATTGACTAATTAGCACATGCCTACAGTTACACACCTGCACATTTCTTCCATACAGATTGCTTCAATTACAGACCCAACAGTGAAAATCTCCAGTTCACCTTTCGTGGAAAGATCATTTTTGAGTCCATCATCACTGACCTTATGAGCATGGGCATGGGACTAGGCGGCTCACGGGTGGTTCTGGCCGGTTCCAGTGCTGGAGCGGTGGGGGTGATGAACAATATCCGATACGTGAAACAAGCCCTCCCGAGCACTACCGATGTGAGCGTGATCCTAGACTCGGCCTGGTTCATCAACTTTCAGGGGAACATCTTTAGAGAGTTTGACGGCACTGTCAATCTGTCTCAATCTGAAGCCCGGAATGAGAACGCAGTGGCCCTTTTGGACATTATCGAGAGCAACGAAGCCTGCAACGACACTGATCTCGGATTCCCCTGCTGCATCTCTGCGTATTGCCTTTTCACCCAAACAAACTCTGCCGGCGTAAGATACTATCCCGATGACGTCCCGACATTCGCCATCTTCGGCCTCTACGACATCTTCCTCCTGGCTCCCTCTCTGGCCGGAGTTGTGCAAATCCAGGACGAGAGAACTGCGGTTGGTTACGCAGTTGATTTCCTCCGTGTAGTTGGGGAGTATGGAGGAGACATGAACGGTACTCTAGCGTTCACGGAACCCCAGACCGATTTCTTCAGTTACTACGTCACGCAGTGCTTCCAGCACATTCACTTTGCCACTTCCAGTCTCTGGGGCGCAGAAGGAGCCAGCGTCTTCGGGAGGTCTTCCGTCGAACTGGATAGGGAGCTGGCATCTTTCACGTAAGCTTCTTACAACATGTTTGGTAGGCACTGTTGGCCTGGAGAGGCCATGCTGTTCATTGTAATTGAGACTAATTAGTCAGTGGAATACATGTATATACAGAGTTCTCTCTAACGCGCACGTTAGCGTGGTGTGGTGCTGCAGAAGGACACAGTGTGGGCAGTAATGCACCCATACAGTGACTACAGTATATAGTACATGTACATGTACAGGAAGTCCCCCTTTAAGCATATTATAGATAGGTGTCTGTGATATCAGTGGCTCAGGTCTAGACTAATACAGAAGGAATGTGAAACTACAGGGTCTCAGGGCTTCCACACTGAAAGGTGAATGCAATTTCAGTTGGGGCTCTAACCCGAAACCTGATACCAACATCTCCATCAGCATTAGTATGTTGACAAAGTAGAGGCATGTTTACAGAAATACGATCAGTTCAGAGTACTGTAAATGGAGTAATTGTTCTGTCCCCTTGTGAGTACAGGGGTAGAGGTGGTTAGAAAGAGCTAATTAAGCGTCGGTGTAGCCCACGTTAGCGGTATATAGTGATACCTGATCAGTGTGTTTGTCATGCCCCTTACAGTGACCGTAGCTGCTCAGATTTGTTCGAACGACGGCGTTTTGCTAGTTCTGCCACTGCAATGAGTTCTGGCAAGCATGGTAGCCGTAGAACTGCTTGCCTCAGACCAGTATCTGAGGGAGTTGTCTGAAAAATTCGCTTAACCTCATGATTAGCTATTGCTGCAGTTGCTGCTATTTGTTTGTAGTCCACCGTCAGAGTACTTTGAAGGCTATGAAAAGATACGTGGGGCGGGTCAGCTCGTTTGTAAAATAATTAATTAAGGGGCAACTACCCCGCAATTAT
Organism: Phakellia ventilabrum; assembly: GCA_963921505.1. Taxonomy (NCBI): domain Eukaryota; kingdom Metazoa; phylum Porifera; class Demospongiae; order Axinellida; family Axinellidae; genus Phakellia; species Phakellia ventilabrum. The sequence continues at coordinate 677,814 of OY997386.1, read as the reverse complement.
ACCCTTGTGCAGTGGGTGACCCAGAACCTTAAATTACATTTGAAATCATTACTACAACCACTCCTACTATCATTTACTACACAATAAACCTTACTGGATGCCTGACCTTGAGAATCAGGAATGGTGGGTTAAAACGAGCTTTTGATGGCATGCCAACTCTCACCACTCATCCAGCACTCACATGTACATGTATACCAGTTTAGCCAACCTCCTTTTATCATCAAAAGAAAGTTGTGGACGTCATTTTCCAGCTGGTTGTTCCAGACCTTCAAAACCATGTATGCTTCAATGGCCTGCAAATCTCTATTGCTGTCCCAAAAATATCTTCTTGGGGCACTACAAAATGGGCACATGGATAATACATGCATCTACATACATACATACACACACACAGACATGAGGTGCGAGCAGACGTTTGGCGTACACGTCCGCTTGCTGGAGGTATCACAATGTCTGATGCCATCTCGGCGTGGTACGGAACCACGTCTCCGGACCCAACCAAGCCCCTACGTTTTCGAGACAGCTGTACTGGCCCGTACTGCAACATGAATTGTCCAGAGGAATTCAACCTGGGGAGCCTGACTTCTAATAATTGGGCCACGGGGGGCAAAGCTGCCGTAGCGATCGTAATCGTGGGCGTCACAATTCTCTGCCTGATAATGAAGTTGATCTTCGGGTTGTGGCTGTGTCGACTGAACTGGAAACAGAATGCGTACCTTGACACCTTGGAGAAGGATCTAGAGGAGGCCGAAGACCGACTGCAAGTAAGGAGGAAGGATGCATGCCGGGCTCGGTTGGTGCTCATTCCCATGCCGACTGTCTGGGAATGAGATTTAAGGGAAGTCCTCGTTCCCAGACCCTCCATCCGTCCTCGGGTGGAGGGTCTGGGCACGAGACTCGCCCCAAGTAGCTAAAAAAGCCATCCTACAAATAGCAGCAGGCTCTGAGACTTTGCTATGTGTAGCTATAAACACAACCAATGTACGTATACAGCCAGCTTTCAAGCTTTATTGCATTGCTAGCAGACATATGCTACTTAACGGCGTAGGTGTAGTCCAGCGTATACACAAGATGACATGGTTTTGTGGTTCTCGCTGTGTATTAGCTGGACTGCACCTTGAGAATGAGCAAACTGCTGTGTAGGGTGGCTACTAGAGCTGATAGGTAGCATATGCTAGCCCTTGGCTAATTGCAGGGTCCAATGTAGGCCAGTTATAAGCCATTTCAGTTGTAGAGCCTGTATACAGTCTCAGTGCCATGTGACTGGAGTGGAAGTTTAAGTTTATACTCCCACTTACCGGCCCCCAGTTTCTTGTGCATGCAGTGGATAGCAGACGATCCTTCTGGTTTTCACCCGGGGAAATGGGGAACCTCTGAGCATTCTGTAACGTGAGTAGTAGTTTTCGGCTCTGCAGAAGTACCTACACAAACATGCACTTGCGCAGTGGATGTTCGTCAGGCTATCGTTTTCCTTATCGTTAAAGGGTTTCTTGGAAATGAACTCCCACAAGCAGTTTATGGAGCTCGTAGATAATTAATTTCCTATACATTCCTGACTGCAACAATTCTCGGTAGCCAATTTACTTCCTTGTTGGGTTTGTAATCTTGATATGTCCTACAATACTGCAGAAAGAACATCTATAATGTGGTTTGAATACGTTGTTGGGAGCAACCCTGCAATTATAGCCTCTTTAACACTACTTGTATAATCAGTATCGCATATGTTGCGAAGGCATTATCATCATTGCGAAGGTATTATCATCATTATTGTGAAGCTATTATCGCGAAGGTATTATCGGTATTATTGTGAATCATTATCGTGAAGGTAATATCATCATTATTGCGAAGGTATTATCATCATTATTGTGAAAGTATTATCATCATTATCGTGAGCATGGTTGTCTGATATTGCCCGACACTGATTCCCCTTCCCCCTTACCTAGTTTCCTGACTGCCCCGACGAGGAGGCCATTTCTGTTGCCTGTATAAACCTCAAGTACTCTGTCACTTTCAGGTGAGAGGAGGGAGCCCCTAGCAATTAGTTTATGGCTGCCTCATTCCCGGGGAGGCTCTAACCCTCCACAGAACCTATTGATGTCATTACATGAAAACATGATTGCAAGGCATGTGGTAAAACATGAGCACATGCTGTATACTTGTACACACAAGACTAGTATAGTATAGTATAATATAGTATAGTATACAGCTTTTCACACATGATTATTATGCCATATATGGCGGCATGTCGTTATAATGACATCATGCACATATTTTTTGCATGCATAGAGGGAAAATTCTGGGTACAAGTTCTCGGCTCTGTCTGGGAATGTTGTCTCTAGCATAACTTTTGTATGTTTTTCCCAAAACATCGACTTTGATGAAGATGTGAATGAATTGCATTAGCCAACCGAGAATCCTTGAAGAACAATTTTTCATTTCCTTTATTTAGAGCGAAGAAGGTGAAGGATGAGAAGAAAGATCACCTGACTCCTCTTGTGCTGCACAATATCACGCCTGAGGGCGCTATAGTCGAGGATGGAGACGGTAATCACACACACACACACATACATACATACACAAGCACACACATACACACACACGCACACAGGCACACATACACACGCACACACACAAACACATACTGAGAAACACACATACCATAGCATAAAAACAAAACCGTGCACCATCTGTTTATCTCATCAGGGAAGCCCTAAATATAGCCGCAGCAAGCACAGTTGCAGCTGCATAAATTAAAGTATAGTCTGTAACTCTAGAAGGGCTTGTCCAAGCTGTTTTTTCTAGTGCATATGTCTTTGGGGTGTTGTTCCCTTAAAAGAAGTGGAACGGAGAATACTCACGCCTTCTCTCTCTCTCCCCCAAATTTTTTTTTCTGTGGCTGCTAGATAAATCTGCGCGGGAGGTCTGGGTAGGGATTACCTTGGAGCAGGGCTCCTGTTTACAGCTGCACTCTTGTAATGGGATATGTAGTGCGCTGTCGCTATGACTTCACTTACAAATTAGTCAAGCATGCAGGAACCAATACATATATCCACTCTCTATTCCAGTAACAACAATTAATTGTGAGCATTCTGTGTAGCACTTCACACGGTGGACATCGTTTCTGTTCTGCTGACGTAATGGCTTTGGCCTTACCCTAGATGTTTGCCAGGCCCATTGGTTTGGGGAAGAGTTCCTGTTTACAGCTCCACTCTCGTAATGGTACACTGTCGCTATGACTTCACTTACAAACCATCCTGAAGTAATACATATATCCACTCTCTATTCCAATAACAGCAATTCATTGCCAGCTTTCTGTGTAGCACTTCACGGTAGACATCGTTTCTGTTCCGGTAACATAAGTCCTTTGTTCTTACCCTAGAGATTAAATGGCGTTTGCCAGGCCCATGCATTGCTTTAGAAAATACGGAGGGGTTGAGCTGTGATCCGATTATCCTATGAGGTTTTTGGCCCTAGCTAGAAGTGTGAGGGCTGGGTTATCCTGTGAGGTTTTGGCCCTAGCTAGAAGTGGGAGGAGGTAGGAGGGAAGACGCAGTTGTGTATGGATTTAATATCATAAACAGATGTCTCTGTACTGTGAGAATTCATGCCTAGAATTGGTATTAATTAGTGAACAAAGGGTGTGTGGCTTTAGCTGGGCCTAACACATTCCTAGGGGCAGGCATCTTGTTGTGGCACTTGCAGGGCTGTAGGGGCTTTCTGTAGGTCCACATTGGGTAGCTAAGGAGTGAGCTCATTTTGTGGCGTGACAGGAATAGGAAATTAATGTGTGTGGTAGGGTTTGGGTCCAAGTAAGGAAATTTGAAGGGGGTCGGGCTCATACTCAGGGGTGAGCTTTTACTTAATGGTGGGCTTATAATCAGGGGTGGGCTTGTACTCAGGGGTGGGCTTGTACTCAGGGGTGGGCTTATACTTAAGGGTGGGCTTATACTTAAGGGTGGGCTTATACTCAATGGTGTGTATCTCTGCAACACTATGTCTGATCTAAATGCAGCATTCGTGCTACAGTCTTCTTGGCATGGGATGGTACTAGTTGTTTAATCCGTCCACTGGCTGTTGGGATGTGAAAGTTTGAAAAACAGAAAAATTCATACAATGCAAGAAACGATAGGTTTTCTCAGATCCAGTTAGGCCTGTTGACAGTTGTGTGCTAGGGGGGAACATCTCTGACGATGGTTATTTTTTACTTTTTAGAGATACCTGTAGCCTTATCTTTATGGTTTGATGTTATAACAGACTCTCGACGTGTTTATTACTGTATGGGGGGTATTTCCACTATTATAACTGCATACTACTTAATTTGCACAACGGCCAGCTTCACTGCTCGTTCTCACATAACTGGCTGATGAAGCAATACTTTACAACTGCAGCAGATCGAAAAAGCTCAGACTCTGACTTCTCAGTTGAGTATGTGCGAAATGTACCACACTAGGATTTATTCTACATGTAGAAACAACTTACTTAGAAGTTACAAACAGACAGCTGGCATAACAATTATAATAGAAGTTCCAACTTTCTGTTGAATGTTGAAAGCATGTGGCAGACACCTGCGGTATGCTGCTAGTACCAACAGAGCTTGGAAGGTAAAAGTGCAGTGACCTCTTGGAATGCCAAACTGTTGAGCATTTACATAACAAAAGGTATACTATAACGCACATACCAGCATAACACACACATACAGGTTGGTATGTGTGTTATAGTATGCCTTTTGTTATGTAAATACTCAACAGGTTGGTATGTGTGTTATAGTATGCCTTTTGTTAGTATGCCTTTTGTTATGTAAATACTCAACAGGTTGGTATGTGTGTTATAGTATGCCTTTTGTTAATACTCAACAGTTTGGTATTCCAAGAGGTCACTGCACTTTTACCTTCCAAGCTCTGTTTACTCGAGCTATCTATGAGAGCAAAAGCATTTCTGCTTTCACCACCTCTAGCGTACAGTGCAACCCATCAGCCCGGGTACGTACCTCGAGACCAAATCCAAGACTTCAGAGGGTGATTATGAGGCATAGATAAATGGAGGTGTTCGTATCCTTGTCAGTACTAACATTCAACTTAGTAGATTTTACCACACGTCTCTCTCCTTCCCCTCTCCCTCTCCCTCCCTACCTCCCTTTGCCCCTTCCTCCCTCCCTCCCACCCCAGACGATGATCCCCTTCGCACCTTCAGCTCCTCCAGCAGACGGAGAGACTCCAACCTGAAGCCCCCACCTGCCTCCGAGCGAATACGGGGTTTTGTCCAGAGGACCTCAGCACACTTTGTGAGTTAACTATGAATACACTATCAGTAAAATAGGTTGGTCAGTACTGGGGGCTGTAGTGGCATAATGTAAAAACGGGTACTAAATGTGAGCGGATTTGAGAAAAGGGACCGCTTCGCACATTTTTCAATTTTTGATGATTTTCAAACTGTCATATCTCCTGTCTGGTAAGGCTTAAAGGCTTCATTTCCGGGTTATAGCTGCAGCAACATCTCATGTATAAGCCACCAACATTTCATTTGGATATCACGTAGCGTGCTGGAGATACGCGTCTTTGAAGTACACACATTTGAAAATGCGTGAAGCGGTCCGTTTTCTTTTGCGAAACATAAGAACATGCTTGTTTGTTTGTACTTTGTGATCACACCCCCATTACATCATAATGACCATTGCAATAACAATTCCACCCTCCCTCCCTCCCTCCCTCCCTCCCTCCCCCCCCCCCCACTCTTAGTCAAGCCCTACCAAAGACCCAGAAGCCAACATCTTGACTCATATCAGCACATCCTCACCGCCCCCGGAAGATCCAGGCAAAGAGGAGTTGCAGAAGAAGCGTTTCGGACAGAGACAGAAGGAGATCCTGAAGGGGATCTCGATCTATTTCAACCCTGGAGAGATGGTCGGCATTATGGGACCTTCAGGTGGGCCGACGAAAACATTAGGACCGTTTGTATATATTAGTAAGTGCCCATGGGCCCTTATTTGAGACAGTACAGTTATATGCGTTCCTATCGGCTTTATTATACCTGCAGGTTGTGGAAAGACCACTTTTCTTGATCTCTTGACCGGCCGACGGAAGAGCGGAAAGTTCAGTGTAAGTTAGTCTTCGAGGACAATAGACCCTTTACCATTATGATGTAATGGGGGTAAAAGTGAGCACTAAATGGAGAAAATACAGGAAAACATATGTAAACAAGCTTGTTTGTATGTTTTCGTACAAGAAAACTACATCAAAGCACATGTTCTCATGTATTTTCTCCATTTAGTGCTCACTTTTACCCCCCATTACATCATAATGGTAAAGGGTCTATTGTGTAGTGTACCTGTGTGGCTCAAGACGACCAGAGATAGGCTTACTGGAGTACACGTATACTTGAGGGTGGGCTTATACTCAAGAATCGCCTGGCTTGTGCACAAATAATTCTACTACTGGGATGTAAGCTGATGCGTATACTCGCGTGAATTTTTATACATACCATGTAACTGGGCTTATAACATTGGGTTCATAGTTTGGCTTACAAACTCAAGTTATCTGGCGGTTACTCTGGGATTGACTGGTGTGGGTCACACGCACACACACACACACACACACACGCACACGCACATACACACACACACACACACACACACACACACACACACACACACACACACACACACACAGGGAGAGATCTACATAAACGGAATGAAGATGGAAGATGTTCGTGACTGGTATGTTGCCAACACGGGCTATGTGCTGCAGTTGGCCACACCCTACTACGAAGAGCTGACAGTCCGCGAGAACCTCACCCTAGCTGCAGCCATGAAACTCTCAGATATGTACACTTTGAGGGAGAAGTTCGAACGGGTTGAGCAAGTTATGGAAGTGGTGAGTGTGAGTGTACTTGTTATGTGAGCTTTTTTAACAAGAAACCCCAGGTAAAAGCCTCTATTAACTGCGTTATTGCATCAATTTTACATGTATTTATTTCCTGTTTTCTCGCAAATTCATGCTAAGGGGGGTGGGGGGTATTACCCTATATTTACACCTCTGAGTGATGATATACAGCTGCCCTGTTCCTCCATCTCCTCAGAGTGGACTGACTGAACTTGCTGATACAATTGTGGGTGGATCTACTGGTCCGGGACTCAGCGGGGGACAGGTAAGACCGGTTCATCCACTGTACCAACCAGCGTCAAAACAGACACCTGGTGCCCACTGTTTGTGTAGGCATTTGATCTGATCATGTGGCCTGGGAACGAGGCTAGAGTTTCATCTCCCCTAAATACTGGGATTCCAGCTTTATAACTTCAGTTATGTGTCATGGCTGTGAGTGTGGACGTTGGCATGGTGGTACTGTGGGGTTAACTAATGGACCCTTTACCATTATGATGTAATGGGGAGTAAAATTAGGCACTAATTGGAGAAAATACATGATATCATGTGCTTTGATGTAGTTTTCTTGTATGAAAACATATGAACATGCTTGTTTATACATTCCACCGCATTAGAAACAGGGGCCGAAAGGTACACCTCTTGATTTGTCTGGTCTGTGGGTGGTAATGTGAGAATCTTCATTAATTCCAATTTTGAACTACATGTACTGAAGTAGTCTCGTCCCCAGACCTCTATTCGCCCGCCGCGAAAAACAGTCTGGGGACAATAAAACAAACGACCCGACCCTATGACGTGGATGTCTGGTATGCGGGATGACCAATCGCTGTGAAGCTACAGTAATGATTACTTCTCACTTGTACGTGTGTAAGAGGTGCGATCAAATTAGTGATGGCGGCTAGTGCTTTATCTGTACCGAGACTGAACGCTTCGTTCCCAAGACATACCATCGACAGAGCCATCGCTGAAGCAGTTCGGAAACTCGACTACAGCAGAGCTACAGACGATCAAGCGAATGCCATCCGAGAATTCGTGGCTGGGAGAGATGTTTTTGTCACGCTACCAACCGGCAGTGGTAAATCGCTCTGCTATGCTGCACTACCCTTTGTATTCGACTTTCTGAGAGCGCAGTCCGAGTCTCCCTCGATCGTGGTAGTACTTCAGTGTACATGTACAAACAAACATCAGTTTTTCTCTTCTCACTTTGTAATTCCCACGCGGTCGCCAGCAATTACTGAGTACGTCATCACGGTCACGCCCCGCAAGGGTCGGGCAGTTTGTTCTATTGTCCCCAGACCGTTTTTCGCGGCGGCCGAATAGAGGTCTGGGCACGAGACTAGTACTGAAGATGTTTTAGTGTATTTTCTCCATTTAGTGCTCACTTTTACCCCCCCCCCCCCCATTACATCATAATGGTAAAGGGTCCATTTCAGGCTTGCCATGGGAGGGATACCCTCAGGAGTGGCTTTCAGTTCCTTTTGAGAGGAAGCTTCTCTAGGATACAATTCCAGGAACTGTGTACCAATAAACCACATGAAGGATATCTCATACATGAGTTTGCATTTTTTCTGTTTCTTTCCTCCTGCTATCAAATCCCCCTGATGTATAAATATATTGGGTGGAGGGGGTATGTGATTGCAGACCAGATTCCGTGGCTTGATGCTTTGAAGTCTTAAGCTCTTGTATCGGGCTTCGGCAAATTTCGGGTGTTTAAGAGTGAGATTCATTTGTAGGGACATTTGATAGCAGACCAGATTCTGCTATCAAATCCCTTCAGGCCACAGAACATCTGTATGGCAGACCAGATTCGGCAGCTCATGGGCTCACACTTGTGGCTAAAGCAGAGAAACAGAAGTAGCTGCATCCATGCACACATCCACCGTAGTATAGTGGACAGACAGGGTATCTGGCTGGGGGGTCGTCCAGCAACCACGCACTATGCAGTCTAGCCAACACAAAATTCAAATAATTTTTGTGTCTCTACAAGTGGCAGCTTATGAGTGAGAAGGAAATTGCAGCTATGCGCAGCTAACCAAACACGGTAATTTCCCTTTTCCCTCCAGCCACAGTGTATGCTCTACTGTCCTTGTGGCATTAGCCTCTGGCTTCTGTGTAGTTCGATCTCGTTAATTGTTGTGTGGGTGATAGGTACCACCAGGAGCCCATAACCACAAAACAGTTATAAAATTACGGAGGAAGACTTAACTGCAGTCGACCCTTACAATATTATATTATCGGAAGTGGTATTGTGGGAAATGCTATCCTTTTTGGCTTGATTTGAATTCCTGCCACCGTCTGTTTACATACACTCTAGATCAGCTGCAATTAATTATGGGGACCTGCTTGGCACACATACTTCTATAAAGTCGGAGTACGAGGGTGTAGCATCCTTTAGAGGGAGATTGGGTGAAGCCATATACACGAATACACTGTTGCTGTCAGTACATCCTATAGTGCAATGAGCCATGTGTTCACTTTCCTGTGTTGCCATAGAAACGTCGCCTGGTTATAGCCCTCCAGCTGTTGAAACTACCCAACGTGATCTTCCTGGATGAGCCTACCTCAGGTGACTAGTCATGTGTGTGTAGCTTGTGTTGTGTGTATGGTATGAATTTTACATGTATTTTGTATGTTGTGAGTCAGTTTTGGTGTTTATGATCATGTTTTAGGGTTTTTACTAGTCGGAGGGTGTTTTTTATGCAAGTTAATTGAGGAGGTAAAGGGGGGTTGCCTATTGCTCCTCTGCTCAGATGAGAGCGTCTGAAGATCCTGCGTTCAATCAATCCCCAACTGGGGCTTTGTTGTCGTTTTTGGGGGGGGGGGGGGGCCTTTGGAGAGCAAAATTGGTTGTGACATTATAGCGAGCTGAAATGTTTGTGTTTGCTAGTGTAGTATACACCATTCTTTAGTCACATGCTCTTGGCAAAGACCTGACAACACACACACACACACACACACACACACACACACGCATGCACACACACATACTCACGCACACACACACACGCACGCACACACACACACACACAGGGCTAGACGCAGCCTCCTCCTTCGAACTCCTCAGCCACCTGAACAAGCTGGCAGACTCGAACAGAACCATCATCCTGACCATCCACCAACCACGCCTCGAGATCTTCCACATGTTCCATAGGCTGGTACTGCTGTCTGATGGAAAGGTAAATTATGTCATCACGACATCATCATAGGGTAATTCTTTATTGCATTATCCCTATTGATTACCTAACTTCCTATTTTTGGATTCATCACAATACTGGTCACCTTTATGTATGTCTTATAGAGTAGTTGCATTACATCATTATGATGTCATGCTATGGGTAGGCCCTGCAGAAGCTGAGGAGATAGTGAATCTGAATTCTAATTACCGAAACGCCTGTTTTGCCGACTAATGCACTGTTGAAGGAACAGAGCTACAGCTTCTGTTTTGTTTATTGTGAGCTTTTTGGTTAAGTGCCAGTCACAGGGTATTACAGCATAATCACACAGTTCGTGTGTTGCTATGGCGATAATGATGGTGTTATTGCCAAGTTTTGTTTGCTAACTGGAGGTGCCAAGGTTTCATACAGGATTTTATGTTGGAGGGAGGGGGGGGGGGGGTGACCCATGCATGCTTTGAAGCATAAGTCACTAGGGGGGTCTGGGGCATCCCCCCCCTCCAGAAACTTTTTGATTCTAATGCCATTTTGGAGTCAAATTTATGGTCCTTGAACTTCTGCTTACTAAGTAGAAGTACCCTTTGAAGAGATAGCAGTAACATTTGAGTATTGTATATTATTTCAGAATGACATCATGATTGCATCATAATGACATCATCATTGCATTCTCCAGGTTGCCTACCACGGAGTACCAGAGAAGGCCTATGAGGTGTTCGTGAATGCCCTCAAGACACGCTACCTGGAGCTGGGACTGATAATTCCGGAGCTCGAGGACCACAACCCTGCTGGTAACCATGGCAATTATGTCATAATTGCAACTAGAGGGATTTTCCGCTTCAAGTAGGAATTTGGCATTTTGCGATGAAGCACACAAATACGCATGCACCGTCCATAATTAGTCTTAATTTACAGAGTGATAGTATAACACTTACCTCGTACACACACATTTACATGCACACACAAACACATGCACATGCACACACATACACAAACAACACAATACACGTACTACACACACACACACACACACACACGCACACGCACATGCACACACACACACACGCCTACACATACATGTACACACACACACACACACACACACACACACACACACACGCACTACACATACATGTACACACACACCCACACACACACATGCACTACACATACATGTACACACACACACACACACACACACACACACAGATGTCATTATGGACATGCTAGGGAACCCAAAGATGCGCAAACTGATCACGGATTACTACCAGGCCTCCTGTGAACCGAGACTTGTCACTCGAGCAATCAAGGCTGCACAGTAGGTCATCTGAAAACCTTTGCGGCTCCATCACCCTTGGAAAAGACTTTATAATTTATGGTTGGATTTGCAAAAGCGCATTCTTAGCTGCCTCGTTTGATTTCCTTTTTGGGATTCCATCCCTTAAATTTGTGACTTGTCCGTATTCAACTGTCCTTATAATTCAAGGAATAAACCACGATGACTGTATTGGTCTACAGGTGGAAGGAGAAGAGTCTCTCGTTGAACTCCCTGGATAATCAGTCAATGCATTTAGTTGGCTACCTCATCTGGGGGGCCAAGCGGCCAGGACAACGCCATGCAGGTCCGTTCACCCGTCTAGCAGCGCTGGAGGCTAGGGCATCGAAGCGTGCCAACCTTTTGCAGGTGTCATACCTCCCTGTCATCTTTGCGCTCTACGGAATCATGCTTGGTGAGTCAATAGAAGCAGGGTAGTCATTTTTTGGCTGGTTCTGAAACATTACCCTTCCCGTGTTTGTCTGTCTGTTTGTGTGTCTGCAGTTATCACGTGCGCCAAGTTATGTCATTGCGTTACTAGGCCTCTGTAGCCACGAGTACAATGGAAACTACTAGAAGTTTGCAGGCCCAATAGGCCAAGGTACATTGTACTGTACGTCAAGTTAGCTTAGTGGTAGGTAGTGATGATCCTTCTGTTTGGTAAGTTCACTGGAAGCAGGAGCCCATAACCCAAGCAAACTACAGAATTGCCGAGTACACTTATGCTGGAAGCTGCGCGAGACGAGACAAGTTGATCCGTTCCACAGCTTTAGAGTGACCTGTTACTGAGTAAACCTTCAGTTGGATGGTCTGTGTGAGCTGGTTTTTAGATATGAAATATTTTCTTCTCCTGATGAAGAGTGTTAAAGTACCATCAAAGCGTTGAATAAGGTTTCATTCCTCTACCTTCGGAGTCCATATAGTACAGTATTATAAATCTAGACCCCAAGAAGTTGTCCACCGTTTTGATTCTGGGAGGGAGGAATCCTTTAACACTCTCAGTCACACCTTGTAACACACACACACACACACACACACACACACACACACAGGTACCGTATACCTTCAAACCTCGAATCCTGTTCTGGTCATCTCTGGCTACACCGTCTACTCCGTTGCTAGTGCCCTCTTCATGTTCCCAGTTCTCTACCACTACTTCTTTCAAGCTCTGCAGGTAGGGCAGTAGCCTCGGAAACCAGCAGCCCAACCAATGAACGGCCTGGGAACACTAGCTAAAAAGTTTGATCTATGATTCACGGAATGGTTATACAAGTAGCATAGCCGTTGCACTTTTGCCATTTTAAGTACTTACATGTACATGTACATGTATCTTTGTGATTCGATTGTGGTTGCATGTTTTGCAATCTTAGCCTTTGTATATACACTGTAAATGCAATGACTACCTGTAGAGCTAGAGACCCTTTACCATTATGATGTAATGGGGGGTAAAGTGAGCACTAAATGGAGAAAATACATGAAAACATATGTAAACATGTTTTCATGTTGTATTTGTGTCATGTTTTGTTGTTTTTTCTGCTGATATACCACATGCATGTGTAGACACACTACGGTTTATTTACTTTACATACACACACATACACACATACACACATACATGCACACACATACATACATACACACACAGGTCTACACCTACGAGCGAGGAGATGGGGTGGGCAGGGCACACGATCTTGTCATCCAAGGCTTCATTCGGGGAGTGGCTACTGCTGCCGTCCCAGTGGTGGCCTGTGCTGGAGCCTTATATGTCCTGGTAGGTGGCAGAGTACAAGCATTTATGATGACCTTATTTGGAAACGAAGAGAATATTCAGCGATAGTCCCTAAAGTAGTACATGTATGATCAGTGAAAGTGACTGAGGTCAGAAGCTCCACCCACTAAATGAGGCATATTACATAGACATACATGTAGCTGATTGAATGTTATAGGTCCTCTTTCCCTCTCTCCCTCCCTCCCTCCCTAACACCCTCCCTCCCCTCCTCCCTCCCTCCCTCATATCCTCTCTCCCTCCCTAACACCCTCCCTCCCCTCCTCCCTCCCTCCCTCATATCCTCCCTCCCTTTCTCCCTCCTTCCCTCCCTCCCTTTCTCTCTCCCTCCCTCCCTCCTTCCCTTTTTCCCTCCCTCCCTCCCTCCCATTACTTCTCACAGCTTGTAAACCATAACTCCTACAACTTCCTTGCCTTTATTCAAGTGGCACTAGTAAACATGGCTCTCAATCAGACATGGACGGCTCTACTTATCGCTATGATCTGCGGCTTTCCTGGCATCGCGTTCCGGGTCTCCCCCATCGTTGCCAGCTTAGCAGGCTTCACAAGCGGATTCTTCATCCCAATTGAGCAGATACCGTGGTGGTGAGTAACATGCAACATGACAGTTAGTGAAAAGTTTATTCAATTGTAAAATTTGCCATGCAATGTTTCACTTTGGCAACTGTGGGCGTGATTCCTACATGGCACAAGGTGTGTGGGGATGTAGAGGACATGCAATTGTCAGGGGGGGAGGGAAGGAGGGAGGGGGGGGGGGCTCCTGTATTTTGGGTAAAGTCAAGATGTCAGAGGAATTTTCACGTCAACAAACCTTGTATGCTCTGCCCCTGTTGCTAAGTTACTGGGAGTCAACAGATGGCTTCACTAAATTTATCTGCCATTATGATGTAATGGGGAGGAGGTAAAAGTGAGCACTAAATGGAGAAAATACATGAAAACGTGTAAACAAGCATGTTCTTATGTTTTCATACAAGAAAACTACGTCAAAGCACATGTTCTCGTGTATTTTCTCCATTTAGTACTCACTTTTATCCCCCATTACATCATAATGGTAAAGGGTCCACAGCACCACATCAAAATTTGGGTAGCCAGTCTTGATGATGGTGCAAGCCATGCTAAAGTGTTCACCATCATATGAAGGTCCATCTTGTGTTCACCCTCTCCACCCTTTTCTGGCTCCATAGGTACCGGTGGATGGTCTACATCAATCCAAACTACTATGGCTTTTCGTCTTCAGCGTTCTTTCTGCTCAGCGAATTTGACTCGGGCTGTGAGGGGTCCCAATTTGAGTGTTTCACTTCCTCTGGAGAGTACATTCTGCAACAGTTCAACTTTAATAATATCAATCCTTACCTACACATCGTTGTAAGTTACGAGTGCTGAAGTGTGTGTATGTGTGTGAGGGTGTGTTTTAGGCCTAGCAGTATTTCTTTATATGCTTGTGGCTAAAGGTCAATAATTGACAGTTACATACGTGTAGCTCTAGTCTCATATGCATTTCTGCTTTCTATTTTCCACTCTCCCTCTTCCCTCCCTCCCTCCCTCCCCTCCCTCCCTTCCTCCCTCCCCTCCTCCCTTCCTCCCTCCCTCCCTCCCCTCCTCCCTCCCTCCCTCCCCTCCCTCCCTTCCTCCCTCCCCTCCTCCCCTCCTCCCTTCCTCCCTCCCTCCCTCCCCTCCCCTCCCTTATTTCAGCAGTCGTTATATTGTGATTATCTTATTGTGTATGTCATATATCTGATTTACTATACAATTGTATGCTCCTTTGAGCCTTTCTCTCCAAACCCTCAGATCCTCCTTACATTCACCGTCTTCTACTTATTCCTTGCATCCTTTGCAAACTGGGTGCGCCATACCACCATTTTGCAGAAACTCAAGAGAGTGGGTAGGACAGTTATGCGGTGAGTTTAGTCAGGAGGGTATTGAGCCAGTTTGCCGGCGATGGAGCATGTGTCTGCTATAGATGGATTAAACATAGCAGTCGGATGACTAATTTTAACACTCCCATTATAAATCTTAGCGAAGAACGACAGCTGTACTAATGGTCGGGTTACTACCACCCCCTTCCTCTCCCCCTTCCCCTCTCCCCCCCCCCCCCCCCCTTCCCCAGGTTGTCCTCCAAGGATGCGATGGACCAAGAACCAGATGAACCGGAAGATGACAAGCAATCATACCACTCGGACACTGATACTGACACTGAGGGAACACCACCGATTGAAGGTAGGTTGATTGCATAATCCTTATTGCTGAGTGCGTTAGCATGAGGCAGATACTGTAGTGATGTAGGCTGGAACATTGGCTAGCATTTTGCGTATGTATATTAAGAGTGTTTATGTGTATTTGACCCACCGTGGAGGCCAGATTGCGTTTACGAGCACAATGTGGTGAGTCACATGCTCATGAGCGCAATCCGGCCTCTGTGGTAAGTCACATGCTCATGATCGCAATCCGGCCTCTGTGGTAAGTCACATGCTCATGATCGCAATCCGGCCTCTGTGGTGAGTCACATGCTCATGATCGCAATCCGGCCTCTGTGGTAAGTCACATGCTCATGATCGCAATCCGGCCTCTGTGGTAAGTCACATGCTCATGATCGCAATCCGGCCTCTGTGGTGAGTCACATGCTCATGAGCACAATCCGGCCTCTGTGGTAAGTCACATGCTCATGATCGCAATCCGGCCTCTGTGGTGAGTCACATGCTCATGAGCGCAATCCGGCCTCTGTGGTAAGTCACATGCTCATGATCGCAATCCGGCCTCTGTGGTAAGTCACATGCTCATGATCGCAATCCGGCCTCTGTGGTAAGTCACATGCTCATGATCGCAATCCGGCCTCTGTGGTAAGTCACATGCTCATGATCGCAATCCGGCCTCTGTGGTAAGTCACATGCTCATGATCGCAATCCGGCCTCTGTGGTAAGTCACATGCTCATGATCGCAATCCGGCCTCTGTGGTAAGTCACATGCTCATGATCGCAATCCGGCCTCTGTGGTAAGTCACATGCTCATGATCGGCAATCCGGCCTCTGTGGTAAGTCACATGCTCATGATCGCAATCCGGCCTCTGTGGTAAGTCACATGCTCATCGCAATCCGGCCTCTGTGGTGGTCATCCGGCAATCCGGCCTCTGTGGTAAGTCACATGCTCATGATCGCAATCCGGCCTCTGTGGTAAGTCACATGCTCATGATCGCAATCCGGCCTCTGTGGTAAGTCACATGCTCATGATCGCAATCCGGCCTCTGTGGTAAGTCACATGCTCATGAACGCAATCCGGCCTCTGTGGTAAGTCACATGCTCATGAACGCAATCCGGCCTCCATTTTTGAAAGCAAACAACAATAGCAATTTTAAGAATGGAGTAACTAAAGATGGAAATTTATTTGAAGACGCTCGAATGAAATAGAAACTCCACCTGCCAAGCACAATGATGGATAACCATCGTGCAGTAATTAGTAGTAGTAGATGGAATGAATACTCATCTACTCATTACTTGAGGCTCCCTACCTCCCTCTCTCCTCCAGATGATAAAACTCCCTTAGCCCCATTCGGCAGAGAATCGCAAGAAGTTCCTGCCATCACCCCCCACACGAGGGCCGTGCTAAACTGGAAGGTAGCGGCTTCGAGGTCCCTCGATTCCCTGGATGAAAACGCCCCAGAGGAAGAGACGACGTTCACCGATCCCGCCCCCAGGGATACGGAGAGTGGTGAAGAAGTGAGGCCAGGTGTCCGCAAAGTGAGAATCAAGGATCCTTTGGAACGACCGTCCCAACTGTCCCTGGCAACGAACGGAACACAAGCCGCTAATGGCAGCGCACAGCCAGGGAAACCTCCTCCTAAGTAAAGATCTCTAGCATTATGTTATTACGTGTAGCCTCATTCCCAGGGGCTCCCAATGTAATGACATCATCAAAACAATACCAGGCTCTCCCATTCCAGTCGGCATTCCTAATGAGACCAAGTCGGTAGAGCCTGGGAATGAGACTAAATCATGAGAGCCTAGGAATGAGACTAAGTCAAGAGAACCTGAGGCTAGGGATTAAGAGTAACACATTTTGATGGGCCTAATATAAATGGACACTATAGATTTTAGCAAGCATCAAAAAATTGTGTAAATTACACCACTAGCCAATGATATATGATTTCAATGTCTGTGCAGTCACCATCATCAGCGCAACGCACGTGAGACAAGAGAATGTATTGTCCCGATGATGGTGGCCACATAGTCATTGGGTAATGGTGGCATTCTGAGAAGTCTGCACGAGTCTACCCACTCTGTGTGCTCGGCTGGTAAAAACTGAGAGCCAAAGACCAGCGGAGCCTACTTTTTGTGTCCTTATTATTCAGAGACTGCGGTCAGTTACTCCGTCTTTTTCCTTGCTCCCAGGAGTCTCTTCCTGAGGGAAGGGGCCACGCACACAGTCTGGAAGCCCAAGGAGAAGGCCGCCGCCCCACAACTTGCTAACGTGGTCACAGCAATGCTCAGGAACAAACAGGCCCCTCGAAACCTCCATCAGAGACAAAAGACGCTGGCGTTCCGTGTGCTGGCCACCCAGGTACGGAGATGCATGTATTTTACACTAGATACTGTCTACGTCACTTAGTGAGTTTAATTATGTGTGTGTGTGTGTGTGTGCGTGCCTATGTGCCTATGTGGGGGGGGGGGGGTACATATTTGCTCCCTTTATTTTTGAACCCCATACTGGTAGAGCCATCATTATGCAACTGCGTGATAAGCGTATATGATAGCAGATCAATGGACTCTTTACCATTATGATTAAAAATTAAAAGTGAGCACTAAATGGAGATAATACACGAAAACGTGTAAACAAGCATGTTCGTATGTTTTCATACAAGAAAACTACATCAAAGCACATGTTCTCATGTATTTTCTCCACTTATAATTATTGCTCACTTTTACCCATCATAATGGTAAAATTCCATTCCATTGTATGCATCCTCTACACCCAGGCCGTACTAAGAGAACAGAACGAAGAACTCATTACTGGAGATCTGCAGCCCGAGCAACAGAGGAAACACATTTCGCTCAAGGAGGCCTCGAAACGGATCCTAAAGAAAGAGAAGACGCAGCTGAATTTGCCGCCTGCAGGAGGCATGCATTTCACGGACATTGTAAGCCAGTTTATTGACAATGACCGCAAACCGCATAGGAGCTCCAGGGTGCAAGCCGATGGTGACAGTTCACCAACGAAGACGCCGGGTGAGGGATCTAAGCACTCCTCCCGTCCTACCCTTTTCAAACAATCCTCCCAAGCTGCAGGTATTCTAAAGCGACAGAGGAATAGTATACGAAATGCGAATACTACTAGTCCAGCCGTGGGGGCAGTCCCTCTCAAGAAGTGGAAGAATCTTGTACGAGAACACAGAAAGTTACAGAGCGAGGGTGACGATATCACGGACGGAGCAGCCAAGTCACCCGTTGTGAAGCAGGCTGCGGTCGATGTCGAAGGAAGCAGTCTGTGGATGAAGCCCGAGAGAGCGCCACCGCAGGATAGACGGTCTTCGCTACAGAGACAGGGTGGGACTGAAAGGTTGAGTGTAGAAAGTGCTTCCGGATCCGCCGACTCCAAGACGAAGGAAGAACGTCTACTGCAGGAGATTCCGGAGTCCGTTGAAGATATGACTCGGAGTAGACCATCTCCCGTTCGTACTCCCTCTCCTTCACCACCCCCAAGTGGAGATGCCGCCGATCCGAAACCGGACGAGAAGGGACTGTGTGTTGACGATCTTCAAACCAGTAGTGGCGCCCTAGCACCCGTAGGAAAAACCAGGACTGTCCAAATTGCCGTTCCTGCTTCAGAAGGCACTCCAGAACACCATCCTAGCCGCACATGGGTCTAGAACTTTCACAGCCACAATTTGATGTATATTTTTTTTTGAGTTTATGAACCTAAGTTAACATTTCTTTTGCTGTAGCGACTCTGCATAGACGTTTTTGTACATATAGAACAGTTACTGATAGTTACAGTCCAGGCCTTTAAATTTTATATGTAGGAATCATTTTTTGTACTCAAAAGTACATTTTCACAGTGTTCTGCATGTTTTCACTTTCAACATTGTCTACACACTGTACGTAGATCATATTTATGTCATTTGCTGGCCTGTATGTTAATAATATGAAGGGGTCAGAACCATAGTGGACTAACTCAAAATGAAGTATTAGAAATTGCAGGAATCACACAAAAAGTGGAGTAAAAAACATGACTAAACTTCATACATTCTAGGACAGGACATCCCTCCACCATATCTATGTCATAATGACAGCATAGATAATAGAGCAATGATGACAGCTAGGATAAATTGAACAGTCCCAAGGAGAAGGTGAAAGTGTGGTGGGCTGGCTCTGACGTCAGGGCAGATGGAATGGCTGTACTGCGGGATATTCACCTGTGTGTGTATTCCAAACTCGATCGTGACCAGCTCTTTCATAATGAATGCACTGGGTTTGAGGTTTTATTTCTTGGCTGAGAGGTTAAGATACAGGACATATACTTGTCCCGTTGTATTATTCATACAAACTGCATCTCCATTCAGTCACTGCATGTGTATGTAAGGATAAACGTATCATGAGCTCATCAAACCCACTACCTGTCAGACTTGAAAAAAAATTCTTCCCAGGCTTAGTAGTGATAGATAGATGGTTATTTGTGGTATTTCTATACAGAGAAACAACTTAACTTAGAGAAGAAAAACAGAAGCCTATAGCTCCTGGATGGTCAAACAATTTTTCCCAGGCTTAATACTGATAGACAGATGACTATTTGTGGTATTTCTATAAAGAGAAACAAATTACAATGTAAGTTGGAGGGGAAAAAGCCTAACAGCCAATAGCATATCTATTAAATGTTATAAAATTCAAATAAAATTATTTTTGTGGCATTTCTGTAAAGAGAATAACTTAACTTGGAGGGAAAAAAGGAGAGAAAAAGAAACTTGGAGGAAAAAAAAGAAACTTGAGAAGGAAAAAAAAGAAGCAAAAGCCTAGGGAGCCTCCCATCCCTCCTGGAGTGTTAGACACCCGGAGCGCTGGATAGGCGATGGCTGGGAATCACAGGAGGCCTTGTAACTTACCCAGTCATCCTTTTAGTTTCGGAGTTCCCGAAGGAAAGTTACCGACGTATTGGCTATAGGCTTAGAAAGTCAAGAATCAGATTGCACGCGTGCGCCTCAAACACGCGACCCGATACATGGGGAGGCCACGTTCCGACCCCAGGCTGAAATGAACGCGCCACCTTGACTTCCCGTCAGATGTGTGCAAAATTTAGGCTTTTAAACCTGTAACGGTGATGCGCGTTAAATGGAATTGTTCCTAGACATGTAGACTCGGTCGAGTCAGGCTACGCGAGACTATAGCTAGTGCACAACTGCATATGTCAGCAGCATGATGGCTAGTAGAGCGTCCCGCTATAGTACAAGGGATAAAGGTTAGGTAGCTACAGATTCTTGCCATTTCTAGTACTTGATTTTGGGTTAGTCCACTATGGTTCTGAGCCCTAAAATTACTTGTACAATTAAACCCCAGTGCGGTATTCCTACTCTCTGCTGAGAGTACTAGTTCCTAGACCATCAGATTCTGGTTATCTCCTTTGGGCAGCACAGATGCAAGTAGTTTGACTTTAAACACAAGCTCATAGCTGTAGCATCAAGTGTGCAAGGCTCACCCCCCCCCCCACGCAAGAAAAAAAAATTGTGGGGGGGGGGGGCTTTTTTTGTGTGTGTGTGCAGAACAAGGTTCTGCATGTGTGAACTTCTGATGTACGAGCAAGCTACTGCGGTACGTACCTTAATTAATTAAAATTTCCAGACCTCGCAGCTTCCGTAGCTGTCTGAGCTTTCATCTCCCACGGTGTCAGGCTAGCCATGGTATTACGATAAACTCTTCCAAGTTCAAAGTACATGTAGTCCATTTTGGAAAAAAATACGGCACTCCAAGTTAAGCCTAGTCTCGTACCCAGACCCCCCTCGCGCGGGGGAGGGTCTGACTAGGTTAACCCCACTAACACTAGCATGATCCTGATAATCAGATCTATCTTTACTACAGAATATAATTGTAATATACGACACATTGCAGTACAGTAGTAATAATATGACCATCTCTATAAAGTTCAAGGGCAACAATTTACTAGACAGACAAGAAAAAGTACACAAAACCAATCCTTATCCACTTTCATAGGGTGCGATTCCTGTAACAGTGGGCTGGCAGGTGTTTCTAATTACATCTCTGTAAGAAAAAAGTTGTGTATTAGTGTTCTGCTCATCCTGCACAGTTTGTACATGCTAAATTGTATGTCCTCATAACTCGAGTAGCGGCTGTCATGCAGTGTCACACACACACACTACACACAGTGTCACACACACACTATCACACACACAGTGTCACACACACACTATCACACACAGTGTCACACACACTATCACACACAGTGTCACACACACTATCATACACAGTGTCACACACAGTGTCACACACACACTATCACACACACACTATCACACACACAGTGTCACACACAGTGTCACACACACTATCATACACAGTGTCACACACAGTGTCACACACACACTATCACACACACAGTGTCACACACACACTATCACACACACAGTGTCACACACACACTATCACACACACAGTGTCACACACACTATCACACACACAGTGTCACACACACACACCAAGGCTCCAAGTGCCAGTACTAGTGCTACCTATGCCGCTTTGCACTACAGACACACATTTTGCTCTGCAGAAAGGTGGGCAGTGAGCTGCAGTCCAGCTCCGCCTGAATCACGAGCATCATGCACAGCTGCTCCAAGGTGGGGACTGAAGAGAAGGAAAAGGGAAAGAGATCTGTAATGATAGGAGACTCACACTTACTCCCCCTTGGCTACTAGTAAGAGTTCTGTAATATGAAAGGAGACTCACTCCCTTGGCTACTAGTAAGAGTTCTGTAATATGAAAGGAGACTCACTCCCTTGGCTACTAGTAAGATGTTCTGTAATATGAAAGGAGACTCACTCCCTTGGCTACTAGTAAGATGTTCTGTAATATGAAAGGAGACTCACTCCCTTGGCTACTAGTAAGATGTTCTGTAATATGAAAGGAGACTCACTCCCTTGGCTACTAGTAAGAGTTCTGTAATATGAAAGGAGACTCACTCCCTTGGCTACTAGTAAGAGTTCTGTAATATGAAAGGAGACTCACTCCCTTGGCTACTAGTAAGAGTTCTGTAATATGAAAGGAGACTCACTCCCTTGGCTACTAGTAAGAGTTCTGTAATATGAAAGGAGACTCACTCCCTTGGCTACTAGTAAGATGTTCTCCCTTGGCTACTAGTAAGAGTTCTGTAATATGAAAGGAGACTCACTCCCTTGGCTACTAGTAAGATGTTCTGTAATGATAGGAGTTACTCCCTTGGCTACTAATGAAACGAGACTCAATTACTCCCTTGGCTACTAGTAAGATGTTCTGTAATATGAAAGGAGACTCACTCCCTTGGCTACTAGTAAGATGTTCTGTAATATGAAAGGAGACTCACTCCCTTGGCTACTAGTAAGAGTTCTGTAATATGAAAGGAGACTCACTCCCTTGGCTACTAGTAAGATGTTCTGTAATATGAAAGGAGACTCACTCCCTTGGCTACTAGTAAGAGTTCTGTAATATGAAAGGAGACTCACTCCCTTGGCTACTAGTAAGAGTTCTGTAATATGAAAGGAGACTCACTCCCTTGGCTACTAGTAAGATGTTCTGTAATGATAGGAGTTACTCCCTTGGCTACTAGTAAGAGTTCTGTAATCTACTTGGCTACTAGTACTAATGAAACGAGACTCAATTACTCCCTTGGCTACTAGTAAGATGTTCTGTAATATGAAAGGAGACTCACTCCCTTGGCTACTAGTAAGATGTTCTGTAATATGAAAGGAGACTCACTCCCTTGGCTACTAGTAAGAGTTCTGTAATATGAAAGGAGACTCACTCCCTTGGCTACTAGTAAGAGTTCTGTAATATGAAAGGAGACTCACTCCCTTGGCTACTAGTAAGAGTTCTGTAATATGAAAGGAGACTCACTCCCTTGGCTACTAGTAAGAGTTCTGTAATATGAAAGGAGACTCACTCCCTTGGCTACTAGTAAGATGTTCTGTAATGATAGGAGTTACTCCCTTGGCTACTAATGAAACGAGACTCAATTACTCCCTTGGCTACTAGTAAGAGTTCTGTAATGATAGGAGACTCACGCTTACTCCCTTGGCTACTAATGGTAGGAGACTCACTCCCTTGGCTACTAGTATTATAAGTCTTTATAATGCTAATTGTCAGTGCTATATGTGATACGAATGTTTTGAGACAAGAGTTTTACTTACGGAGGTGCAGAATGTACATGTCATTGTGATCGTGGAGAATCTCTCTCTTCCGATCGTCACGGGTGATTTCAACGGGACTAAAGAGGGAGGGAGGCAAGGCAAAAAAAAAAGACGACAAGATAAATTTGTTGTTGCTTTCCATTTCTCGAAGCCACACCCCCACCTGGTTCCCCCGCAGATGATCAGCTCCGTCCCAACCAAAGCCGCACCCACTCTCCTCCTGGGTTCTGGGCCGTTACCAAACGGACGGATCTCAATCAGATGCCAGGAGTCTGGGAGAAAGACAAGCTGGGTGTCATACAGAGGGGGGCGGGGGGCACTGGGATTCCCCTCCCCCCCCCAAGTTGATATTTTTTTGATACTCAGTAGTTCATTAGTAGCTAATTTCCAGCCATTTTAGAGCCCCAGAAGCAACCTCAGAGCATGTATATTTCTAAACTTTCCTGGGGGAGCATCACCCCACACCCTCCCAGGAGTCCCTAGAGGGCGTGGCTCTATGCACATGTTTTTTTCCCATCCCCACCGAAAAAATTCTGTATGAAACCCTGACAAGACATTCCTGGAAATCACGAGGAATGCCATCATCAATGCAAGTGTTGGTGGGTACACAATTAAAGTTATGCAATGCTACCTGATACTTCCTACCAGTGACCCCTGCAGCTATGCGGTCGGTATGATGCATATTTCTGAAAGTGTCACATCACATACATGTACATGTTATATAAGCATACATGCATGTACAGTGTAGGTGCATGTGTAGGCCTATACTCTACTTATTAGTGTGGTAGATGCATTTTTGATGCCAGTGTTCAAACAATCAGGTGGAACACAGTATGGGAATGAGACTAGGCACCATCAAATACATGTATACACACTGTAGTGTAAGCCTATATATGTGTGATAACGGACTAAGAAAATGTGTTCAGTAGCCACATAAAACCTGCCTCTTCTGTACAAGGGTTTGGAATGCTCCAGTAACTCAGTAACTAAAAGCAGTATACTACAGCATATAGTTAGTTATATATATATTCAAAAAGCTTTGGCTTCAATCCTCAACTCAGCCATGTTTTAGGATTAATTCATTCTCCATGTGAGCAACGCACCTGTGTCGAGGAGAAAGACGTCTCCGAAGTGCTGCCTCAGGCGAGCGTTGTAGCCACCGAAGTAGATGATGCTGTGTCCAAAGCCAGCTGAGGGGAAAGGGTGTCACATGAATAGCACATGCAGGTCACATGATCATGTACTGTACATCAGAATGACTATCACATGATCAACACCTGCACAATGGCTTCTCCTCCCTTTCAACTGGTAGCCAGTTGGTTTTCTCTTTGTCCATCTCAGTGCACCTGATGGAGATATGGTAGAAGATAAGTGAAACGCGACACTTTTATATAAGATTCTGCCCACACCACTGATAGGGGGCAAAACATGGGTGGACTGGGTTGGGTTACCGGGCTTGCTTCGGATTGTCACAAACTTACTGAGGTCGTAAGAGTAGAATGCATTGTCATAAAAATCGTTTGCAGTAAAGTATGGAGCAAAGGCATCACCTTGAAGGAGGAAGGGAGGGAGGGAAGGAGGAAAGGAGGGAGGGAGAGAGGGAGGGAGGGAGGAAGGGAGGGAGAGAGGGAGGGAAGATAGCTAAGATCAACAGAGTCTAGAGTCAACCTAGAGGCTATAATTCACGGACTCACTTCTCCCTCCAAAAGCGACAATCATATTGTTGATAGCTGTAGCGGTGTGAAAGTCCCGTTCAGGAACTCGGTCACCCTATGTAATAGGATAAAAGATGAAACAGCACTACCTGTAGCTACGCATACACACGATACTGTATACCTTGTAGCTAGTGTGTAAAAGACCATTTGTATAATCAGAAAATGTTGTAATGGTGTCCTTGAAGTTAGCATGGATTGATACACAATTATATATCTCTTCATCTACACACTTACACGTTTTGGTAGCTTTCTCCATGTATGTGTGGACATGTTGAAGGCAAACAGGTCACCACTGAACCGAATGTCCTACAGACAAGAAAGCAATGGCAGTACAAGCACTCTCCACTCCCCAGCTTCTCACACACCCAGGCTCTAATCCCTCAGCTCCCTGCCCAGGCCTGCCAGACCTGATTGGACGTACACGTAGAAGGCCTACATGCTTTACAAACAAAAGGGTTGCTCTAACCCAGCTAGGGTTGTATCGACTGTAGCTTCACTATCACATCAAGCAAGGTCTCCAAGAGGACTTAAGCTACATTAGGTCACGTCTCTCTCAGTAACTGTTATTGGAATGGAAATATTAAGAATTTTTGCATTTCTATAGCTCCCTGGCTGTGGTAGAAAGTCTAGTGGTTCTGTTGTTGTACTGGGACTGTATGGTCTCCATACCGTGTGAACATGGTTGCCATAGCTATGGAATTCCTCTTAAAGCCCAATGGCACCTTTACCAGAAAAGGTCTATTTGTAAATTCTATATATTGTGGCCACTGTATTTGTTGCCTAACTATTTTCAAATTCATGGGTCAGACGATTCAATTTATGGACTCACATTAAATATGAGCTAGACTACTCAAATTTATAGACATGTAATAACACTCAAATATATAGGCCTCGCCCACACACAGTTGCTACATGAAGTTGCTACTCACACTGGCTGCAAACCCTCCATGGATGAACATCTCCGCTCCGATGGACGTACAGGCATGGCCATCACGGGAACCGGGACAGTCCCCCACACACGGCACGTTCAACCAGATACCATGAGCTGTAGGAGGAGAAGTGAAAGGGAGTATATGGAGTAGCCTCGTTCCCAGGCCCACGTGCGCGTTTCACTTTAGCGCAGCTGTGGGCCTGGTACTTTTTCTCATGTGCGTGACGCGGAGGGTAGAAGGGTGGTAGAAGGGTAAAATTGTGCGTGGGTGAGGACAGCTGCAGTTCTCAGACAACAAAGGAAGGCAGCGAATCTATACTTCTTGTAGCTACTCTTCGGAGCGTGTTTGTACCACAGACTGAGCGCTAAAACACTGTGGACCAGCAAAAGGTAGAGAAGCGCAACAGCCTTTTGAGCGGTCCTGCCCACACACAATTATGTAAGTTAAATCACATGAGAAAAAGTACAAAAAGGACCATTCCCTTTCAAGAAATGGTGCCACCACAAAGAGTCAATTGTGCCTTAACAAAGAGATCTCTCAGGCCAGGATTGACTAACCCATCCTTCGGTTATATGCGTGTACAAGTGTATGACATCACACACACACACACCCTACCGATGTCATAGCTCTCGATCGTTGAGAACGACCCGTCCTCGTCATTTCTGCCACCGTACATGTAAACCTTTCCCTGATAGTGGCAGACAGTGTGTCCATAGCGACAGCCGGGAATGACCGCTCGGGAGTAGGGTACAGTGTTGAAGAACTTTTCCTTGGGAGGAGGGTCACACTTAGTCCACGTTCTGTGGCCTGTGGGGTGGGAGAAAGAGTTAGGAGAACGTTAAGAGTGACCATGTAACATTTCTGACTAGTGAGGGTCCAGCAAGACTCATGCGTATGTGCAGGTAATTTTTTCCTATCACAGGTTTAGCATATATACAATTTTCCTCGGTGGGAAGCCTTACTATCATGGGAAGCCATACTATCAAAGGTGCCAACAGGGTGATATACAGCTAAGAGCTACCTCAGCTAATATTAGTCTCGTGCCCAGACGTTCACACCCTCCCGGCGAAAGAACGTCTGGTGTTCTAAACGAACTTTCTTGTCACAGACCCCACGATTGCTGATAATAAATCTCGTGTGTGATTGGTCACTGTATATACGGTATATTTCAAATTTTTATTCTAATTTATCAAACTGACCAATAGTATTAAAGATTTATCGGACTAACGTCATGGCAACTTTACGGAAGGTCTGAAAGCTGCAATCTGATTGGACCCTTTGGCATTCCAAAGGGGAAAGGCGTCTGTGACGAGAAAGTTCAATTAGAACACCAGACGTTCTTTCGCCAGGGGGGCGTGGACGTCTGGGCACGAGACTAAGCTAATATCACAGCAGAAGTCCTGTGTGATATACCTTATCACATGGCTAGGCATGCACTAGGTATATGCACAAAAACTGATGACACATGCACGAAAAACTGAACTACAGCTTGAAACTGGCCTGCACAACTTAGCTCAATCTTAGCAACTATCAGCTACCATGAGACAAATCAGTTACAAGTAGATTACAATGTATGCCTACTAGCAGGCTTTGTGACAATAATTTCGAGGGCGGAGCTCGGCATTATTGGATAAGCCTAGGGATTATTTACCACATCATGTATTTGTGGTAGGCATGGTCTAACGAATACACATACATTATACTATACCTAAGTCATTCTAACCAATCAGATTTCAGCATTATAGGTGTATACTGCTTCGAGTCAAAACAGCAGGAAAAAGGACAAACAAGAAGTTGAGATGGACAAGTAGCTCTGTTCCGTTCCAGTCGTTCAAACGTTCAGAAAGCTGTGGTAGGGCTGGTGGCTAGGGTAGCCTAGGCAAGACGTATGGCGTTTTTTGCCCGTAAATCGATGTGGGATAGCACGGTAAGCTATTGGTCTCCGTCTGTAGCTAGTTTTGTTGCGTTTCTGTGTGTTTGTACGTGTGGCCACGCTGCCAGCCTACCGCTTTTGCCAAAATGGCGCTAGGGTCGGGCTAGACGGGTAGCTACCGTGGCTATTAGCTGTTGTTCATGTCTGTTACAATTGCTGGGAGTGTTTCGCCACTTGTAGCTACTATCTTGCGTTGTGAAAGCTTGCTAACTACCTAGTTTATCGCGTCGTGCTGAACGGCACCTTTCGAACCTTCTGGCGAGCAGTAGCTTGCCTTGCAGTTCTTGATGCTTTGACAACTCTTGTCAGAATGACTTAGGCATAGTATAAAATAGATAGACCACTGCGTAGCGGGGTGTATGACCCGTTATCTACCTTGGGAAAAATTATCTCCCTTGGAAGCCTCGGAAGTACCTCGGGCTTCGCCCTCGTACTTCCTTGGCTTCCGCGGGAGATAATTTTTCCCGCGGTAGATAACGGGTCATACACCCCGCTACGCAGTGATCTATCCTATACATAGACACAACAATAGAAGGTAAGGAATTCCAAGAACGGATAGGAGGCACAAAGGAGTCAAAACAGCAGGAAAAAGGACAAACAAGAAGTTGAGATGGACAAGTAGCTCTGTTGCTATCTTGCTGTATAAACACGTCACTGGGAAAGTAAAACCGTTATGATGTAATGGGGGTAAAAGTGAGCACTAAATACAAGCAAACATGTGCTTTGATGTAGTTTTCTTGTATCAAAATATAAGAACATCCTTGTTTACACGTTTTCCTAGGTATTTTCTCCATTTAGTGCTCACTTTTACCCCCCCCCCCCCCCCCCCCCATTACATCATAATGATAAAGGGTCTTTTGGCTGGGGCTGAAGCAATCACCTACCTACATCCAGACAGTGAACATCAATCGGAGATCTCCTAAAGAACGGTCCACCGATTGTATCCGCCTGAATCACCGTCCGCTCATCATCATCGGCATGGTAACCACCCAGCGAGTGCAGATATGCGTCTCCGTTCAAATCCTGACAGGAGGAAACAGCATGGTTGACTCGGTTTGGAAAACCACTCTCAACGTGGTGTGACCAGAAGAATTTCCTCTCGTACACCTGGTTAGGCTCTCCCTCCTAGGAAAGGAATAGGATAGCAAAATAAATAACAGCTGTAACTGATATTCACGTATGTGCAGACTCATTCTCAGGTGTACAGTGGCCTGTGAATGAAGCTACTACAGGTGTATGTTGAGCGTTTGTGGCTTATAATTAAAAGTAGAGCTTTTTGACTAGTACCGTGCAGACTCATTCCCAGGTATATGTGACCTGGGAATGAGACTAGTACAGGTGTACAACGCTTGGCAGTGGAGGTACAGGCTGAAGGGTACATGTATTCCCGGGTGCACATGGCCAGGGAATGAGATGCACCTGGAAACGAGACTAAAGTACAGCCTCATTCAGTGGGGTATACAAACCAGATTATCTGCCTGTACACATGCATGGGAGGCAGGACTGTAGTACACATGCATGGGAGGCAGGACTGTAGAGCAATTGCCATGCATATTGTGACTTCCGCGCATTATGCTGCACATATCTAAGTACTCTCATTGCCATTTGAGCTCCGAAAAGCAAATCTATAGCTTACCATGTGAGCTGTCCCCAGGGCACTGCAGCGACCTTGGTGGCCACTACGACATGCAATATAGGATTGGTCCAGTCGCAAATCTGCCACGCCCCTTTCGATCATACGCCAAGGTGTCCCGACGTTCAGTCCACAGTCAAAATGCTGTAACCACGTGGGCACTCATGGTGTGAGAAATGAGGCTAATAAAACTGTAGCCTCACTTCTTGGTAACCAGTGGACTGGGAATTTATAGGTCCAGCATTAAAAGCGTATCCCGACAAAATTGAAAACTGGAACGAAGGGAATATAACCTGATACCAATACAGAGACTATCCGAGACCGTTTCCCTAGTTATGGATCGGAGAACAGTGCACAGGGGACACCTAGGTAAAGGTCTTCTTGTTGTTTATACTAATCTCGCCAAAAGACACTCCCATGATTTAGCCGCTTACCTCTAGTTCCGCACTACCGCTGCTCAGTACCCCCAAGTCCTCTTCGCTTTCGCTGGAAGAGCTCGAGCTGTCTACGCGGGCTCGTCTGCGCTTGACTTCGGGACTGTTATTGGCAGCCATTTTGTGTTATTTACAGGCAGCAATTTAATACTAGTACGATCTCGTTACCGTACCCCGTACCGTACCGTGAAAGAAAGGGGGCGTGGACACGTCTCCTGTCATATCGTGCAGATCAGACCTCAGGGGCGCGCGCACAGCGGGCGTGGTCTGGACACGAGACTAGCGGCCGCGTGCGCGTGTGGGGCGCGCGCTACCGCTTTCTTGTCCCAAAGTCAAATTGGAATCACATGAACTCAACACTAGACTAGTATACAATGGCTGACAGTCACTAAAAAGAACACAGCTTTGTACATGTACATAAAGTATGTGACATAATATGGCATACGGTCAGCAGTGTAATATAGCGTGAGTGAATTACAGCTGCCAAACAGAAAAAGCCTACACAGTGGCTATAATAATACGGCAGTACACATAAGCAAATGATAGAATGCTGATGAACTGAAAAAGTGGAATCGATAACATGGCAGTGTCAATGTTCTGTAGTTTGTGTCACGTGGGTAACAAAAAACAAAGACATTTCAGACCTATACTACTCGCACAATGTCATGCGTGATAGTTTGATGGCCTAACTGAGGGAAAAATTTGCTAGTCAATGATGTGGATTTGTGTCACCTGAACTCCGTTTCCTAGACGTTGCCGTTTTGCCTGAGGATAGGCTGTCTCTATCAGCCCCTCCCCCAGTCCCACCTCCATGGTCATGTCCTGAGGGTCCATGGGTCCCTCATCCAATGGATGTTCACTATCCAGATGTGCACCATTCTGGAGCTGCTCCTAAGCGGGCAAGAAGAACCATACAACTGTAATCGCTTTTCCGTTCTTTTAAAAATGTATATCGGCAAGAAAAGACCTCATTAGCCTCGAACCCAGGCCTTCCTTGCCCAGATTTTATCTTGCAGCCGTGGAGAAAAAGCTGGAAGATAAAAACTGGGCCAGGAAGGTCTGGGGTCATGTATACCGCTCCCATTTAAACCTACTCTAAAGATGTCATACGAACTCACCCTAGCTACAGCGCTACAAAGCAGTAGTTTGTTTGTTCAAAATCAGGGTATTTTTTACTAAATCTGAGTTTAGACAAAGTAAGCATACCAAAATGAAGCCCAACTCTTCCTGAGTACAAAACCTGTTTGTGGCATGTACAGCTACAGATGTATGGCTTACAATGTTTACGGTAGTGTGAGGAGAAAGCGTAGCAAAAGTCAAGAACTTGAAGCATAATCAATCTCTTAGTATGGATAATCACATGGATTTGAATGCGATTTGGGAATAATTGCATGAGCAATAGGTAAGGTAATTGCACGAGCGAAGCGAGTGCAATTTTGCCTATTGCAAATGCAATTATTCCCAAATGGCACGAGAATCCATGTGATTCCACGTTAATCACGTCATTACAGTTCCTACAGTTACAGCCTTTGTTGAACTAAATAAGTGTGCGATTACAAAAAGTGTGCGATTATGGAAATAATCGCACTCTTATCTATAGGGGTAAATGTATTGTTACTAATATAGTATATTATAACCAGTTGTAAACACCGGAGGTTCCAGACAAATACTACAATATACCAACAAAGCAGCCCTTAATTCAAAACTTTGCACCTAAAATCAATGGCAAACTTAATACTTTCGGCAAGCATCTTCAACCTGATTCCCTGGGACTACAAATCTGGGTCAGAGTGGACACAGCTACTTTCAATCCACCTTTGGGACCTTATCTCCCAGGGATTCTCTTGAAAAAAAAAACAGGTATATTGTGGAAGCCATAGAATTCACACTTTCCTGCAGGAGGAGCTTAAGGATAGAGCAAATTTCTCCAAAAATCTACTCTAAAGCACTGATAAGTGTAAACCCCAGAGCCACTCTTTAGTACAAGCCCAGCACTGAGTGCTAAACCAAACCTAAATGCATCGCAAGGTTATAGGAATATGTAATGTGTCATCTCTAAGTGCATACTTAATCAGAAACTTACCCTTGCTTGTTTGCTGTATCGAGAATGCTTCCGGCCCTAATGTACATGTATGTATGCATGTATGTATGTATGTATGTATATATGTATGCATGCATGTATAATATATATGTGAACGTGTGTGGATGCATGGCCCTTTTAGATATCAGCACCAATATGCAGTAACAAGCTGAAAAGAAGTAACCCTGGGACCGATGTTCATTAAGCAGTCCTTCACTTTAAATTAAAGCCCACCAAAACCCATATAGTCTTACCCAGTTACATTACACCCCTACAATCTTCCCCGTGTAGAGTTTACGTACATTTTTGATCTCATACTCAGCAATGAGCCGTGGAAGGTTGAGTTTTCTCTTGTAGTTGGTGAAGAAGTTTCGGCACTGGGCAACTGTCTTGGTTTCTATGGCAGCTGCCAGAGTTTCATAGTCCTTGCCGCATTGTCGGATCACTGTGTGTGTGTGTGTATGTGTATGTGTGTGTGTGTGTGCGTGTACGTGTATATAACATACACACATTCCTGTACTTCACACACACACTCACACACACATACAGTATGTGTGTGTGAGTGTGTGATCATGAGTGTGTGTGTGTGTGTGTGTGAAGTTCAGGAATGTGCGTATATAATACATTTGAATGCAGCACTCTGTATGTCCAAAGGAATTATGGAGGCAAAGATCCCCAGTGGCACGTGGCCCTGAGACACACCTTGCAAAGCGACCTCTATCTCCTCCTCCGTCCAGCGGGCAGGAGCTCCTGACTTCCTCGTAAACTGTTTGAGGCAGAAAGAAAGGAGGAGGGGTGTATGGCTGGACACACAATGCACACACAATGCACACATTACTTTACAAGTGATGCAATTAAGCACTGTAGACGGGTAGCTCGTCACAGCAGGGGACTATTATAGGTTGCACTATGATATGCTTTGATCTAGACACCTCATCAAAAGTTTGCATTTCATACCGAAAGCTAGAAACCACAGACTAAGCCAGTTAGTGCCCTTGGGCATAGTTGATCAGAGACGTTCGGGATGCGCCTATTTATCACCTCGGGCTTCACCCTGTGATTATGTGTAGAATCTGTCAGGTCTCTGAGATACCTGTTGGAGGTCACTATTGGTACAAACCAAGTGAATCATTAGGGTTAAAGGTCGGCTCTTATAAGAAAAGAAGCGGGCTCTTATTAGGAATAAGAGTGTGCTCTATTAGGGAGAAGTATTAGGGACAGAGGTAGACTGTAACTAGGGAGGACTGGAGTCACGACGGGTGCTTTCGTATCAAGGACGAGCTTCGCCTCGTACCCAGGTCACGTACGAGGCCACAACTTACATTGTCTGGTCGTAGATTTTCTATGCCATCATCGTCTGTCTCTTCTCTGATCATGACCAGCTCCTGTTTGTTCTGCTGGATCTATAGAACAATGAACCAAATTCACCTTTCTACCCTCCACGTCAAGCATGTGAGAGAAAATACTACAGCTAGCTAAAGTGAAATTAGCCTCATCCCCAGGCCACACCCCCGGGAGGTGTGGCCTGGGGACAGGCTAAAGTGAAATATGCACACAGGCCTGGAAAGAAGGCTCTTATAATAGGGCCTAGGGACATGACTACATGTTGACAGATATGGGTTCAAACATAATGAGATTTACAGCTGTTGTAATGGGGTCATTACCCTTATGAATATTGTCAGTTTACTAAACCCACAAGTACAGCTGCGCAATGCTCACTATAAAAGCAGCAGGGCACAGGCCAACAACTGGCAATTTTATAGTCCATCATGGACCAATTTTTGGAAAGGCTGGGCCTAAGAAGCCTAGGGATCACCTTAGGCTCCCAGCCTGATGGGCGATACTAGCAGCGTTAGAATTGATATGATACTTTGACTACAAGTATCGGTAGTATCGATATAATGCGATACGATACCGGATGTGGGTGGAATAGCCAAACAAGGGTGCATTTTGGGTTCGTCAATGGCTCTCTGCTGTCAAAGTACGTCCAGACAGTGCTCTTTTTCTGCTTACTCATACTGTACTCTGCCTAGATTGACTACTGCTGGAAGCTGCATGTGGTGAGCTATGCCTAGTCACGTTCATGGCATGTGATGTATGGTATCGTATCGCTATACCGCGGTATAGTATTAAAATATCGATACTGATGAAAACGGCACCAGTATCGGATTTATCGATAAGTTGGTATCGGTATCGCCCACCACTACTATATAGTCAGTCTAGTACTCTTGCTGCAAGCTCCACCCACACTGTAAGATAAAAAAAAGCTTGGTTTCTAGACGAGTGCTGCAGCTAGAACCTCCTATGGTTCACTTCAGCTAACGTTCATTGGTTAGACATCAACGTTCGCTCAGTGTGTATAACCATACCCAGAGCTTCATTTAAGGGGGGGGTGGACATTCGCCCCCCCCCCCCTTGTGACCCCCTTGGGGATTTCAACCCTTCAAAATTGAATACTGCTCACTATACGCACGCTTCCCCCGAAACGTCTTCTGACATGCTTTTGCCCCCCCTTGGGGATTTTCCTAAATGAACCCCTGACACCCACGAAGAACCGCTCCCCTAAATTAGTGTTTAATTGTTGTGGTTTTGTATTTGCAATGCTGCAAACACTTGTAAAGTCCGCAAAAGTAAAGATAGTGTAGCATTACGATAACTGCTCACTAACACAGTTCTTTCACACAAATACATGTACATGGAGTTCAAACCAAAGCATAAAATTTAATGACAGGATCCGAGCCTGTTGTGACTTCTTCTTTTTTTGCGGTGCTCACTGCCAGTTGCCATAGCAATTTCCTAGCTCACCTGGTTCTTGAGATCAAGAATCTCCCTGTCTAGAAGGCGAAGGTGGGCGTGCTCGCTATCACTCGCTAGGACAGCCAACTCCGAGGTTGATAGGTGCATGCCCTGGAGGGAGGGAGGGAGGGCGGGAGGGAGGGAAGGAAGGGGCTAATTATCATACATGTACCTAATCTAGAATACTAGCCAGACATTCCAGATTACTAGCCAGACATTTCAGAACACTAGCCAGATATTCCAGAACACTAGCCAGACATTCACCCAACTGAGCTACTGAAGTCCAAGGAGTGCCACTGGATGACCACTTCCATAACTACCTTTGGCAGCTGTTTCCCTTTGCTGTTGACGAAGGGGAAGGACTGGAGAGGAACTTGGTTCTCTGAACGGCTTGACCCAGACTTGTTGCTGTCGGTGTCATCATTGCTCACAGGAAGGTTGGAACTAAGGGTCAGAGGTCAAGGTTCAAAGTACAAAGCTACCAAAATAAATTACAGGGTTCTTAGGTAATTTAAGGACCGCTTTCTGGTTAGGATCTCCCCTCATCCTGCTTGCAAGAAGCAGAAATCCGATAACTAAGAGCAAGAGAAGTAGGGCAGCTACTCCATCACGTCGTAGGCAGGATGAGAGGAGAGCCTGGGGACGTTAGAAGTTACTATGGCAACTGGTAGTACCAATTAAGATCCCAGCTAACTAATGGATCTACAGTACCAAATCCATAATGTGTTGGTATTGCAGTGTGCAATTTACACTGAGCTCTTAGCAGCATTGGTATACAGAAGTAGGATTTGAAAAATAATGGCTTTTACATGTACTGTACCTGATCCTTTTGACGTTCTTGCGTGCGTGTTTGTCCATGAGACTGAACTGGGAGTAGGTACGCTTCCACAGGTAGTAGTACTTCACCAGGCTACTGATGGGCTTGTCTGGGAGCTACGAGGGGATGGGGGAGGGGGGGGGGAGGGGGGAAGGAGGGAGTGGGAAGGGGAGGGAGAGAGGAGAAGAGGGAGAAGGGGGGAGGAAGGAGGGGAAAGGGAGAGTAGGAGGTAGAAAGAAACAGAAAGGGAGGAGAGAGCTTCCAACTTACTGAGGTTCAACACTGAGAAACTGTACATTAAGCCACAGGATGCTCCTGTCTCATTCCCAGGCCACAAGCAAGTGTGATGTTATTACGTAATACACACATTTAAATTACATATTTGCAGCTGGAAAAACTTGCGGCCCTTTCAAAATAGACCTCTCACACGAGAGAAGGGAGGAGCGATATGGGCATGAGACTTCCTGCAGTCTCATACCCAGACTACTCTCCCCATTGGGATCAGCCTGGACACAGGACTAGACCACCTGTGGATATTAAATTTGCTTCTACAAAATCACCCCAAAAATGATTAGTGGTTGCTAAGGATAACAAGTTTGTCTCAGAAGTAGGTGTAAATGATGGCTCCAGACAGCTGTGTAATCTTAACAGAATTATTCCAGAGGAACACATAGTCTTCTTACCATCGCCCTGATTCTCTGGAAGTTCTTGCCGTGGTACTGGAAGGCTTGCTCAAACGTGACCTTGTCCTCCATCGTCCAATCATCTGCAGGGGCAGCACAACACACACAGCAGGTATCACACATCGTATACATGTACATGTACGTACATGTACAGAGATGATACAATGCAGTGAAATCACTCGTGACCAGCAGCTAACCAGCACAGTCAGCCATTTGTATGCCCTTAATGCATGGAAGCCACACAGGCCAGGGATTCCCAGCACAGATTTTGGTCTCGCAACTTTGAAAAAAAATCGGCTACCCCCAATTTTCTCCACAGTTGCTAGCTAGGAAGGGAAGGTCAGACTACGAAGCTACTTTTATCCCTAGACTTCAAGCATCTCCTGGGAGAATCTCCTCTCCCCCAACCCCCTAATTGGGAGTCTGCATGCACTAACCTCTCTAATAACCTGTATGAACCCCCCAGGGGGCCTCAGCTCGCAAGGAACCACCCCCCCCCCCTCCCGCCTAGTCCCCCCAGGGGGTCTCACCTTGCAAGGGACAGAAGTTGGGCAAGTCCTCCACCGCCTTCTCGATGTTGTACTTGTGCCAGTAGAGCAGCCCCAGTGCCTGTGGGGGCGGGACCGAACACACCACATCAACTGCAGCACCAAACACTCGCACTGTGGGTTTACTGACATACACATGTACTATAGTAGTGTGGTTATCTCCATAAGTGCACACGTTTTGTAATCACACACTGCTTCATGTTCAACAGAGTCTGTAGCTATGGGAACTGTGATTAACATGGCAATTTGGGCAGTTGCAATAGGCAAAATTGCACTCACTTCGCTCATGCGAATGATTCCTTGAAATCCATGTGACTTCCCATACTAATCAATCACATACTATATTAGTAACACCCCTATATACAGACAAGAGTTCGATTATTTCCATATTTGGTAATTACACACTTAATTTTTTTGTTCAACAAAGTCTGCATGTACAGTGTAGCTATAGGAACTGTGATTAACATGAACTCCATGAATTGTTGTGCAATTTGGGAATAATGCCCACCGTACATGGTGAGCAGCGTACAGAAAGCAGAGATGTGAGTGTAGTAATCACGGCATGGGCATCTGAAATTATAATGCATGGTCGGATTCCAAAATTGGATGTTTCATCACAGCCACAAACCAGGATGCTTCAGCCATACTGTGGACAAAACATCCCATTTTGGATGACTAGCATACTCCACATGACATCCATTCCTGGATGTTTTAGTCACTCCATTTTCAGATGATATAACATTCTTAACTGACGTTTTGTCCACAATACTCCAATTTTGGATGCTTTGTGGCAATAACAAAACATCCAATTTTGGAACCAGAACATTAAAATTGGCCTTCATATTTTATTATATACATACAAATATATATACATACACACATACATACACACACACACACACCTGCTCCATTCCATATCCAAACTGCTCTTTGCTGACCCTCAGGTAGCTGTCCACTGCACAAATACATGGGGCAAGAAAAATCAACAGCTCCTTAACAAGAGCTGTTAACAGCATTGAGTATTTGCCAAGTGCAGCATGCATCAGGTGTCATCCATACTCCTTTAACATGACATACACATGACATGCACATGACATACACATGACTAACAAGACTGTTGCTATCACTACTGCACTGGTGCTCACCATCTTCATCTGCGAGGACGTTGTTGGGGGTCCACACCAACATTGAGCCAGTTCCCTGAGAGGATTCATCAGCTGACAGGAAGTGATGAAGGTTGATAGGATAGGGTTCAAAGGACAACACACTCAGCATCCCAGCAATGAATGTCTGTATTCACCATTTTGTAGCACTATATAGTTCTCCTGAAATGAGGTCACTGACCCAAGCTTGTTGCTAAGTGCTTTAGTATACATGCACATGTACGTACATGTAGGCAAGTGTATATAGAGTACTATAGAGTGTTTGCATTAGATGTATGCAACAGAACACCATGGGTTTATACCACCCATCTCTGTGTACACTATAGACTAAGCCTTATCGATACTCAATAGTAGTCCCTGTAGTAATGTCAGCAGTTAGGGATGCCAAAATATTTCTAAGGAATTTCAAAAATTGTTGATAATAAGAAGGGAGTCAGTTTATATTGCCACATTCCAGGCCTATGGGAATCTACCACCCTACAGATCACATGACCAGATACTAAGTTATAAAAACATACAAGTATAGTGTATAATTATACTATCAGTATACAATAATATAATCTCATTCCCAAGGTTCTGGTTTGAGAATGGGAATGAGACTGCAGGCTGACTGACTTACTGGCCTCTGGAACCTCAGCTTGGAATTCAATTCCAATCCTCATTGCAGGCTCTAAAAAGCATGCAACAAAAACATGATAATTACAGCTGCAATTTTGGTTTCAATGAGATACTTCTATGCCAAAAGAGCTACATATTACTGTACTAGAGTCTATGATACCAAAAACATTTCTTATCATCGCCAACGACAACCAACAATCATGTGACTGAAAGTGACCAATGCAGCAGCTTAGCTAGAGCTATACTAATTTGTATCATAAGCTGAGGCATTAATTGTACTCTCCAAAAGTGTAGAATAGTTGGCAAGGTGCATTACTGCTTATGGACTGACATTCCGGGGGCCCTTACAAATGTACTTTCAAAGAATGCTCCTAGGTTTGAGCGTATCAAACGTATGTGTTATGCGATCACAACAGCATGGTATTGTGTGTGCACGTGACAGTGTCCAATTACTTTTGCCTACTGTAGCTGCAGCGGACAGTCGTTCATCTCCCAGCTTAGCAACTGGCATAAAACATCTTCTTTGTGCCGAAGCCCTCCAAAGTCTTGCCTGCTATATAAAACTCTATGACATGAAGCCGACGAGACACAGCGTACTTCCAGCCCTGACTTTTAGATTTGAAGACAAATGTTGCCATGTAGACTCAATTTCAGTTTTAACACCGATTCATAGAAAGATGCCATATATAATTCACTAACGAACAATTATATCGCAATGATAATATTATATCAATACATTGTGAATATATTGCAATATCATCACAGCACTACTAGTGACATCATGTGAACTATGCACCCACCATGTCTCCTCGAGCCACCTCCTTGTACAAAGGATGGCACCACAGATAACAAAACCTGCATGTCACTCAAAAGTTTATACCAACAGTAAGTGCTAAGCTCCACCTCAGCCTGGTGATAATTAAACCCTTTCATCTGATTAGGCCATAATTATATGTTCTGGGGCGACCCCAACTTTTGCAGACAAGTGATAATTACTTAGATAATCAGTTATGCCTGCACATAATAATGTAAATATACGCGTGAAAATAGCATGGCTCAGCGTGCAGCGACAAAAGCCTAAAGATTATGAACTGTAAATACATTATGCAGATTCGCAATGAAACTGTAACAAGTGATCACGCGTTGTTT
This sequence comes from Phakellia ventilabrum, assembly GCA_963921505.1. NCBI lineage: Eukaryota > Metazoa > Porifera > Demospongiae > Axinellida > Axinellidae > Phakellia > Phakellia ventilabrum. The sequence continues at coordinate 637,792 of OY997386.1, read as the reverse complement.
TTAAGCCTATCTATATGTATTTGGAAGGTCTTCTAGTCCAAGCAACATAAAATTAAATTGGTGGCCTTAGATAATATTACATGTACATATATGTCTGAGAGGCTACATGTATGTATGGGTCACAGTCCGTATGTCATGTGATCTTTAGCAATCCATGGGAGGAAGTCACATGACTTTTGTTTAATATCCCAGTACAGAAAATGGTGTGGCCACGGCGACAGTATAGCTATAATAATATGACAAAATGCTCATAGATCATTACACAAGCGGTGCATTGTAGCACCCCACTTATGTAACAATACATTAGATCCCTGAGGCAATGCACACTCGGTCTCCTAATAGTGGACTTTGGCCACACCCAATTTTAACCCTTTTATCACCCACCATCCATCCCCTCCTGTAGGTGTGACCCCAGGCGAGGGTTAAGACTTCGCTGGACACTCCGAGTGTTCATCTTTCACACACACAAGCAAATGAAAACCAGCTCTAAACAAAGAGAGAAATCAATAAATAATCATGTAATTAAACACTCCTCGCTAACAAAAGAACAAAACACAAAAATATACGCGGCTTTATGCCTCCTACCACCACCTGCTGCCCCACAGAAACAATCTCATACAGAATTATACACAACTGTATGTCATTAGCTGCCTACACATGATCACCAGGCGCAGCCATATTTAAAGCCAACATCTACTAAAAATAGCTAGCTATACAGATACACAAATTATGCTTTCACAAAGACTATATCAATATTTTCAAACAATCACAGAGGATCTCAATCGAGACTTCTTTCAGCAAAAAGCTACCCACACTGCTACCCACACTACTGTGTCGCAATGGCCATCTGACAAAAATATGACATGTGGCCAGCTATGCAAATTTGATATGTTGATAACACCAAGTGAAAAGCCTAAAATATAAATTAATTCTACATGCAAACTACAGCTGATATACAGTATAGTAAGCAAGCATCGGTATTATTAAAGGCCTAGAGGCTTCTTTCGAATATATTTTCTAGAAAATATTGACAGTCTATAGTACATTTCTATCCAGACGCGCAGGTACTATAGATGATTAGTTGACCATTGACAACAATATGGTCACAGATCACGATTTTTCAGCTATTTTTGGCCGAAAGAGATAAAATATATTTGCCTTAGCTGAAATGACCATAATTTAGCTGAAATCCCAAGCAAGAAATAAAATATAGTACTACATACACGCACAGACAAATGCTCACCTCCCCTTGAAATTTTTTTCGATTCGGCAAGCATATCCCTCGCATACTTCCGTAATCTTATGCACACTCTCATTAACAATGACGTAATTGACTGCGAAATTCATTGCACATGCGAGTGATCATGGACTCGTGGCGGGATTGAATACTAAATAACTGAAACCGTATAATCATATATAGAAACGGATACTATGCAAACAGTTCCTGTGAGCTAAAGGTGGTGGTTTTCAAGGAGAGAGAGTGCTCAGCAAAAAGTCCATAATTTCCTCGACAAGGCCATCTCTGTTTTTCTCGCTAACCTACACAATAAGAGACAGTCACACTTTCAATCACTTCACTCTTAGTCTGTTCTTCAAACATACAGACAGCCTGTGTACATCAGGTAGGGGTGAGCTGATTATGCCAGCATTAAAATGGGTATGCGAAATCATTAAGCATAATGTGAGCATAATAGGTAGGTTCCCTGAGGAAATGACATCATTTTTACTGGAAATTCAGCCATGTGGAAATTCAAAATTTTGTGAGAGTGAAGACTAGCAATCTCAGCGCTGTTAACGAGACTTAAGCGGCTGGCAGCAGTTCACAGGCCACTACTAAACTTTGAGTCAGTCATGCGTCCATAATACATATTATGGACTCTTGATACTTTTAATGAACATAATTTGAGCATATTAGGGAAATACTTGGAGCAGTGCAGCATAGCATAACAGGGAGCAAAATCAGCTCACCCAGGGTACTTTATAGATAAGGCTTGCATCATAAAAGGGACTACTTTGCTTTGGCTACAATAGTATTACAGCACTCAGCAACTCTAGTACACTGCACTCTGCCATATCTTTCAGCACTTCCAAGGCAATTTTCAAACACCTGGAGATCAGCAGACCAATATTCTGCTATGTCAGAATCATTTTCGATCCATTGTCTTGCATGACTACTGGGGCAAATCAGCTGCACCAGTCAGCCGTATATTGCCGGCCCACTACTACTCTGCTACTAAAAATATCAATGGAAAAAAACAATTTCACATACATCCCTAATATTGAATTTACCATCCCACCCCCCAAAGTTGAGAATACTCTTAAAGCCATGTTTCAGTAGCTGCTGAAAACTTCAAATATTTTTTACTTTGTTTTTGTGCAATTTATACAATTTCCATACTTGATTTGGGGTTGGTCAACTACGGCTCCTACCCCTTCAATTATTGGGAACCAGGGAACGAGGCTACGATGCTAGGACCAGCTGCAAAACGAGCAACAACCACCATGGAGACCATCAACGTCAGCTAGTATAAGCACCATCCTGTATGATACTGGAAGTTGCCCACCTCAAAGAGCTGGCAGTCTGGTCTGTGTCGTAGTTCCTCCACCAGCCAGTGTGATTTTTGTCTGGCAATCGGTATGGTTGCAAGGACAACTACACCGGGGGATTGAAATAATGCTTTGATGGCCTCGATAAAGTCTCTACTAAAGAGTTCCATTTTTCCAATTTCATCAATAACAAATAATTCTTTAGCTTCAGTGTCAGTTCGGCTAACCATCTGCGTTTCAGTACAAGCGCTGGATTTTGCTTTCATCTGCAATGCTGGAAGAGCTATCTGCTCAAATGAATTAACGTCCACTTGATACTTTCCAACAACTTGATGACACACTGCCTTTCCCCTCTCATGAGGAAACCTTTGTGCACCGCTGTGGATGAGAATAATGCAACTGTAGCAACCTGTATACAATCATGTATTTATGGTTGGAACCATGCAGTAATCAATAATTATTGAAGCACTGCATGTTTAGAACAGGGTAAGGTCAGTTCTAAGTATTCAAATCCAGTTCAGAATCAGGTGTGATCATGGTAGGTACAGATTGGGATTTTCCGGTGATCTCTATGAAACATGTACAGGGAAATTTCTTGTGTTTATGACCATTGTCAATGGTGCATTTATGTTGTGAAAATGTTAAGCACAAATGGAAAGATTTTGGTGTTTAAAATGTGTTCCATGAATTTTAGACTTTCTCTTTCAATGTGACAAACAGAAGTGTGAAAGTATTTCACGACGATTTCTTCGTACCATTCACAACAGTTGTAGTTTAAAAAAATTTCCTGTGAAAGTTACATCTGAAGTGGCAAGCTAAGGTTTCCATTTGTAACTTTTAAACTATGCAGGATCAACAGTAGCTATACATTACTGCCATTGTATCAAATCTGTACACTAAAAAAAATGGTGCTAGCCATGCAAAAAAATTTATATGCATAATAACTGCTTCTTTATGTTTACCCCAGCCTGCAAATATCTTCACCTTCCAACTCTGGCCAGAGGGCCTCTCTGCCCCGCCAACGTAACCACATCAAAGCCGACCCTTGGACCTCTTGCCCCACCCCCTCTGCCTGACCTCTGACCCCTGCCCCCAGCACTAGCCCCTCTGTCTGCCCGAACCTCCTCAGTATAGAAGCCACACAACTCTATCCCTCGCTCCTGTAGCACAGCCGATACCTTTCGGATTAAAGTAGTCTTACCAATACCTGTAGAAAAGAAAAAATATGCACATAACAATTATTTTGTAGGATGTTCTGCAACACTTTGCCTTTCTGAAGACCACTGCTCAAAAATTTCATATTTCAGTGACATATTAGTGTACGTGGGCTAAAGAGATTTTACCTGGAGGACCTGTCAATAGTGCGTGCACCTGAGAAGAAGCTGCCAGAGGCTGTTTGGCCGCCATAGCCATAACATACAACCGGGCGTACGACACGTGTGCGGTAGCGGATTCGGACCTGGAATCTGGAATTTGGACTCATGCACGCGAAATCTTTTCTTTTCTTTTCGCAGATAATTGGAAAAGAACCGAAAAAGAGTAGCGAAGAGGATGGTATTCCATGCAGTGATTCCAGCGCGATTTCTCTCCCTCACGGCCCACCTTGTGCTCAACATTATGCTCTTTTGGTCTAGGGTAAGCGGTATATCGGTAACTGGCGCGCGGGACTATTACATAACCTAGTAATTTGTTGCCCGTGGCAACCTTTGCTAATCAACAATTATTATAATTTTCACAGAAATACGATTTGTTGTATAGTCCGTTTTGCAAATAATACTAATGCTATGACAATGGGATGTTTCCTTATCCTATATACTAATGCACACCTCCATAGATATTAAATAGAGCACAAAATATGGGTTTCTTAACAGAAGCCACACCCCTATTAAAATGCGATTCTAGCCATATAATATAGTATGTACAGTACAGAACCTAAACATTAAATTTGTAGTAAGTAATTGCTTGTCTCCCTTGCATACCTATGGGCCACATACACTATAAAATATATTCAGACATACAGTGCTCATTCCCAGAGTGGAGACTGGGAAATTTTACTACATTGCAAAATTAGCTGGGAGTGTAGACTGGAAGTGAGGCTAGTGTTCATGCACACAATTTACCACGCAATATTTTTTTGCATGCAGACTATGCTATGTTGAGCTTTGTGCGACGGTAAGACTCCACCTGATTTCTTTCTTCTTAGGAGCCTAATGTGCTGTCCTGCATACCACTGACAGCTGGAACTGACTCACAGGAGTACAGCACCAAGGACACTCAGTACGCCATGCCATGCAATGCACACACATTGCAAAATTGTTAAGCTGACTTAACTCTTTGAGGAAAATTGGGGGGGGTTAAGTGACTGGAAGATAAAGTTTCTGGGTGTGAAGTTGGAGTAATTAAAGCCACATATGTGATTTCTTGTCATTTCAGAGAGTACTGATTCTATTCTCCCTCTCTCCCTCTCTCTCTCTCTCTCTCTCTCTCTCTGTCTCTCTCTCTATTCAGGCTGCTTGTGGCTCTCAGTCTTACGCTGGCATTTATCGTTGCAGAACTGACAGGATTCTTGACGGGACTGTCCATGTTCACAGCCCTACCGAGCATATTCTGTATCCTCATTTACTGATGTGGTAGCTGTTATAGGTCTTCACATTGTCCCCGACCCCATGCAGATGATGGAGCCTTTTTTAGTATATGGTATTATACAGAAAGTGACAGGCACTGGGAACGTTAATTGTTAATGAGACACATAATGGCAGGCCTAGGCCTTATATATACTAAGCCATCTCTGCATTATAGTTTTTGAATGCATCAAAGTGTGCTTAATTTTACTTGATGCATCAAGTAAACATTAATTTTAACTTGATGCATTCACATATTATGTATATATCCATATTTCAATTCTACTATAACAATAGAGCCAGCTACCTTTCATTATCTGCTGCCACATTTAATAATTAACTGAAGCTCTGGGTCCCTTAGTGTCACGCAGTTTTGATGTCGAAACTTTTATATCAGTTGAGAGTTCTCCTTGACCGTTGGTCTACCAGCCACTGCAGCTCACGTGAGTGCAAGCATAGTCATAGCCATCTTCACTGTGAATGAGTGGAGCTGCGACAGCTACTGGTATATATTTGGATTCTGCAGGTTAGCGTGCAGCTATAGCTTGCACTAATGACTCGTGTTGCTGCTGTAGAGTACTAGTGTTTATGCCATTGACCCACACACCCACAGACGCAGGCAGCAGATGTGTAAATATGGTAATTATAATATGGGCCATGCTACAGTTACTGTAGGTGCATCTGTGGCATGTGTATTTTGAAGTAATTGTTCAGAGTGTATAAGTCTACATACAAATTGTGCCCTTTAACAGAGTGGACTTGCAGTACTTTTAGTAGAGGTATCGATGTAATAATAATGTTTACTCTCTGCTCTCACTGCAGCATTCCAGCTTTCCTTCTCGAGCTAATCGTTATTCTATTGACTTGCAAATGTAAAGTGTTTGCATGAGATCATTGCAGAGGTACCACTCGTCATTTCAGGCATTCAGCGTGCAAATATTCTTCAGCCTGTCCAACACTGCACCCTTTTCTTTCAATTCTAATCTTTTATAGACAACCAAGTCACTTATACCGATACTAAGAGGGTTACATGTTCATCGCATTATAATAATTATTATATAAGTATAGGATAGACTACACCCAAGAGTGGGTTATGCGCCTATGTAACCCACGAGTTTGCGGTTATCCCAAGGCGAAGCCGAGGGATAAATGCAAACAAGTGGGTTACGGCGCATAACCCACGAGTGGGTGTGGTCTATCTGACTTATACCACATTGCGCATGCGCACTATCAGCGCCGCGTAGCAACGTCTTGCCTCTAGCAGTAAGAATAAAAGTGTGGGTTATGAGCCTATGTAACCAATACTTTTCAGCCAATCACGTTTATTATAGATGATGTAATGTGGTATAACTTCAGTTATAATATTATGTCATCCATGTCTTCTTCAGGGCGTACGGCGAAAGAAATGTACATTGACTACAGTATGGTACTCTTGTGACCAAACCCTATAGAGTTCGGCAAGGGGACAAGCTAAGCCTTAGCCTCATTCCAAGGCCTTCTTGTTCTCTGGGAACGATCGGGGCTAGGCTAGGCTAGCCCACGTCTGGTAGCGGTACATCATTGGCGTATTAACAGTTACGTACATGAGTGGGTGTATGGATTCACGATAGTAATACAATGTCATGCTAATGGCTTCATCTTTCATCAGGTGCTCTAACTTCGTTATCGCTAGACACCACAGTGCAGTATTATATAGCTACTGCAAGCCCAGTTGTCTTGGAAACGATCTGCAGATGCTATATATCTTCTCTGCTCACTGTCCTCCTGCAGTGCGTATTATAGCCATAGCATGCAGTATATTTGTAGCAGCCATAACAATAATTGTACTGTACTGTAGCGAAAAGCTGTTGCAAAAATGACATTGAGATTCGTCGTGTGCAGTTTGCTAGCCGCATTTGCAATCCTTTCGTTCCCCGTGTGCGACTCGGTGAGCCCTGAGGCTTGTTCGGCCTTTCCCATCGACGGAGACCCTCGAAAGATCGAGGGAAGAGTTGCAGAGCGCGACACTAGACCGTGGATCGTCCTGGTGTGGGTGTCCTGCAAAGAAGGCGGCTCAGACCTACCGGTAAAAGATTCGCTGCGCACATGTGAAGGAGCTCTGATACGTGAGCGGTGGGTGCTCACCGCAGCTGACTGCTTCCCCTGTGGAGCTGCATCTTCCGTTGTGATCGACGTTGGCTTGCATAATAGCAATATTCGGACCGAGGTAGCGAACGAGCGGAAAGTGGAACGAATTGGAGTGGACAAAATATTTTTCCCTGCGGAAAATGAAGCCCGCACTGAGAGTCATATACATTCAATCGCTCTCCTTCGCTTGAGTGAGGCCGTCACTAATTCAAGCAGAGTGATTTCACTGATCAGTTGCGAGGGCAGAGACGTCACTGGAGAGTCACTTGTGGGCAGGATTGGTTTCAGTAGTGGGTGGGGTGCCACCCCTTCTCTCTCCAGCTTAGACCCTAAGCCCCTGCACGATGCACATGTCTGCCTCTGGCCAGCTAGCATTTGTGTACAAGCCAATGGAGAAGACACAAACTCGTTCTGCGCAGGAGCGCAGGACTACCATTTGCTTATGCCACTATCTGGCAATCCGGGAAATTCCACCCAAAGTGACCACGTTTTAGTCCCGGCAGTTGATGTAGAAGCAGAATCCTGTTTTGTCGAAAAAGGAAGTCCCCTTGTTGTCGGAGAGCCAAGCAGCCCAGAGACAGAAGAAGGAGATGGTCCTGTGTGTGAGTGGAAAGTGTTGGGAGTGCTGGTGTTCGGAATGCAGTGTTCAGAAGATGAAGAAGAAGCCCAGGCTCCTGGATTCTATGCCAATGTGTGCAAATATCACGACTGGATTGAGAATTCTATTCAAAGAGAAAATGGTACTTACGCATGTGATATATTTACATCATGTCCCATCAGCTACTATAGGTATACAGGAACATAGCTCTAGTGGCTACCTTATAGACAGGGTCATGTTTGCGATTTTAGATATAAGGCATTTTTAGATCTCTGGTCCATTTCCTTGCAGCCCACGAGGATACCTTTGGTGAATGCTCATCTCTGCCCCAGCCCCCTCCCAATGGCTACCTGTGTTCCCCCGATGGGAGGCAAAAACCGGGAGAGCTGCAATTCTGCTGTCACAGGGGATACCAGCTGCAGGGCAGCCCTACTGTAGTCTGTGACCAGGACACAGGGACATGGATGCCTACAGTACCAGAGTGTTTGCGTAAGTGATGCATGTATGGAGTCAGGAGCCACCAATGATTATCGGTACATCCTTACAAAAACCTAATGACTGAATCGTAATAGTTGTAAAACCTGATGACTGAATAGTAATAGTCGGAATGGAGCCAGTGTTGCATTCTGTCATGTCTCTAAGAGCAGGAGTGATGGTTAAAGAACAAATGCGTGGCTAAGCATGATAATTGTATCGTTGTGATGTTTTGGCTTTTGGGAACAAGGCTGTGTCGTTATTTGCCTTGACAGCTTCTTGGCAACCTGAATGCAGTATTCTCTTCAGTTTGGTAAACTGTCAGCAATAGTGAAGCCGTGGGAACGAGGCGAAAAACAACCATGAAATTCTTTTAATTAAAAGTAGTATTTTAACATAGTATAAGTAGCATGTTGTCATGGTTTCCTGAAAGTTTCAGGTCGCGATCTGCTTCTCCTCCAGTCTAGACGGTGGTTCCACAGGTTATAACAGGGAGAAGGCTCATCACGCCCACACTGCATGCCACAAGGTAGCCAGGCTCTTGCGTGGGTAGAGCAGGCTAGCCACAAGGGTGCAAGGGTGAGAGAGCTGGTTACAGACGGGAGGAGATACTTGCAAGCCATCCTACTTCTTCAGTCTAGTCAGTGGTGTCCCTTGGCAGGCTTTTCTTTACAACTTTCATGTAGAGGTGGTTGCTCTTCTCAATCCGATGCATGTGTATAGCATGTAACCACCTATCTACACCCACCAACCAAATTTAATCATCGGTTCATTTGCAGGGATTGATATCAGACAGTGCGGCCATTCTTGGAATCGAAGTCTGGACTAGGTTGTACTCGCTAGGCACACCTAATGCATATTACTCTCAGTCAGACAATGGATACAAATAACAATACTGTAGTTGGAGTGTGCACAGTGGCTATTAACCCCTTGTATGTTTATGACGCATAACCACGCTTGTAAGTACAGTGTGATTGCTGGCTCTGTGTCTTGCAATCATGGGTTCAAGGCTGGTTGATATGTTTCTTCTGTAGCCTAATGTTGGTTACCATAGGCCGGGTTTTGATTGTGAGAATTTAAGTGTGAGTTTATTTCGAATGTGCAAAATTAGAATACAATACTTTCGCAGTAAAGGCTGCATACGCATACATACACAATAATGCAATTATTAAAATTAATACGCAATTTGCCTTCAAAACCTGGCCTACAGTACTGCCCAAGCAGCCTCTCCCACTCCACTACCTGGATGAAGTGTCCATGCACTCACTGCCATTCATATACCGATATTCAAGCTCTGAGCTCTCCGTAGTTGCTTTGTCTGTATGCATGTGGTTCCCTATACCTAGTTTGATTATGGATCAAACATACACACACACGCACACACACACACACACATGCACACACACACACACACATACACACATACACACATACACACACATGCACACGCACATACACACACTCTCATACACACATACACATGCACACACACTTACACACACACACACACACACAGCTGTTGAGTGTCCTTCCCTCCCCATCCCCAACAACGGTCAGACCACACCCACCAACTGCTCCGGCAGCTCCTACCAGGACACCTGCTGGTTCTCCTGCCAGGAGGGATACCGACTCACGGGAAGGACCCTGCTCACGTGTGGAGAGGGAGGAAGATGGTCGGATCAAGCTCCTAACTGTCAAGGTAGGAAACATGGCAGAATACCTATATAGCTGGCTAGAACCTCTCTTGCACGTACTGTAATGGAAGGAGGCTGAGGATAAGGGAAGAGCTCCGGGGTGTGTGAGGGTGGGGTATGTGAGGGTTGGGTGTGTGAGGGTGCTAGAGCTCGTGAGCTCCTCATCTGACCCTCTCATCGTATGATTATTTACATACGTAGGTGTGGCTCAGACTGTCCACTATACTAAAGGTATCGTTGTAGCTGGCTTCTTCCTTGTACCACCTCCAGTCGTCACCTGTGGCCCACCCCCTCACTCCGGAAACCTCCATGTCCAGTTCACGAGCACAGACTACAACTCCACTGCCACCTACTCTTGCAAGGCGTGCCATCACCTGATCAGCGCTGAGACCGAGACCGATACCAGTAGTAGACAGTCCCTGGTACGGTACTGTGACGCTACTGGCAGCTGGAATGGCCCTGAACCAGTCTGTCAAGGTACATAGTGCTTCAGCCTTATTCCCAGGTTCTTCGGAAGAGCCTGGTATATTATTTTTGTGACATTATTGCATGAAAACCTGACGTCTGGCTGCTAGAGCCTTCTTCATTGAATTAGGAAGCCACGCTCTTTCTTGGAGACTTAACGAAGCGATTACAACATTAGGGCAAAACCCATAAGCATTTTGAACACTAGGTCCCTATATAAGCCCGGAGGCCTGTCTGGTGTAGGTCAAACAAGAGCTGTAACTGCTGGCCAGCTAGGAGTTGCTGTTCAACTCCTGGTGCAGAGAGGGTGGTTAGCTGCTGGTAAGCTAGGAGTTGCTGGTAAACTTCAGGTGCTACACTACAGTGATGAGGCATGCAAATAGATCGAAACAGCTGTTCGAGCTCTTCATCATTCCATTTGGCATTACTTCCGTAATCTTATGCACACTCTCATTAACAATTATGTAATAATATGGTTCGGGAGAGCTGGGGATCAAGGCTAGCCCTGCTTTACTAGAGAGTGCTAAGAGGGTGGAGTCTTATGCTGATGATGTCACTTCCTCTCTCCAGCCATTCGCTGCCCTCCCCTTGTCCCGCCCCCCAATGTATTTATTAGCCACTCTGTCCTTACGTGTGGGTCAAAGGTCAGGTTCCGCTGTGGGCGTGGCTTCAATCTCATCGAAGCTATGGAGTCGGAGTGTCTGGAGAGTGGGCAGTGGAGCAACCCTGCGCCCATGTGTGGATGTGAGTTTTGTGCCTGATATGAATGTGTGAGTATGTATATTGTGCTTAGTGTGTGTGTGTGTGGGGGGGGGGGGTGTTAGCCTCATTTTCAGGCCTTGTAAGTGTCTGAAAATGAAGCTGTGTGTTCCACCATAAAATGTTACTTATATCACGTCAGTAATTTTACTCTCTCTCACTCTCACACACACACACACACACACACACACACACAGCCATCTCATGTCCTGCTCCTGCAATTGAAGGTAGCAACTACAAACAGTCCAACAGAAGCTACAGTTATGGCACTGAAATAGAGGTAGGAAAGTTCTGCGTAAAAAACCCAACAATATTGTTGATAGTTTAACCCACTGATGTATTCTAGAAGGCAAATGTCACATGATGCATCACATGCAGTCATGTGATCGATAAATCTTATCTGGGATGTCTCGCTCCTCCCTTCAGGTGACATGTGATCATTGTCGGGTCTTGAAGGACGGAGACGGAAAGCTCACATGCTCAGATACAGGAGAGTGGGACAATCCCCTCCCCTCTTGCCAGTGTAAGCAGAACAGCAGCTGTGCGGCCCTAGTTTAGTCACATGATGGATCACATGACTACCTTAATGGGATCACATGCAGATCACATGACTTTGCATTGGAAGTTGCATAACCGATGTGCCAAAAATCTTGAACTTGTACGATTAGTGCAAGTTCAAGATTTCCTTGACAACCCAGAGACTGCCAATCTTTCTTCATAATACTGACTACTCACAAGTATCTCTGACATGAGATTGAAGCTGCAGCAGGGACCTCCCCCTTTCCTCTCATGTATATACCACACTAAGTCACATCATGTGTTCCTCACATGAGATCACATGACAATCACATGATGTCCTGTCTCTCCCTGCAGGGACAACCTGTCCCCTTCCCAAACTACTGGATCATGGTGAAATCAGTCCACTAGGACAGCTGTACTTCTGTGGGACCACAGTGCGGTTTGAGTGCAATGAGGGCTTTGTCTTGGAGGGTTCAGAGGCCAGCAGCTGTCTCATTAATGGCACCTGGAGCAGGGAATTCCCCTCTTGTAAAGGTGACTTCATAATAAAGTTAATCTGGAAAACTAAGAATACATGTTTCAATTGTCTTCTCTTCTGGCAGAGGTGATATGTCCTGAAATTAATGTCCCGAATGGAATTGTCAGCCAAGCTGTCAATGAAAGCAAACTGGGGGCCACGGCCAATATTTCCTGTGACCCCTGCTTCTCCCTGCAAGGTGCCAGCGTCCTCAATTGCCTGGAACCAGGAGAGTGGGATGGCCCCATTCCAAACTGCAAACGTAAGCACAAACTCTTAGGCCCTAGGGTTTCTGTACTCACTGTTATTTTTGAATATCTCTTTCTAGCCATCAGCTGTCCAGCCCTTCAACCACTGAAGCACGGCACAGTGGAGCCAGGTCTCCATGTCAACGGTTGCCAGGATACTGTATACTTCAGCTGTGACCTCGGATACAACATTGAGGGACCCCTGGCAATTACCTGCGAGGAAGACAGAAGGTGGAGCAATGAACAACCAGTCTGTGAAAGTGAGCTGTGTGTTTGTCCTTTTATGAAAGTATTAGTACCTCTTTAATCCTCACACACTCACACACTCACACACACACACTCACACACACACACACATACCCCCCCCACACACACACACATACCCACACACACACACGCATGCGCAGTTGTGAAATGTCCCTCCCTCTCACCGCCGCCCCTCCACACCCACATTTGTCACAAAGCCACACCCCCTCCATCCATATACGGTTCCACTATACACTACTGCTGTGACGAGGGCTACAGGTTGGGGGCGGGGCATGTGGGTGTGGTCAGCTGCACTAATCTAGGGAACTGGAATGACACCGTACCAACATGCAAAGGTACACACACACACACACACACACACACACACACACACACCTCTCTGTGATGGGATTGCAGTGGCAGTGGCATCATTGCACTCACCTCCACACAGCTGTCACCTGCGAAGCCCCACACCAAACAGACCACACCTCCATTCTCCGCGAGGACGGGAATGCCACGGCGGACACTGATGCTCCCCTCGCTCCAAACCACTTCTCTTACAGCACTAGACTTACGTTTTCCTGCGACTCTGGCTACACACTCATTGGCGATGATGTCATCACTTGCGGGGGTGATGGTGGGTGGAGTCGCCCCATTCCCTTTTGCCAAGGTAAGCATACCTTTGGTGACAGGTATAATCTTGAATAAGTGCATGTGCATTTAATCAAGGACTAGAACCGTCAAGTTCGTACATGTCGCAACATTGGTATTGAACCTCAATAGGTGCTGTATATGACACACTCACACACACACACTCACACACACTCACACACACACACACACACACACACACACAGTCACCGAGTGCACCTATACATGCTCCCCTCCCGTTCCTCCCGAGCATGGCAGAGTGACCAACATCATTGAGGTCTGGGCCTTAAGTAGCCTCATTCCCAGTCTCCATTCCACAGTTTGGAACCTGGGAATGAGACTATACTCCTGTACCCATATTACAACTACTTTGACATCACATAATCTTCCTCCCCCTACCTCCCTCTCTCCCTCCCTCCATCCCCTCCCCTCCTCCCTTCCTCCCTCCCTCCCTCCCTCCCCTCCCTCTCGTCCTATCTCCCAGGATGGTATCAGTGTCAACAACAGTGGAGGTGGGGTGAAATTAGGGTCAACAGCTGTGTTCCTCTGTGACCCCCCCTACCATCTCCACGGTAGCGGCAGCCGGGAGTGCTTAGCCAATGGGATATGGAAAGGGACCAAGCCAGTTTGTCTGCCGTGTGAGCTGTGTGTGTGTGTTTGTCCATCTATGGTTTCATGCAGGGGAGGGGAGGGGAGGGGAGGGGAGGTGGGGGGAAGAGGATTCCCCCTCAAGAATTTAATAGTTTTACTAATATGGAGCCTAGCCAGCCAAAAGCCACCGGAAGCAACCTCAGGCTCCTAAATTTAAACAATTTCTAGGGGGAGCACATCTGGGGACCCTGAACCCCAGGGGTGTGTGGCTCCACCTGCATTGAGTATCTTGGGTCATTTTCACCCCCACCAAGTATGAAATCCTACCATGTTTGTGTGCTATGATAATCCAGGTGAGTTGATTAAATATTTTCTCATACCAGTTGATCAGCCACGTGGCCGACTCATTTACCGCGATTCCACCAATAATGCTCTTTGGCATGGAACTGAGACAGCCCATCTGGCGGCCATGTCTTCCCTCTACTTGGCCTGCCAAACCCACATGGAGGATACTGGGTTGGCTAAACCCATCACCAAGATTGCCGGACCTCCATTGAACCACAGTGGACTCAGAGTATTGTACGTAGCTATGTATTATCTGTCTGTCTGTCTGTCTGTCTGTCCATCTATCTGTCTGTTTATCTGCCTGACTAGCTTTCTGTATGTATGTCTGTCTGTTTGTCTGTCTACCTGACTAGCTTTCTGTCTGTCTGTCTGTCTGTCTGACTCGCTTTCTGTCTGTCTGTCAGTCTGTCTGTGTGTTTGTCTGCCTGACTACCTTTCTGTCTATCTGTCTGTCTGTCTACCTGAGTAGCTTTCTGGCTGTCTGTCTGTCTGTCTGGCAAGTGTCCTGATACCTTCTTTCCCTTCCCCTCCCACACCAGCGAGTATGGTAACCCAGCAAGGAGCATGCAGATAGCTATGCGACCTATGACCCCCGAGGCCGGCCTGACAATGGCAGGGACCTACCTGTGCAGGGTCGTCTCTCCCACCAATGAGACGCTGCTGCTCAGTTGGACACTCACTGTACACGTGTATGGTAAGAATACTGTGATAGCATCAGAGACATGATTTCATTGGCTATGGCTGGTTACCTAGGCGATGAAGTTAGTAGGCAGTGTTATTGAAAGTTATAGCCACTGTGGTGTTAGCTGCTATGCAATCTTTCACATATAGCCTCCTTCCCAGGCTCTGCTGCCAAATGTTTTTTGTTGGGTTTTGTACTCTGTAAATAAAAAACACTGTACAGTGGAGGAGTCCTGGAACTAACTATAGCATTTACTCATACACACGCACACACACACACACACACACACACGCACACACACACACACACACACACACACTCAGAGACACTCTGCCCCACACAACACTCCCCCCTCAACGGTGCCCTCCAAACCGCCGGCACCATTCCCGGCAGCTGCCTCCACTACACCTGCAATAAAGGCCACAGGCTCTTGGGTAGCAACGACAGAATATGCCTTGGCAACGGGACATGGAGCTCCCCTGAGCCTGTGTGTGGTGGGTACACTCATTCAACCCCTAAATGCATGTTATGGGTAATATCAGGAGCCAATAACCTTTGGGTTATGGGCTCCTGGTAATATGCAATGGCGTCCTGAACTTTACAGTACCAATCTTTTCTGTAGTGAGTACAACCAACACAACCTGTGGCACCCCTCCCATTGGTGGGTTTGCCAGCGTGGCTCCACCCCCTAGCAACGGCCATGACTACCGCACTGGCGATACTGTGGCCTACAGCTGTGCCCTCACACACAGGCTCACAGGAAACAGACTGAGGGTTTGTCTGGGGAGAAACGTGTGGTCTGGAGAGAGGCCTATTTGCGTATCGAAGAATGCCAGGCAGTAAATAGCCAGTTGAACACGTTACCAGCATTTCTGCAAGTATATTTGCATCATTGCACGTCCTTTGATTATTAGTCTCATTCCCATTCTCCATGTTCTTTATACATGTACATGCACATGTAGCTTGTGTTACAGTAGCTAGAAGATGGTATAGCCAATTTGTAAGTGTTTGTTATGGAGATCGATCATGGAGTGTCACGTACATCACCAACTGTCATTGGATTGCATGCAGTGACAGTATACATGTACCTCATTCCTGTACCACATGCAAACGGTTTTAGTTCCATTCGCAAGTTGTAACATTAGTACACGTACTTCCACACGGAGCAGCCTATAGCTGGCTTTCAGCGACACCGATCGATAGGTCTACCTCAAAACCTAGCCTTGTTCCCAGGCTCCCCTGCAAGCAACTATAAAGCTAAGGTACAGGCCTGGGCTAGGCAAATTCAGCAATGACTACAGAGGTTGATTATAAATGCTATACTGGCATATTACCATGCATTCAACTATAATATATTTGAATTTATCAAAAAAAAAATACACTATATTGCATGTACACTCGGAAATGAAAGTATTACACCAATTATTGTAGCAGCAATGCGTATGTATACGGTCATTAAACTAACTTTCAATAAACACTAGGTAGCTAGCTACTCACCTGAGTGCAAATTTTGAAACTGATTCCAAAAAAAATAGAGAACATGAAACCACAGAAGGGAATGTTAAACCACATACTGTATACGTATGGAAAATGAAAATGTACGGGGGGATTTGAATGAGTTTGCGGCTGTGCAGAGTTAGAATGAAAGATGAGATTGTAGCGGTTGGCACTGCTAGTCCAGGGATGGTTTGGGGTAGCATACAACAAACTTTAGCATGCAATGACAAAAAAAACGACAAAAAAACTCACTGAGACTGTAATTGATTAAAAGTTAATAGACAGGGGGAGGAGCACCCCCTTTCAACCACTGTGACCACTTCGAAATGCTCTCCGCTTCTCTGTCATTTGAGATGTGTCCATTTGTATAGCCCCCTGGGATAGGGTTAGCGATTTTGTTGTATCTCGCTCTTGCTTGATCGACATACGAGCCCTGGTGGATGACGGTGTGTCTCGGCAGGCGTTGTTTGGAGGCCGAGTTGGGTCCAAGCGACGGACCTTCTTCCAAAAACTGCAGCTCGGTCAGGTTTGTGGCTTCATAGCCTGCTGCTGTTCTTGGCTCCATCACGTGGGCACTTGTAGTAGCAAAAACAGTGGCTTGCATCTCGACACAGTTACCCGTGGGGAGCTGATTCGGTTGCCTCGATCTGCCAACGTCGATTTCTTCCTGGTAGGGTCTTGGCGGGCTCGTGGTGTAGTGAGGAGGAGAGTAATGGCTGCTGGGCGGGCTACCAAATTGGCTGTCCGCACTCGTGTCCGGGGGGCTGATCGATCGGCGGAAACTCCCCACCGGGCTTGGGTTGCTGCTGGTGTTGGTTGGCGTGGGATAATTACTGTAGGGGCTACCCGTTGCACTCACGTTGCCATCGGAAACGTGTGTCGAGGTCATTTGGTCGAACGGCGCCTGCTTGGTGGGGCTGTGGTTATAAGGCGTGTAGGGAGGACTGGGCATGAAGGCTGTGCTGGTCTGTGGGGAGAACAAGAGGAGAAAGATGGTTGTAAGGTTCTTGTTCTGGGCAAAGGTGTATGCAAGCAATACCATTATGATGTAATGGGGGGTAAAAGTGAGCACTAAATGGAGAAAACACAAGCAAACGTGCTTTGATGTAGTTTTCTTGTACGAAAACATAAGCACATGCCTGTTTACACATGTTTTCCCGTATTTTCTCCATTTAGTGCTCACTTTTAACCCCATAATGCCAAAGGGTCTATAGGTGTCCTTGTTATTCAAGGAATTTGCCTCGTGGTAGGCGTCTTGGTAATGTTTATTTCTAAGTTGTTGTGAGGCTGCCACACACACACACACATACATACACGCACATGCACACACACACACACACATACATACATACATACACACACACACACACACACACACACACCCCTACCTGAGGCATATCATACAGCCCGGCCTGATCCATGACCTCTGCCCCCTGGATCACAGACTGACGCTCGGGAGAGCAGCGCTTGAAATTTCCCCCGCTGGAATAAGAGCAGGAGGCAAAGGGGCTCTGTGCAAGGAGGAACAAAGAACAACGACACTGAAAATTTTCAAAAATGTTGTTCCCAGACACATAAAGAATTCCCAGACGACTTAAACCTAATTATGAACTTAATAACCAGACCTCATCCCCTCAACCCCCGATCCTCACAAGATCAAAGGACATAAGATCTGCGTGCATACGGGATGAGAACATTCTGCGTAGCAAATGTCTTAAAATTTCATTCTCTTCCCCACTTCCCTTCCTGATTGGTTGCGGTATTTCTAGGTATTTCCTTGGTAAACATTCTGAAGCCTACTTCTCGTCATGGGATAGTCGTGACTCCAATATCCCTCCCAGTGTTTGCCAACACAGGTTTTAGGAGGGTGAATATGGCATGCTAACGAGACCGCGCTAAGATACGTCATATCCGGCTAACAGCTTCCTAGGGGTTATAAGCTAGATCATATAAGGGGTTAAAATACTGCCGATAGCTTCATAGGCTATTGTGATGAGGTAATACGGGGCTAAATTCCTGCTGATAGCGTCCTATCGTGTTATAAGGTATTGCGACGGGGTATTACAAGGGGTTAAATTCTTGTTGCTAGCTTTTTAGGGGTTAAAAACTAGGAGATACATGTACAAGAGGTTAAATCTCAGTGAATCTCTTTGGGGTTGCAAATCAAAATATAATTATACTCAAGGGCTTCACATTACATTGTACGAAGGAGCCATATTAGAGCTACCTGTACCAATAATGTGATTGTTGCAGCTTCAATCAAACATTCTCTCTCAATCAACAAGAAGTCACTGAGCCGAAAGGTGCGGCTCTCCAGGAAATGCTTCACACACTCGTGTGCAGACACGCTGACAGACACACGCACCAATTCGTGCACGCAGTTCTCAGGGCTCGAGGTACACACCTCATTCCAGTCTATGCCGCTCGCAGGTGGGCTTATACTCAGGGGTGGGCTTATATTCATGGGTGGGCTTATACTCAGGGTGGGCTTATACTCAGGGGTGGGCTTATACTCAGGGGTGGGCTTATACTCAAGGGTGGGCTTATACTCAGGGGTGGGCTTATATTCATGGATGGGCTTATACTCAGGGTGGGCTTATACTCAGGGGTGGGCTTATACTCAAGGGTGGGCTTATACTCAAGGGTGGGCTTATACTCAGGGGTGGGCTTATACTCAGGGGTGGGCTTATACTCAAGGGTGGGCTTATACTCAGGGGTGGGCTTATACTCAGGGGTGGGCTTATACTCAGGGGTGGGCTTATACTCAGGGGTGGGCTTATACTCAGGGGTGGGCTTATACTCAGGGGTGGGCTTATACTCAGGGGTGGGCTTATACTCAGGGGTGGGCTTATACTCAGGGGTGGGCTCTCTCTTAGGCGTGGGTTTATATTCCAGGGTGATTGAGTTTAGGGTGTACACTACTTACCACATTTGGAGGACACTCATTCATGGCTGAGTCTGGGGGTGTGGTTACGCCAGTCCACTGAGCCTGTTTGACTGCTTTGGGAATGGTCAGTGGCTGGATAACAGGTGCTGGGTTGACCACTGCAGTAGGCGACATTGTCGGGGTGGTGATGGTGGTTGAGACCGGTTGGACGGGAGTAGAAACTGGTGTAACGGGTTCGGGCTTTAGCTGAGCTTCGACTGGTTTGGATGTGTCGATGATGGGTCCGTCTGGCTGGGAGAGTGCCACCACGTCTATCGTCCCCCCGTGGGTGGTGACAGAGGAGGCGAACTCCGTGTACTTCTTTATGTGATCTGCAGGCTTCCCGTCCTGGATGGCCTTCATGCGATCGTCCTCTTCCGCAATTCTGTGGGTGTGTGAGTGAAGGGTGAGGGGGTGAGGGGGTGAGGGGTGAGGGGTGAGGGGTGAGGGCTATGAATGGACTACAATGAAGAAGTGTAGGCTTATAGCACGGCTTATACTCAGGGGTGGGCTTATACTCAGGGGTGGCTCATACTCAGGGTGGGCTCATACTCAGGGTGGGCTCATACTCAGGGGTGGGCTCATACTCAAGGGTGGTCTCATACTCAGAAATGGCCTCCCAGTTATTCAGTGGGCTTACAAGTACAATACATGAAAAGTATACCTACTGTTGCATTGTCTATCACTGCCCATCTGTATCCTGCTAAAGTACCCGACTCATCATATCATGGATATCATCTTTTAGTTGTTCCACAGAAGTACAAGTAATAATTCCCTACTGATGTCACAAGTGGAGTACAACCCACAAACTGGAGAGGTCAAGCTCTGTCCCAGGAGCCCTTAAGCTGCTGAAGGTAATTAAATTATGACCATTAAAGAGTGTGGGATTTGGGAGGTGGATGACGTCACCAGTTGATGACATCACCAGTTTGTGGGTTGCCTAGATATGATGTTAGCAACTTTCCCTCAGAGAATTAGATTTGTGGCTGAAGGAAAAGCTAACAGAAAAATAATGATCTGTTTGGAGGACGTCCTTAATACAGACCTACACAGTTAGACAACACAGCAGGTACTAGCTTAGAAATACTAAAATCTCTCTCTAACAGTGAGCCTATTACTAGACATGGACACACGGGGGTGGTGCCCGATTGATGTAAACAGTGAGCGGTATAATCGGAAGAAGCAAGGAAGCTGTGAGCAAACTGCTACATCACATGTGGCTTTCGGACGATGATGGATGCTGCCCTAGAGTACTACGTACATGTATCATACACACAAGCTTCTGTATAAGTGCTCCGATGACTAGCTGCACACGAAGCGAAATTTGTAGTTAGTAGAAATTTAACGATAGGACTACCACAATAGATTACAAAATAAGATAGGCTGCTGATGTGTATTCACAGAGGAGACTGAGGTCCTCATCGCATCACTGACCTGACGATCCAGGTGTAGATGACGAGTCCTTCAGGGAGCTGGCTGATGGGATTGAAGCTCATGTGGCTCTTGGAGCGGACCCACACCCAGTCTCCCCAGCGAGACATGAACCGGTAGCAAGGGCTGTTTGACTCTCCCTTTGTCAGCACTGAGGGAGGGAGATAGGGAGGGAGGGAGGGAGGGAAGGAGGAGGAGGGAGGGAGGGAGGGGAGGAGGGAGGGAGGGAAGGAGGGAGGGGAGGAGGGAGGAAGGGAGGGAGGGAGGGAGGGAGGGAGGGAGGGAGAACAAAGCAGTAATTAATATTATGCTAAGCTACGTATACATTAGCATGTCATTATGGCGCTACAATAAACGACCATATATAGATGTACCAAATCACCTTCTTTGTTTCCTGTTGCCTAAATTATAAGTACACTCAGCACACATCACATGGTAGGTGGTTGCTAAGCTACCAACGAGCTACCCACACAGACATACACAAAAGGTCACGCAGAGCTGGCTGTTTCCCCGCGTGGAAACACGAACACTTGTGAGGAGGGAGTAAGTTATGTCTTCGGCCTGCTCAACAAATAACCAAAGGTGGCACAACATCCCAAGTAGGAGTGATAAGCTGTTGTCTAGGAAGAAATCCCACCTAAATGCTCATCTACATGTGTAGATATTTTCCAATCTCCACTTTCTATTCCTCTGGTTTTTCGATTCCATAATCGGATTCCAGCTGCAAACTTCTGTATGCAGCATAGTACGTGGGCTCCTCTCCTCCTCTCTAATTAAGCAGAAACTCTACCTTAACTAATTTTAGAAGTCTAAGGTGTCTATAAATATCGACTGCAGCCCTGAAACTAAAGTGATGATGAAGCACGGTGAAGCCTGCTTCTAATTAAAGAGCCCCACAAATTAAATAAAGATACCTTAGAATGCATCTCTCTCAGGATATTGAATGCTAATCTGCTCCGAGGGTTAAATTTAGAATTCTACATTTATTTCTGCCCACAGCATAATAATCAACAATGACATCGGCTCCAGAGAAAAGAGTTGTTTACAGAATAAGCAAACGCAGACTAGCGAGATATCTCAAATACCAGACTAATCTGAGATGGGTGTGGGAGTATCTGAAAGAATCTGCTTATTTACAGCATCAGAAGCCTCCCTTTAAAGGATGTGGTTTGCTTCATAACTCTCTCTGTCCAGCTTTTCATAGAGACAGCGGACTGGGTCAGAAATGTGATCAACGTAAGTTTGAGGTTCACACCAAAAGATCCCCGTGAGACCAATACATCTTCTTACTGTACCACTTCAGCCCGAGTAGGTTGGAAGGAATCACGTGCACCATGCCGTTTATTTGATGATGTAATGTAAAGACTCCCGGCAGAGAAGAGCAATGCAGTAGCTCCGCAATCTTGTGTGCACGGCCAGCAATACAATCACTCGTGTCCGAGTAAAACCATACCTGCAACAGCATGGCTACAAGAAATAATTTTGCAAGCTCACTGAGAATCCGCTACTTTGACCTCCATGCTTCAAAGTCAAGTATATCAACAAAACAGGCGCTTGCAGCTGCTCCCTTTTCGGATATAAACACTTACCGGAAGCCATGGTGTCACTAATTAAACGTTGGGAAAAAATGCGTATACATCTTCCGTTTTCAATAATTATCCATATACTGCCATTGGCAGAGCGATTGAATCCATGATTATTCTATTTATCACAAACATGCACACCCACACACAACACATACAGACAGACAGACAAACACACACACACACACACCATACATCAGTTAAAGACGTCTATTTTGCAAATCACCGGAGCTAACATGTATATGTAGTACAGAGGCACTAATTAATGCATACTGTTGCTATGGCTACCCAAACAATGCAGATTAGGTGCACAACAGGATAGGAAACCATTTTAGACATCCCTTCAAAAACCTTCATCCCATCACCTGATTTATTAGCAGGTTTGCAGCCTTCCCTACACAGTGCTGACTGAACACATCAGACACTTAACATGCCAACCTACTAAAAATGGCAAAATCTATTCTTGGCAACTGGTCCTAGCTATGTTTAGCAGCAGGCCACCTTAGCAAACAAACAGTTATGCCATGAATCAGGTGCTTTCCTGACAGAGTGGAGTGACTGAACATGAGGCTTTCACAATGTTTACGTGCTGGGGCTTGCGCCAGTATTAATATAGTAAAAGCATTGGGGTTGCTTCCATTATTGGCACAGCAGAGTATATATTGTACCTCGACCCCTAGTTACCCCCAGGGATTTTTCCTTAGCAAGGGAACTGGTTCCTCACTATAAAAAACATCCTCTTGTCTGCTTCACCTACAATGGTGGAGGATGGTCCCTTGCCAAATGATTAATTGATTCTAACACGAACTTGAAGTCCCTAATTTATGGTCCACTACATGTATCCCTGTGTGCAATTGTCCATAGCAATTAATGGGGCTGCCATTGCTAATATACTGCTGTGCTGTGTCTTGCTACTAAACCTACATGTGCTGGGAACTAAGGTGCAATAGACCTTTATCCAATTGGGGGGGGGGGGGGTATAAAAGTAGGTACTAAATGGAGAAAATACATGAGAACATGTACTTTGATGTACCCTTGCATGAAAACATAAGAACATGCTTAATTGTTTCCTTGTAATTTCTTGTGCTTCAAGCACTTTTACCCCCCCATTACATCATAATGGATAATGGTCTATTGAAGGGCTGAGAATCGGAAAGGGCCAACCCAAAATCAAGTATTGGGAATGGCATAAATTTGCACATAAAAATACACCGACAAAATTTTGAAATACTTAAAACATCAGCAGTTCTTAAAACTCGTTTTAAAGAGTATTTTTCAAGGTACCTACTGTTCAATGTTGTGAAATAGTCCACTCTAACTCTCAACTGACTCATAACATTCACAGTAGTAGCTACAGGGACACTGCAATGGACTTGCAGCTGCAAGAGACACAGGACTTACGGTTCATGTGGCAGCTAGCGGTCGCTGAGAGGTCCTCGGGGTGGAAGTACTGATAGGCCTTCAGCCCCACCATCTCTGAGGGGTCGTAGCCAAGAATCCAGCGGATTCTGGAGATCAAGGACAAAAAGGAGAGAGTGATATGCTATAAAGTCCACCACCAAGCATAAATCTAACTACTTATAAGCCCACCACCACCTCTGAGTAAAAAATGTATTATTAACTTCCATCGTATGTAACCAACTGGAATTCGTGGTGTGTAGCCAAAAGACATACCTTGGTGTTTATACAGCTATTGATCTAATGGCGGTAAAAGTGCCGGGGAACATGAGAAATTACAAGCAAACAAGCACGTTCTCATGTTTTCATACGAGTATTTTCTCCATTTACTGCTCATGCATATATTATTATATTACCCCCCATTACATCACAATGGCAAAGTCATTGTTACTCGCAACAAAAATTTTACTACGCAATCATCAGCCCAACACAAGTTTCAGTATCCTATCAAAACATTACCTACTCCACTATGGCAAATTGATTAACCTTATCTGTAGACCCAGAAAGCTGTATCCTGGTTTCAACTTTCTGGAGCCTGCTCAAGCGCAATCATGTGAATATAGTATGGCATTGATAGGAAAAAACCCAGAGCAGTTCATACCCAGACCTCTCAGGTCTGGGCATGAGACCATACCACCAGCGTGGAACCAGTCAACAGACCTTGTGTCGATTCCCATGTAGCTGAGATCGAGAGAATGCTTGGTTTTGAAGAAGGCGCCGACACACATCTCCTTGATGCGAGTGATGCTGGCCAGCTTGCAAAGGGCAACGATGCCCATGAACTGTCCTCTAGTGGGCCCGTTCTGGGCAAATTTGAGGTAGGCAGAGCAGTAGATGGGCTGGAGAAGAGAGGGGGAGAGGGGGAGGGAGGGAGGGAGGGGGGAGGGGAGGGGAGGGAGGGAGGGGGGAGGGAGGGAGGGGGGAGGGAGGGAAGGGAGGGAGGGGGGAGGGAGGGAGGGAGGGAGGGAAAATCTTTGAATTAGTGAATACAAAGGGATTCAACTTGTTATCCCAATATGCTACACACACATACACACACATATATACATACATACATACATACATACATACATACACACACACATACATACACACACATACACATACACACACACACACATACACACATACATACATACACACACACACACATACACACATACATACACACACACATACACACAGGGTCTCGTGGTAATAAGTAACTGGACTAGACTGTGGGCTTCAGCTTCATCTTCAAAGACTGTTTTTCCTCTAAAAAGGGAAAGTGGTCTGTCTACTTCAATCCCTACTGTGGGAAGTGGTTAACATGCTGAATCCCACAATGACATCATGATACCTCCCGATGACATCAATTGAAAATAATTTTTTTCTCCAATGGAAGTAACCTGAAATGTAAGAGGGAGGGGAGAGTAAAACTTCTTACCTTAAAGTTTGAGCATCTTGTGATGGACCGGACGCTGGGAGTAAAAGCACACCTCATCCTCATGACAAAGTTCCTTCTCAGCGGATCCTTCGCATCGAAAACTGCAACGGAGAAAAGAGAACCATGTCATCTTCTGGCCCACATAGTTTCAGGATCTCTGCAGATCTGAGGGATCTTGTTACAGTAGTTATTGGCTAGTCCAGCAGGGGTTTCCATGGTTTACGCAGACTATTGTCTTACCTCCTCCCTCAGGCAATGGTCAACTTATAGCTACTAGTTGTGTAATCGTGTGCATGTGTGCAAAAATGTATGTATGCGAGTGTGTACGTATGTGTGTGTGTATGTATGTATGTATGTATGTGTGTGTGTGTATGTGTGTGTGTGTGTGTATGTATGTATGTATGTATGTATGTATGTGTGTGTGTGTATGTATGCATGTGTGCGTGTACATGTACCTTGCTGTGTATCATTTCCCTGTGTCTGAAAGATGGTCGCCACTTCACCGAAATCCTGGGGATGGACGATGTCCTGAATGTGCACTCCTATGACGTCAACCTAGAAATAACAACCAAAAAGATATTCAGTAACTACTAATGTTCACACAACCATGTAGTCTGTGAGCGAATACATGTACATGTACATGTAGGCTCCTGGTTCTTGGAAGGGCCTTGGTATCTAGTGATTCTCTTGTACATGAAATCACCAACCAACCTGCTCTTCCTTTTTTTCCATATAAGGCCTGTTCCCAAGCCCTGTATATAGTAAAACTCGAGTCCTCTCCTTTCAATCCCTCCCTCCTCCCCACCCTTCATTCCCTCCCTCCCCCTTCCCCTTCAATCCCTCCCTCCTCCCCCCTCCTCACCTCACACCCCGCAAGCATACACTACCAGAAACTTTAAGGCTTATACCGATACAAAATTCAAGGTCACTGGGTAAAGGTCCATACTGACAAAAAAAAACAAGCAGTACCTAAACTAGCGGCAGTAACAGTCGAGAGAATCGCAGCTGGATATACTATTTTTCTGTATCTCAGCAACATACAATACTCATCGGCAGTAAAAACAAATACAGTGATGGTAGGTACATTAGTGTGGGAATGTACCTACATGGCTAAACAAATTTCAATATGGTTGGAGGGAAAAGCTCTCCAGTTTCTGTTTCATTTTGAAGGTACTATAGTGTACTATACAAGAGTCAGTTGCACCAGGGAGTTGTTATGGCAACTGCAGCAATGGGACTTTAAGGGGCTCTGTTTAAAAGCTCTTACAGTTTCTTTTTCAGCTGTTTTCATTTTGAAGGTACTATAATCATGGATGCTATAATGTACTATACAAGAGCCAGCTGGCAACTACAATGTATAGCGATTGACTTTAGGGGCTCTGTTGGTGCGCGGGCCATGGGAAGAGCTAATTGGCCAGTCCAAACAAAAGGCTAAGTGGACCATCTATGCATTAGACTCGATTAGGCAAGATTAATTCCCTGCAAAATGGATTGCATCCAGAGCGACAATAGCCAGATTGAAGTTATTCACATTTTTCAGTGTGGTTTAATTTCCGGCTCCTATTAAATAAAATCGGTAAAAGTGGTCTTCATTAGCTAGAAGCAGACAATTATACATACCATTTGCAAGGAATACTACACAGCCATACTATGCTGCAAGAATCTACCCTCTTGTTAAGAGCTCACCCTTGAATAATTAAGAGCCCACCCTTGCTAAGAGCCCACCTATACTTGCTAAGAGCCCACCCTTGCTAAGAGCCCATTTTACTTGCTAAGCGCCCGCCTCCAGCCCACCACAGGTAAGAGCCCACCCTCGCTAATTAAGAGAATCCCAACCACTAACCATAACCCAAATCCTAATCCATTATCAGTATTTAATCCAACAGGAAGTGGTTTTACTGCTACAGGAAATCACTTATCAATTGTTACACAGGAAGTCGTTCACTGTGACGTCCACAGTCAGGCTCTGGCATATCCATGTGACCTGAAGCCACGCAAAACACTACCTTATATGTGAAGTGAAACCCACCCTATCTAGATGCTACATATTTGGATCCAAAATAATTGTAGTTCTGGAGGAAGCGTGGTTATGATTCCAAACTTAGATTCTATCTTTACTGCAAGGAGGTGTAACCCTATGTGTTTATGTGTACCAACGGTAGTAGCCTCAGTTTGGGAGCTTACCTTATCAGTAGGGGAGTTTTACGTTTGTAAATAGCGGCTTGAAAGGTAGTGTACGGCTGGTAGTAAACCTTCAGTTGAACTGAAGAAGTTCATAAACAACTTTGTACACAAGTCCAAATGAAAAGCTTGTCGCCTGTCCACAAACACAAGCCCACGTCCTCTTCCACTTAGAAGAAGCCTACCCTGTGTGAAAGCTAGCCCACTCCTGAGCATAAAGGGGTATGGTGGGAAGACATGCCTGAAGGTCTTCACTTTCTTTTGATGGGGATACTAACTGACCCTGACGTCGACCCAGACGACCCTTACATCGGTGATCGCAATAGCCAGAATTTGTAATACCAGTTGAATCCATATGAGTACAAACTCCAGTTCTTCACACAAACATTGCTGAGTAATACTCCAAAACTGATGTTCACTGACCATAAGACAGTACTCCCCCAATATATTTGGGGAGAAATACTCCCTGAATAGTACATATTGTATCAAAAAAGAACATGGAATAGCCAGGGAATAGAGGTTCATGAGTATATAAGCCCACTCCTGAGTATAAGCC
This sequence comes from Phakellia ventilabrum, assembly GCA_963921505.1. Taxonomy (NCBI): domain Eukaryota; kingdom Metazoa; phylum Porifera; class Demospongiae; order Axinellida; family Axinellidae; genus Phakellia; species Phakellia ventilabrum. Next base: position 609,650 of record OY997386.1, on the reverse strand, counting down.
CACTCCTGAGTATGAGCCCTCCCTGAATGTGTAATCACTAGCCCCAGGCTATAGAACCTCATTCTCACAATAGTAGTCTAGTTATGGCAAAAATTGTCTGGAAGATGACTGTAAAAAGAGGTATAGGTTACCTACTATCAAAGCACTACAGACAGTCTGTTCCCTTTAAGAAATCAATCTTGTAAGCTATTTCCTGGGTGACTTCCAGTCCAGTCTAGACTAGTGCTCACCACACTATAGGTGAATTTCTGGAGTATAATAGCAGCTGGTTTTCTCTTACAATTTGCATTCAAGGGGTATTTCCACTGGTCTAGACAATCCAATGGCAGCCAAAATGCCCATTGTTTAATTTGTTATTACAACAGGAACTACCATTCCACCCACTCATTCTAACCCACCACAAGCCCCAAAAATAAAAAAGTAACCACAATAACAAGTAACCACATGTTTTTGCCACTGTAACAGAGGAGAGAGCAAAGCTGAGAAAGATCCCACCCTCTGTCTGCTCTCACACAAAAGATGACTGCCAAAAGAGGTATATGAAATAAGGCACTCATAAACAGCTGTCTGTTGCCTAACTTCACCACATACAAAGATGATTGTCTGGAGTGTAATAGCAGCTGGTTTTCTCTTACAAGTCAAGTAATTCAGTAAGATTAAGATTTCACATTTTTCCTGCCCCATTCAAAACTTCCACCCACTCATCCTAACCAAGCCTTAACCACCCTCAGCCTCAAAAATGAAAACATCATTGGATATAACCACAAACGACGTTTATCCCACTGCAACAGATGGCACTACCTTCTTGGTTTGTAAATTGAGCCTATCTCCCTATCTATAAAATGAGTCTACCTACAATAATAACTTACAACAAATCCTATAAATGCAGCAGGGCAGGTTACTTATTTAAACCGTGCTAACTCGTCAGGCTGAGGTAGTCTGAATTACCTGTCTCAGACCGAGGTAGCCTGAAATAGATTCAGAGACATAGAGGATTCTTCCGTCCCTTGAAATGATGAGCAGGAATCCGTCAAGGGCCTGCAGTGGGCAAAGCAAAGGAGAGAGAGAGAGAGAGAGAGAGAGAGGGAGGGAGAGGGAGGGAGGGAGGGAGGGAGAGGGAGGGAGGGAGTTATGGTCAGAGAAAAGGTGAGAGATGGTAAAACAGGATCGAAAGAGTTAATTAATTAATTAATTGATTAATTAAATTTAACTCATTCAGCAACCACAGGAATTCCTAGAGACTGATCAGGAGATGATATGATAATGTGAGCATTGGTGCATATACAGCGGTGCCGTGTTGGCGAGCTTCCCACTTAGGAAGGGATGGGTCGCTATCCGATTAAGCCAGGGAGACGCCAGGGAGACACCAAGGAGACACCACTGGTGTTGCGGTAGTAGTGGTGCCGCCTTGGTGAGCTGCCTGCCTGGGAAGGGAAAGTGTTGCTATCCACTACGTAAGGCAAGGAAGCACCAGTTTGTTGGCGGAAGACAAAACGGCCGTTTTGTCCTACAAACAGAAGAGGTTTAGAATCTAAAATCTACAACCTGTATAAAACAGTGAATTAAGCCATAACTCAATCCTTCCTCTTTCTGTGAGCTTTTCCAAGGTTTCTGAATCAAAATTCACTTTCTGTTACAGGAAATTGCAAAACCTCACAAGGAAAGAGTTCAACCAAGTGTGGGTTTTAATCAGGGCTGCAGCGTAGGATCTTACTCCACCTTTGGGCCTCATATCCATCACCCGTCGTTGCATCTACCACCAAACGATCAGCTCAAAGAGGAGGAAGTACAGAACAAAAAACGTTACCCGAGGCATGAGACTTTACCAAGCTAAGAGCTATTCAGTTGGTAGCTAGACAGGAACAGCTGCTTCCCACACTTAAGAGATTCAATTGCATACGTGTCCCATACTTCCAGACATCACATTAGCAATTACAAAGCTCCGAAACCGCCTCAACCAGATTCCAAAACCGCCCCAACCAGATTCCAAAGCTACAGGTCTTCACCAAAAATAATTAATAGCTAACGAAACCTTAGCATTGTCCCCGAGCATAATATGTGGTTGCTTCAACTGTGGGGCGTGGCGCATTTCCTCTCTCGTGTACGTATAAGAGTGTACATGTACATGGGTAGTTCCAGTGAAAGAAGTTCGTATGTCCAAAGGTTTTTATTTATTTTACAGTTAACCGTCTATGCTATAGGCTAAGGATGAAGCAGTGTCTGCAGTGAGCTTTCATCTCAGGGTAAGGGGAAATGTTGGGGTTTGTTTGAATGTACCGCCACAACTTGCAACACTCAAGGGGTAGTACATTTCCCACTGGTAAACTAGAAAATCTATCATCAGTTTTAGTTTCCTTTTTAGTAGACAAAAACATGGAAATATGACTTCCATTAACATAGGGGTTCTGCATGCTATATATTATATGGGAGTGTGAACACTAAATATGCACACAATATTTTCCTTATGCTTAGTATTTGCCCCCCCCGAGAGTGTGGCTCACTTGATCACATGTACGCAGGTGTGTTTTCAGTGAGGATTAATTTTCACAGTTTCCATCAGAAACAACGGAATTGTTCAAAAGACGGAATAACATCCAAAAGAGTAGGCAGGGTATAGCTTACAAACAAACAATATATGTACAAGAAAACAAACACGCGTTGTACATTGTTTATGGAGCCAAATAGACTGTCAGTCGTATCCGCAGGCGTAGGTTTTTTCACGGAATATCATCAGTTATAATGAACTAAAGACTGTTTACCTGCTTTTCGAGATTCTTAGCCTCAGAGGAAAACATTAGGGACAATGATTTGCTACGCTATCTTAGTCTCATACCCAGACCTCATACCCCAGTCTTGTACCCAGATCTCCACTTAATCCCGCCAAAGAACGATCTGGCAACATGCTGCTTGGCCCGATAATATCTGGTATGTGGGATGACCAGAGCAAAGCTAGAACATCGTAGTGCCATGTGAAGTAGTACAGTCCATGGTTGTTTATCGTAGAAGCAATATCACCAGTTTTTATTAAAGAATTAAGGAACCTCGACTACATAGAGAGAAAAACAAAAGCTATCCATGTGGTTGACTTGGTCACTAGAGACGATGATGGCTATATAGCCATGAGGAAATTATGCCAGCATAATTTTGAGCATACTAGATACAAGATGGCATAAGGAATTATGCTAGTATGTGGCTCAGAATCTGAGGCTGAGACTGAAGCAACAATTGCTATAATTACTGCACTACTGAAGTGGAAGTTTTAAAAAATAGGGGTGTAGCTGCAGGATGAGGCTGCTAAGTGAGTTCATAGCCCACTTCCCCCACAAAACAAGCAGCGAGAAAAGAAGCCCCAGTGGTGCAGACATCAAAGTCTAACGCCCACCTTTCAAGTCTACATAGGCAACTTAATTATGACTATTGAATATTAAGTGGTTGCAAAGACACTGAAGTGGCTGGTAATTCGTGAGGAAACAAACAACACAGAGTCTGGGAGTTTGCTAGGCTTGTGCCCAGACCACGCCTGCCTCCGTCGAACAGTTGAACAGTCTGGTGTCATTCAGCACAATCCTTGGGCCTCATTAAATATTATTGGTTTACATAGGCAACTTAATTATGACTATTGAATATTAAGTGGTTGCAAAGACACTGAAGTGGCTGGTAATTCGTGAGGAAACAAACAACACAGAGTCTGGGAGTTTGCTAGTCTCCGTCAAACAGTCTGGCGTCGTTCAGCACAATCCTCGGGCTTCATTAAATATTATTGGTTTAGCGGAACCGCTAATCTTATTTACGCATAGCGAGAAGTTATGCTAGCTCAGCAGAGTCATGTCTATAGTAGTGAGCAGCACAAAATAGCTGTAAAGAGTGAGCTACCGGCATGCACTAGGGAGAATGGATCCTTGTCTCGTTTGTGGGAAAGGACTACCGTCATTGTCTTGACGAACTATTCACCCACCGTAGTCGCATGGAATTCGAGTTCTTTGTTCGATTCGTGAAGACCTAGGGCCTCGTGATGGACAGTCGCTCTTTGTTTGTAAAAAGACATCCTTCCCAAAGCACAAAATTCAAATTTTGGAGTATCTAAGTATGAAGAGGGGGCTTCTCAGTTGACTCTTGCATAACATAATAAAGAACCTAAGTATTAATAGATTGCTACCGTCTATATTATTAACACCCTTGGAGCTAATAGTTTGCAGATTCCATTACTATATTAATCCTACCACCTGCCAAACAAAGGTTTTTCAGGCCAGGCAGCCCTGACATTAAGCAAGCCTCGTTCCCGAACCACACTGACTTGGTCTGGGAACCAGCTAGGCTGTGTTGAGGCTAAGCCGTGAGTAGTCTATGGAATACCAGACACAGGAGTTACTTCACTTCAAAGAGATTCTCTGCTGGTTTTGTAAATTCACATTAATATGGCTCTTTCCAACAAACAAAAACGTCGCTTTCCCATATCCAACTCTCTGATACACAGTAAAGTGTGCAACAAACTTCACGTTTCTATTGAACACAATTTGCTACCAGAGCGTGTACATACAGATATATGATATTGAAAGAAAAATGCATACAAAAAGTATACCCTCACTCCAAAAATAACAAACAGCTTCCATGTTTGGTAAACTCACCTGGAGCACATCTTTGGAAAAATTTGGCAAGAACTCGGTTATGGAAGGGCCAGTATCAGTGACATCTGCAAACGAGAAAGAAATAGGGAGGTTTGGAAGTAAGCCAATTCAACCAAGAGTGGGTGAGAGCTGCCTTAACTGGTAAAACAAAAATGAGTGTTTGTCCAACAGAAGGCCATGAACTGGCCAAATGATTGCAGCAGCAGTTGCACTGCTATTGTGTTGTTGCTGTTTATGTAGAAAGGAGCTACATAAAGACTGTGCAGAGTTTGAAGAAGGACCACAATTGCTGGCAAATTAACAAAGAACAATGATATTCTTAAGTGTGAGAACAGCTACAAAAGAACTGTATAGTTATCAATTTCTAGAAATATGCAAGCCCTGCAGAGATACTGCCAAGAATATTCTTAGATATCCAAAATAAACATGACTGCAACCATAGGCCTGCAATAATATTAGCAGTGCTGCAAGTAAAAAAAATAAACGCGATTGACATAGGTCTTCTGCAAAGAGATAACTTATTCTAGCTGCTAGTTTACAGCTGCAATTAAAGAAACTCACCAATCTCTTCCTCGTTGTGCTCGTAGTCACCGTTCGGCGGTTCTCCTCCCCTCACAACATCCCTGAGCTTAAGGTAGTGGATTGCAACTCGCAGTATCGAAGCCTTATCGAGATCTTTTGCATTCTCCTGGATCGGGAGAGACTGGGCAATGTCCGTGAAGGTATCATTCTCTCTTTGTCTTCTCGAGTGAGCAAGAACTCGTGTCTTATCCTTTACCCTATGGCACAGGGAAAAAAATTAAATTGCATGCAATTTAGCAATGATAATAGGTATATATTATCATACTTGCAGTTTGGGACTAATTTAGGTTAGGGAATGTTTATACTATACAGAATCTAAACTGCATGTTTTACCATAACGTTAATGCAAAGGTATGAAATTACTTAGCTACAAACTACAAGCTATATTAAAGGCATGCAGGCTGTCATTTATATGCGTAATGGCCTACGACAGTCTCGTCTGCGTAGTCGGCCGCAAGGCTAGACGGCACAGCTGCCACAGAATGTGATGAATATCTTTTATCCTCACTTTTTCCCTTCCACTGGCACTTCCATTGTTTCTGCCACTGGGTCAAAGTCAGCTAATTCTCTGCAAAGTTACGCTGGTCCTACACGATCGGATCTAAACGCTAAAATAGTGCCACGGGTTTCAGTAACTGCTTCTGTAAATAGTTCCACTTGTGAGACTACAAGAAACTTATATGAAAGTGAAGTTTTGTTACTTAACTTGGCTATTAATTTACGAAGTATCCGGTGAAAGAGGAAACCAAAGCCGAGTCTACTTCCGCCGCAGCTTCCGATCCAAATCACGCGTCACATGATCGTGACCCAATACGTACGTAACCTTAAGCCATAGCTGCACTAGTCTCGTGCCCAGACCTCTATTCGCGCGATCGATCGCCCGCCGCCGGCCGGCCGCTGGGCGAATAGAGGTCGGGCACGAGAGCTGGTTGAAAGGTTCTGATGGCTATAACAATTATGGATGATCAGTCAGGGGTGTGCGACCCACCGTTTTAGCCTGGGCCAACCATCTTGCAGTTCTTGAATAGGTTAGTAATAACATAGATTATAGAGTAGATATAATCTATGGTAATAATTATATTTATGATAAGCATTATGACTGCACTGTCAATAGCTAGACCATTTTCTCATCACATTACCAGCACATGCTAAATCTTATGGACATTTATATATTTTCTTTTTTACAGTTAACAATAGGTTGTTTGAACTCCAAGCAGGCCATGCCAGGTAATGCAGTCTTAGTCTACAGTACTAGTGGCGTAGCTAGAGTCTGGTGAATGGTGGGGCACAAGTAAACTACTGCCCTAATGTGGACCAGATCATTTGCGTGAAGCCGCCCCTCTGCAAAGTGCAGAATGATTTTTTTTGCGGTAACTTGGCAATTAAGCACTTTGTAGTTTAGGTACTGTTTCTGTCAGATTAGAGTATTTGTAAGAGCTACATGCAAGAAAACGCTGCATGCATTATATACCAATCTGCAGCCTCTCCTGCTTGTGAGACTTAACCGCTCCATCACTTTTCATTGTGCTAAGTTGGTGGGGCACCGGGACGAGTTGGTAGGGCCTGTGCCCCACCTGGCCCTACCTTGGCTACGCCATGCACTAAATGCAGAAGACTAAAAGGTAAAACCAAGGTAAAGCAAAGAGAAAAGGCAGCAGCATTATGATTGTGATGTATATTCTATGCATGTAGATCTCTGTGAACTGTTGACAATAGCAGTACAGGCTGTGCTGGTGGACAGTGGATTCATCATCCAGTCACCCACATCACTGAAAGCCCATAAAACAGCTACAAAGCTACTGCAGTGGTGTGGCAATTCTGCCATAGTCTCGTGTGATGTGAGGGTCTGGCCACGCAAGACTAATTCTGCCCATCATCCAGCACTCCACTCATTTTCATCAGAACTTGCACGAGAGTTGTACGCCTGTCTACATGTATGCTCATTGGATTTAAGACCAGAATCATATTGGAACATATATCACGCATACTTGTAACACTCAAGCCTCATCCTGGATCCTCATCAAGACTGAATTATGATGATTAGTATGTAATTTTCATAAAGTACATGATCCTGTACTTCCCATTGATGAATGCAAACGTTAAATGACAAACTTATGAATGATTAATGAGTATCCTAAAACTGTTTTATTCCCCTACTTTGGCAGGTGGACCCTATGGGTTTGGTAGTCATGAATATAATTAATTGGCTATGAATCTCATTAATCGCATGAATGCAATTAATTTACTCGTTCAGCAATGTTTGACTTGCTGGCACTATAGTGCTTTAAAGTCAGATTGTCATTTTACAGCAAACTTGCAGGTTGTTGAGAAGATTCCTAGTCCATTAATGATATTCATTGATAGCTGGATCAGATTGTGCAAGATAGGAGCCAAGTGCATGTGCTGTATGGGAAGTGGAAATTATTCCTTGAATAGTTAGGCAGTAGGCAAGATGAGTGTGGGGGGGGGGGGGGTGAAACGCAGACTGGCGAATTCCAGATTACGGGGGGTGACTCACACAGCAATGGACTAACTGTAATCCCAACCCTAACCGTAATCGTAATCACATTAATTAGGTACGTGCATTAATATTCTAGCCCTGGAGTGGACTGTCAAAGGTCAGTGAAGGTGGAGTGGACAGTGAAGGTGGAGTGGACTGTCAAAGGTCAGTGAAGGTGTAGAAGTTGTAGCCCTAGCCTTGAGCCTACCCCTGGCTATCAGCATCTACACAGGAAGTGCCCCAGTGTCACTGATGAAGAGTGGCATTCTCCGAAACCGGTCTGGCACAGGGACACGGCAGGTTAGTTATTAATATACAGTGTGCATGCCTTGAGTTAGTGAGATAGCCTAGCCTTCATCAGTGAGCATCCCATGGGCAGTCTCAGGGGTTGGGAGCTTGCTACTGTTAGGCCTCAGCTCAGCTTACCCCGAACATAGCCTCGTTCCCAGGCTCTAGCGGAGGGGAGAGTCCCACGTACGCAAGAGCCTGGGAATGAGGCTAACCCTGAACCCTAACCCAAACCGTAATCCATAATTCGTCAGACCACGTCTTCCATCTACCAGGGGCAAACACTGTGCAAACCCAACCAGTAAACAACACTATTGCAGCCATGCATCCACCCCACCTGTATAGGGAGAAACTCACTGAAGGAAATGTCAAATAAAATATTACCAATACAATGATTATAGCATTTCTGATTCGCCGATAACCGCAGTTGACCTGCTTCGGTCTCTTTCTGATTCAAAACTCCTCTGCGAGTGCAGCGGGCTCTCAGTAACCACCTGCGTCGTAGAAGCCCGCTTTCGTGGTTTGGGAACGGGAGGTCGCTGGCGGGGCTTAATAGTAGGCGATGAGGGGACGGTCTGAGTTTCAATTCTCCCTCTTTCTGGCCACCCGCTCTGCCAATGTTCATGGTCTAGTAAGCCAGCTTGGTCGTTTCCCCGAGTAGCTATTTTCACAGAAGGCTGAGGGCTGGCTCTCTCGCCATTACTCACGCACACGTTTGTTTGGATAGAGTCCTCACTCGAGGCTTGGATACCGTTGCTATCAGTACGCCCCACATTAACTGTTTTTCGTCTGGCAACACGGGGTCTGGGCTTCGGTAGAATCTGGGAGGGTGTGGGACGAGAAGGCGGACATACGTTGATCTGCGTTTCGACCTTCTGGCTGAGAGAGACGTGTAGCGAGAGAATGTCATCGTAATCTTCATCTTGTTCTTTGGGCACGGCTGCTTCCCGCTCCTGGGAAGAGACCCACTTTTCCTGGTCTGTATCGTCTGACTCGTGGACGTATGAAGGCGATATCACATGACTTGGTTCCCTGGCAACACCCGATGCAACGGACTGTGGGATAAATACATAATCATCGCTAACACGTCTCGTACTCTCCTCTCTATTCTTGGTCTTCGGATGGGATGTCTGATCACTGATAGTACGTGAGAGCGGCCGGAGACGATGTTTGGGACTCTTTGGGGGAATGATAGGAGGAGACTCTTGGGTGGAGTTGACACCCGGCGTGGTTTGAGAACCTGGATTCGACGAGACAGGTTGCTGGGGTGGGGGCGTGGGTGAAAAGGACCGCGAGTTCTCTTTTGATGAAGAAGGAGGCACCATTCGGGATTGTTGTTTTCGCCGGGGCGGTAGAGGGACCTGTTTCTTAAAATGGAACCCACCGTGAGCTGTCCCTAGAATATTTCGTTCATACTGTACCTCCCCCGAGTCCGTAATAATGATCCGGCTACTAATTTGGTAGGGCGCTTCGAAATGGGTGGCACTCCCGCTGCTGAAGAGATGGGGCTGGAAATTGAGGTAGGGCTGGGCAACAGCAGGAATGGAGCTTTCGTAATTCTTTCTTGTGACGTTCCTCGGTGGATAAGATGTCTCATCATCACTCGCAGACGAACGTCTGTCGGCAGAGGTGCCTGAGTGTCTGAGGTAGTGACTACCGGAGTCCGAAAACGCGTCCCAGTCCTTGTCGCTAAAGGCAAAAGCAGGACCTGGAGCGTCTAATTTTGAAACCTGCGGTTGCGGGGTGGACGGAGAGATGGTGTGGGAAAATTTTGCTTCAGGTTGTGGGGGATTGGTAGGAGTGGATGGAGAGACAGTGTGGGAAAACTTTGCTTCAGGATCAGTCTTCGTTTCTTCGATTGCACCGTTAACGTTGACATAGTTCCCTGGTTGCAGTGCCGATTGCGATGGTGGTTGTGCAACACTCGATTCTGGGTCCGTCTCGCAATAGACTGGAGGTGGAGGGGCGGCGTTAGGGGGTGGGGAGATGTAGCCACACTTGTGGGGAACAGGGAATGTCGGGATCCCCTTTTCGTCCAAAGGTTTCTGCGAGATGCGGGTTTCTCGACACAAGAAACTCATGCAGTCTCTGATAAACTGTCTCTCCATGATTAAAGTGATTATGGAAGGCTGGTTGTACTGGCAGACGGAACACAGTTCCATGCGGATGCCAACCTCAAGTTCCATGAACTGCTTGACTCGGTTCAAATCCCATGCGTGGATGTTGATGTCGTTGATGGGCGACGCCAGGACAAGCACCCGGTCCAACTGGCCAACTCTGTGGGCTGGTAGGTTTACCCCGATGCTGTACAGGAGAGCATGTTCCAGATTACTGACCGGAGTGTTGACTCGAACATGGAAGATACTTCCTAAGGGAGAGAGGGAGGGAGGGAGAGGGAGGGAGAGAGAGAGAGGGAGGGAGGGAGGGTTATTATTGCCGAGTGGGAAGCGAAGTAACTAATCGTGTTGCATGGAGACTCCGCATTTGTATGTATGTATGCGAGCAATGCTTCTGTGGGCGCAGCATTGCTTGCACGTGCAGTGCCAGTAAAGAGCATGCACTATGATGGGGCTCGCCTGCAGAGAGGCGGTGGCGATTAGGGAGGCTACGTGCGCAGCAACACGGAAGCAGTGCTAGTGAGGAGAAGAAGGGAATGTCAGGTTCATCGACAGCGGGTAAGGCTGATTCGACAGCTGGAAAGTGATGACCACCGTTCTCAAAGCTTCGGACTGACTGAACAGTCAGCTGAGCAGTGTAATGCAACTCAATTACCGCGAGGCCCTCTGCATGGAATACTAGTATTGCACTAGAATATACATCATTCTAAATACCTGAAATACACAAAAGAACCTGGGGGCGAGGGTAATATTTCCTTTTGTGGTCTAAGCACTGTATTATGCAGTATGGTTGTATACATTTGAAATCATTACTACAACCACTCCTACTATCCCTTGCTACACATTAGACCATATATGAATAATTTATGAGGTAAATCCTTTGAAGTATGCCGGTTAGTAGAGGGTGTTTAAGTAGGTTAATGCCCTCAGTAGTTGCTAAGCAGTATCCAGCACTTTGATGTCTTCGCACCTCTAGATTGTTTATATAGTCTAAGTAGGATAGACACCTGGCTCTCAGGATTTAACCTACTTAAACACCCTTGGGAACCTTGGAAGTGTTAATTGAGTCTCGGGCTCCGCCCTCGACTCAATTAACACTTCCTCGGTTCCCACGGGTGTTTAAGTAGGTTAAATCCCTCTAGCCAGGTATCTATCCTATACATAAACTCCAGTTACTGCTGGATGCCTGACCTTGAGAATCAGGAATGGTGGGTTAAAAAGCTTTTCGACGGCATGCCAACTCTCCCCACCCATCCAGCATTTTTACCATGCATGTGAAACTATGTACAGGGTATGGTTAATAACTTTCAACTTCCCACCTCTTCCCAGTCCGACTTTGAGCATGGCAATCCAATACGCTTCGTTCTCGATGGAGTCCGCCTTGAATTGTAGGATCTTGCCACTTGCGAGGAAGATCTGAAAGTAGCAGTCTTGGTTGGCTCGAATGGTCACAATGTCCTCCATCCTGATCTTGTCTTTAAGCATCCTTCTCCGTGGGTCGAAGAGCATGAGCTGAAAGGAATATTTGCGGCCTGGGGGGTGGGAGGGAAAATGGAGTGATGATTTTCTGATGGAGGAAAAAAGCATGAGCCAACACAAAATTTTATAATCCAGGGAGTTGGGGGGTCAAATTCACGAGCTGAAAGGAAATTTTACGGCCTGGGGGGTTGGGGAGAAGTGGAGTGGTGATTCTCCAAATGAGCATTTGATAGTCCAGTCCACAAATTTAAGGTTTGAAAAGGTTGAAAAAGGGTAACCTCGTACTCAGGCCTTCCACGCCCAGATTGTATCTCGCAACCATGGAGAAAAATTGGGACACACGTACTCCCCGATTTTTCTCCATGATTGCAAGATAAAATCTGGGCGTGGAAGGCCTGAGTACGAGGCTAGAAGAAGGGAATCAGAGGTCCTCCCTCATTAAAAACTGTATTGGGAAGAGATCCCTTAAAAGCGTGAGAGCAGTCCCTGAACCAAGCTGTCCCCTAGGCCCTAGCCACACCAGGTCTTCCCACGGTCATCAGAGACTGACCACATGTGTAGCAGTAAGCACTATCAGATGACACTATCTACCAAGTAGTAACTACCATTTTCTCTCCTTTCCAAATAAAGTCAAAAACAACGACGCTGTCCATTAGTCTCTACTCTATCAAAACAAACTGACAAACAGCTGTTGTATCCGCGCAATGTTTGTGATGATGTAATGGTGAATAACAGTAGACTTGATCTGGACACAGTGATGTAACGTCAATTTTTCTCAAAAGTATAGTAGTGTGTCAAATCTATACTTCTTGTAGCTACGCTTCAGAGCCCGTTTTCGGACTGAGCCCTGAAGCAACGTTTCCGGCAAATGCTCTCCAGTAGCGAAATGAGAACAGCCTCAAGATGAAGGCTAGTACATGTACATGATGTACATGAATGAAGGCTAGTACATGTACATGAAGGCTAGTACATGTACATGAAGGCTAGTACATGTACATGAAGGCTAGTACATGTACATGTAATTACGTCATTCACACTATGGTAAACCTCACTATTAATTGTGTTTTTGTCTTGTTTTAGTGAAAATTAACAAACATAAAAATTATCACTTGTTACATTTTCTTTGGGAAAGGATTTTATAAAAGAGCTTCATAACAGTCTATCCTATAAACACTTGAGGCTAAATTCAGTTTCAGCTGGGGTCTATAAACAAACTTGTGTTTTCACTGCTTATAAACATTTATTGTTTATTTTCCTGTTTCTCACACATCAATCACTACTTACTCCGAATGCTATCAAGTATTTGAACTGCAAAAAAAAGAATGATAAAAAAAAGAAAAAATCAATTGGCAGCGGTGGGATTCGAACCCACGCCATCGAAATGACTGGTGCCTTAAACCAGCGCCTTAGACCGCTCGGCCACGCTACCAGTTGACTACTGGGCTGACGCACTCATACTTTTGCACCCACTCATGCTTTTGCACACACACCCCCCCTGAGAATGTCCCCTATACTGCCCCTGCATATGTTAGCCCAGTCCTGAATTAAATCCCACCTTAAGTATAAACTCACCCTGAGTAATAACCCACCCTGAGTATGAGCCCACCCCTGAGTATGAGCCCACCCCTGAGTATGAACCCACCCTGAGTATAAGCCCACCCTGAATATAAGCCTACCCCTGAGTATAACCTCACCCCTAAGCATAAGCCCACCCCTGAGTATAAGCCCACCCTGAATATAAGCCCATCCCTGAGCATATGCCCACCCCTGAGTATAAGCCCACCCTGAATATAAGCCCACCCCTGAGTATAAGCCCACCCCTGAGTATGAGCCCACCCCTGAATATAAGCCCACCCCTGAGTATGACCCCACCCCTGAGTATAAGCCCACCCCTGTGTATGAGCCCTCTCTTGAGTATATAAGCCCAGTTGCACTGAAAGCCCAGGTAAGCCAGCTAACGAGGGGATGAGTCTGCTCCAGAGATGGAGGAGTAAACCGTTATGTAAACATCTTGTTTCCTTGTTTCATGACTTTACCAATAGTTCATTAACTTATATCAACTTTGGACCATTAGCCAAGAAACTGCACTGTGTCCATATTTAGCATAAATGGACCTTTCAATCAATAATGTGAATGGGTTGGATTGAAAGTTGCAGTATCGTAATCTTCGGCATGACTGCAAAGCCATTACAGTTGCCCTCCCATTCCTTGGGAGGGCAAAGTGGGTACCGTACTCACGCCTTGTTAACCGCATTTCGCTTATAAGCGCATATTTACTGTTAGGCGCTCATTTCCTTCCTGTGGAAGTGCAAGCATATGAGCTTAACAGCGCATGAGTACACTATGAGCCCAACATTGATGATTTACTGGAGTAAAGTGTTTACAAATCAAGTACTGGTTGTGTCTCCAGTGACTACCATACCCTGGTAATTGTTGGCAATTAAGCACACTCTGGTAGGAGTTGGCAATCATGGGCTTGACTATTTCGGGTTATTTAGGCTAAAATAACATCCTCTGTTTGGACCATGAGCCTACGCTCCATTATCCATGATGACTTTCTGACTCCGGTAAAATCTGGGAAAACCCTAGCCGAGAGTTTCTGAGGACTGTCCGTACCAGGACGCTTGTATTTGGCTTGTGCTTTGGACCCACACAATTACTGCGCAGACCTGTCTGATACTTGGATGGCTACCCATCAAATATAATATTATATGAGTATACTAGCCTTTTGGAGAGTGGGGGGGGGGGGAGCTAATATACATATATATAGTAGACTAGCCTTTTGGAGGGGGGGGGAGTGAAAAGCTAATATACATATATTATGACTGTATAGTATACCAGCCTTTTGGAGAGGGGGGGGGTGAAAAGCTGATATACATATATATGACTGTATAGTATACTAGCCATTTGAAGAGGGGGAGGGGGTGAACCGGTAATATACAAGGAGCCATTACCACACCACTGAAGTAACCAAGACTGTAACCAAGGAGTCATTCCTTGGTTGATCAACAGCTGTTCAGCCCTATTACCAACCAGGACCATTAGGCCTCCCATGCCAGCTTTTGGTAAGTATAATCTGACATTTTATAGTCGTCTTTTGGCAGTAAAGAGGGTCTGGCTGGGGAGGGTTAGTAACATTATCCCGCTAAGGCAACCTGTAGTGTCTTTTGAAGTAGCTACATGCAGGAATCCCTCTGGAGTAAGCATGCACGAATCTAGTGTGTGAGTGTATGCACCCTGCCTAATGGAGCAATGAGTGGTATTACCCCTGGACTCCCCCCCACCCCCCCCCCCCCCCTCCCCCAAAGGAGGCAAAAACAAAGTCATTCAGATCACAGCTTGCTTACTGTTAAGATTCATTACCGGACAACGCAAATGGTAGCCATTTGTGTGGGGCAGTATTGCAATAACAATGGCAAGCTGGCTGCTTTGCATTAAAGCAATTTTAGAGTAAGCAACAGTTTCATTCTAGCAAGTAAAGAGTGTACTAACAAGTGATATACCTCCGCACGCGTTTCTGGAAACATTCCCACACCCTGGCCCTAACCTTACTCTCAATCACACGCCCCCAGGCACTCAAAAGAATCCCCTATCAACACAGACAGGAGGAGACTGAGCAGTAAAAGAACTGATGCCTTCGTGCTAGACCTGCCTTACACTGCTATGCCCATGAGTAGCCTTGCCCCAGGCTCTTTGCGCGTTGCTGGAGAGCCTGGTACATTTTCTCACGTGATTTGACTTACTTAATTGCGCATGGGCAGGGACCGCTCAACAGACGGTTGCACTTCTCTACCTTCTGCTGGTGACATTGTTTCAGCGCTTGGTCTGTGGTACAAACGGGCTCTGAAGAGTAGCTGCAAGAAGTATAGATTCGCTGCCTTCCTACGTTGTCTGAGAACTGCAGCTGTCCTCGCCCACGCAAAAATTCACCCTTCTACCCTCCGCGTCACGCACGTGAGAAAATGTACCAGGCCCACAGCTGCGCTAAAGTGAAACGCGCATGTGGGCCTGGGAACGAGGCTAGCCTATGAGTAGGTGTGGTGAAGCAAAGACCGCCAAAGAAGGGAAGAGATAGAGTTATACCCCTCACAAAAGACAGAGACATAGGTACTCAGCACCCCTTTCCTCCTTTCACAAACTCTATTGTTACATTACAATTATTGGTATTAACACCTTCTCTGTTGTTAATCCTTAGACATAAACATTGACACTGCAAAAAGGAAGCACCAGCCTAGTTAATTACTTAGGACAAAGGAAACTGCAACCGCCAAACCCATAATTGCCCACAACAGGTGTTCATCCATTTACTTGAGGATACAGACTCATTCCAAGGCTCCTCTTTTATAAACACCTTTTTACAATGTGCAGAAAAAAAATGTTTGGCTGCCAGGCAGTAGAGTTTGGGAACAGGGACACTGGGCTGGGGGTTCAACTACCTGGGGGGGCTGGGGGTTCAACTACCTGGGGGGCTGGGGGTTCAACTACCTGGGGAGCTTTCACTGGAGTTATGAAGTAGCTACACTAATGAAGAAGACGTGCAAACACGTACTAAATTAATGTACTGGGGGAATTAAATGTGACAAATCATACCAGAATAATCGGCAGGGTCTGAAATGAGTTCCACATAGCGTGGTCGCCATGACAACTGCAGAAAAAGAGAGAGTTCACTGACATTATGTAGTGATCAGTAACCCCTACAACTTAGCACTAGACTGGGCCACATTACTATGGTAACACCATCAGAAAGGGATTAATGTTGGGTTAGGCCCAACCTGAGGTGTTACTGATAAGACTTTTATGTTTACGAGTCCACGTACAACACCGCACAGCTACTGGAGAAGGTTTGCGCACAAGAAATTAGTTAAACCCACCATGTGTTCTCTTACCTGACCAAAATACATTTCGCGAAAATTCTCCAAATTAAAGTGCCATGACTTAGTAGGCTAGTTCCAGACACCAAAAGTGAAGACTTATCATGAATTTTCACTTTCAATGTACCCTACAAGATGTTATGATAACCGACTATAGTTCCGATGTTCATTACCTAGTACATGCTCCGAACAGAGAGAGCACATTCAGAATATAGAGGTAACATTCACTGTGCCATATATATCCAAATAAGTATAAAAATATCGGGGAAATCCTTTTGACAGCATTTCTCAAATTTGTTTTTACCATAATATGCTGTAAGGAATAGGGAAGCCACACATGTACAGAACAATTTTCACATACATGCGGAAAGGTAGGGAGTTATTTCAGGTGGGATACTTTACAAGCCCAACCTCTCGTTAAAAAAAATTCTAAATTTTGTGAAAATGCGGACCCTAAAGCATACGCCTCTCCAGAATTGCAGTAATAAATTATAGCTAGTAGCAGCTCTGCTCTCATAGGACAAATTAAGGGACAATGGGGGGGCCTGGGGGGGGGGGTATCAATTCATTTGAGGGATGTTTGGAGCACTGTAGGTTCTCAAATAGAATAAAACAGTGGCCAGGTAAAGGACCATCAGCAACCCTGTCTGCAACTGTCCATTAAATTTGCAAGTTTTGGAAGTGGTCTGCCAGACAGCTGTAGCTTCACAATACTAACAATGACAGGATACAACAAATTATCTACGTAGCTACGTATACGTGCAGTGGTCCCAGGTCGTATTTTTGTATACCTAAATAATATCACCACAGCTGCATGCATGGAAACTACACAGCCATCTGTAGCTCTTTTTAACACAACTCCACCCCTTCCCCGAATAATTGTAAGTCTCGCTTACCCGACAGCGTTTCTGTAGCACGCCTTCACAGATGGATCTGTTATTTTCGAGAGTCATATTGACTTTCAGATTTGTCCGCCAGGCTCGTAGGCTGTGACAATTGGAGGTCATGACTCTCGTTTCGGCGAATCGAGCACTTATATATTAAAACAAAAACGGGAAAAATTTAATATTATTGTTATAAGTACCCTCAGCCACACCCCTCCAGGTATCTTAATAACTCCTCCTAACCACGCCCACCGGATGTATTACATCACGCGACTGCATTCTAGCTAGCTAAGTATATGTCGTATTGCACTTGGAAATTAGTAGCAATAATAATACAATACAAAACAACTACAGCTATTGGCTAACATGGATTCACTACAATTCATTTATAGTTCATGAGATAAAAAGTAGCCGTTTATATTCACAAGAATAAGTAAGATACATGGGTTGAAGAAAAGTAAGTACAATATTCTTCAGGACTTGCAGTGCATGTGGTGGATAGACAAGCATTTGTTTGGCACTAACAGACAGAAAACGTACAGTGAGTGCAGTGCTCCAGTGTTTAGACGTTAAATTAACATTTTTAAGTCTGGATTGGGAATGGAGTTCAAATGATACGTTGAGCAGTGAATTCGGGATCTGAGGGGTAAAGATAGAATGATTAGACTGTGCAGCTTTCGAATTTCGTGCACAGTGACGCAAACAGCTGGACAGTGGAGTCTGGGACGAGGCTACACGTACCCAGCTGCTTACCCTTCCTCCTTCAGTGTTTGCTACAAAGAAGGGGCTAGCATACTACTGGTATAAAGACTGCTCTCAGTTTCACCAAAATGTCTGCTCGTGATGCACATCTTATACAGTATTTGATTATTACATGATTACATACAATGTCTAATTAATAAATGGTACATAGCAACCACACCCCCTTGGCTTGACAGATAAATCGTTACCCAATCTGTAGGATTTCTCGTTGTCAGGCGGTTACAAAGAAGGGAGTCAACCTACTTAACTAGCTGGCTGACTAAACGCGTAGTAACCGTGACTCACTATTTAGCACTAGTTAACACATCATGTTTGTTAAGATGTAGAGTAGACAAGTGTTAGTGTATGTGTGGTATGTGTCTAGAGTCTGTCTTTTCTGTATGGCTTAGGTGTGAGTTCAGTTCTGTATATATAGTCTTGTATTTTTGTCAGTTTTAGAATAGTGTTTGGATAGAGAGATTAAGAGAGTTAAAGTCAAGCGTGCATGACTAGGTCATAACAAAACGCAAGCTTTTTCGTGCCCAGACAATGTTCGCCCCGCACCAAACCGTCTAGTTACACAAGCTCAAATCCTAGGGCTAGCGGCCAATCAGATTGCAGGAAAATAAAATATTGCACAATACTCTGACAAGTACATAACGTAGCTGCCAACATTTTGCGCATTCTACCTTTGCTCACAGATCAACAACTGAGACGGGACAACTACCAACAGAGTCGACGATCATTCTTCCAAGTCGGAAACAAAACCCGCTTGGAGAAAGCTAAAATATGAACTTTGAAGCTTGTAAACGGTGCTTTAAAAAGCGCAAACAAGTGTACGTAACTTGCCTTTTTAGGATGCAAATTTGGTAATAAACTAATAACTACTGTCTTTGGACACATAACAGCAAAGATAGAAAGCCTGTACCATCTTACCCTTTTATGACACAGTCAAGCCTCAGGATATGATCTTGGGCGAACACTGTCTGGGCACGAGACCAACATGCAAGTGCGTAAACCCTAGCCTCGTTCCCAGGCCTTCACCCCAGCTTTTGTCACTTGAGGTACGAAGCAGGGTGGCACGGTGGAAGCCTGGGAACGAGGCTGCGTAAACCGACATAGCTTGCTTTATTCATGTTCAGACATTTGGTGAACTGACTAGTATTATTTGGGTTTCCATGGCTGCGACTCACCTTACATCATGATTACATCATCTAGAGTAGTGAGGCAGCTGCCTGATGTTACCCTCCTCCAACTGGTTGATGAAGTCCAGTACTTTCAAATCGTCACCTGTCAAGACTGGCAACCCAGGTTGGGGTGGCATTGCCTGGCCGTAGCTTGCCGACGAATTCGTATCTCCAATGATGATGATGGAAGACGTAACGTCCATTGGGGTGTGGTTGGGTGCTCGTGGCATTGGGCGGGCGTTTCCTTCTGGAAAGAAGTTGACACCACCTGTGATATTTGCTGCCCCGTAGCTGAAATCTGGAGGCTCCTGTTTTACGAATGTTGGCAGCATTTCGGGGTTCCATGGCTGCTGCGGTTGTTGCTGTTGTTGAGTGGATGGGGGAGTATAGGAACATTGCCGGGTTTGGAAGGAGGCGTAGTCGCCGTGGGAACCTGGGCGATACTTCAACTCTGGAATTTCAAACTCATTCACTGGACCGGAATAGGAATACGAGCTGGCGCCACCGCTGCAACTGCTGGCGGTCGTAGCCGGAATGGAATTGGGACAAGAAGTGGTCTGGATTGGGGTAGTGCGTGACTGCTGGGCTGTGGCTTGGACAGTACCACGGCCGTAATGCAGCGGTGTCTGAGACTGGTTCTGGGTCTGGGTAACATTCTACCTTTGCTCACAGATCAACAACTGAGACGGGACAACTACCAACAGAGTCGACGATCATTCTGACCAACCGGAGAAGGGGTAAAAACGTCATAGGAATAGGGAGAAACGATATCTGGATCTCGAGAGCTCACAGAATCCATGTTAGGGGAGAATATGCCCAATCTCTTGTTCAAAGCGTCTTCACTGCTGACGCTTTGATAGCCGAGATCTGTAGTGCTGCTACTAATGCTCGTGATTCCACTGCGAGTTCCCAGCCCAGTGTGCGGTTCTGTTCCCATTCCAGAGGTGAATAGGCTTGTAGATGTCGTGGAATCGGGGAGGCAGTTGTCTGGACTTGAAGCAGTGGAACGAGGGGGAGTAGGATATGTATATGTCGGTGCCAGCAGAGGAGGACTTGAGGTCGGAGAGACGTAGCCTAGGTCCGGTGGAAGCCTGGGAACGAGGCTGCGTAAACCGACATAGCTTGCTTTATTCATGTTCAGACATTTGGTGAACTGACTAGTATTATTTGGGTTTCCATGGCTGCGACTCACCTTACATCATGATTACATCATCTAGAGTAGTGAGGCAGCTGCCTGATGTTACCCTTCCATCTGGTCTGGGAATGGGAAACGGATCATGGCTTCTGTTCAAATCGTCACCTGTCAAGACTGGCAACCCAGGTTGGGGTGGCATTGCCTGGCCGTAGCTTGCCGACGAATTCGTATCTCCAATGATGATGATGGAAGACGTAACGTCCATTGGGGTGTGGTTGGGTGCTCGTGGCATTGGGCGGGCGTTTCCTTCTGGAAAGAAGTTGACACCACCTGTATCATATACATGTACACACTGTGAAGTCTAGCCTCATTCCCATCTCCACCCCACTAGCCTCATTTCCAGTCTCCATCCCACTAGCCTCATTCCCATCTCCACCCCACTAGCCTCATTCCCAGTCTCCATCCCACTAGCCTCATTCCCCGTCTCCATCCCACTAGCCTCATTCCCAGTCTCCATCCCAGAGCTTGAGACTGAGAATGAGGCTACCATACAGATCTGATGCAAGTTCTGAAGTCAATGAATGCATGTTACAAAAAAAAAAAGGATTACAGTAGAACAACTGAGATGGAGGGAAGACATGGTCTGGGGCATAAATCCCACCAGGGTTTTTTGCATTCCCATGCTGCAGCTCCAGCCCGAAAACTATGGCCAGCATGTCTAGTGGCTAGTAGGCCCTGAAGCTACCTGGAGTGCAGGCTTAATTCACCTTTGTTACAAATGCTGACCACGACGGGGGATTATCGGCCGATTTCTGACCAACCGGAGAAGGGGTAAAAACGTCATAGGAATAGGGAGAGACCTACATGTACTTCAGCCATTGTCTGTGTTTATTTATGAGCTACATACAGATCCCTGGAACAGTTAATGCCATTATCTTCCACCCAAGCCAGGAGAGCTTCACTGCTGACGCTTTGATAGCCGAGATCTGTAGTGCTGCTACTAATGCTCGTGATTCCACTGCGAGTTCCCAGCCCAGTGTGCGGTTCTGTTCCCATTCCAGAGGTGAATAGGCTTGTAGATGTCGTGGAATCGGGGAGGCAGTTGTCTGGACTTGAAGCAGTGGAACGAGGGGGAGTAGGATATGTATATGTCGGTGCCAGCAGAGGAGGACTTGAGGTCGGAGAGACGTAGCCTAGGTCCGGGGAGGAAGAGGTGGAGACCGTATCAGAGACTGGTGGAGTTAGGCGGCTGATGGTAGAAGTTGGTTCTTCGATATGGACGGCTGGCTTCACTTCTTCTTTCACGACCTCACCCTCGAGGGGATTGGCTTCTTTTCCATCTGGTCTGGGAATGGGAAACGGATCATGGCTTCTGTTTCCGGAGCGGCTGTCGAACATGAGGGTTGCTCTAGACTGTACCCAGATGTAGTGGCCGAATTGAGTCATGTAGCGATAGTACCCACTCAAGCCCTTCTCCTTTAGTCATCACTGAGTGTGTGTGTGTGTGTGGGGGGGGGTGTGGAGGTGTGTGTGTGCGTGTTTGAAAGAATAATACCCTCAATCATATACATGTACACACTGTGAAGTCTAGCCTCATTCCCATCTCCACCCCACTAGCCTCATTTCCAGTCTCCATCCCACTAGCCTCATTCCCATCTCCACCCCACTAGCCTCATTCCCAGTCTCCATCCCACTAGCCTCATTCCCCGTCTCCATCCCACTAGCCTCATTCCCAGTCTCCATCCCAGAGCTTGAGACTGAGAATGAGGCTACCATACAGATCTGATGCAAGTTCTGAAGTCAATGAATGCATGTTACAAAAAAAAAAAGGATTACAGTAGAACAACTGAGATGGAGGGAAGACATGGTCTGGGGCATAAATCCCACCAGGGTTTTTTGCATTCCCATGCTGCAGCTCCAGCCCGAAAACTATGGCCAGCATGTCTAGTGGCTAGTAGGCCCTGAAGCTACCTGGAGTGCAGGCTTAATTCACCTTTGTTACAAATGCTGACCACATTAGGAGCTAGTCTTGCTCCCAGGGGGCCATCACTATACCGACAGAGAGAGACCTACATGTACTTCAGCCATTGTCTGTGTTTATTTATGAGCTACATACAGATCCCTGGAACAGTTAATGCCATTATCTTCCACCCAAGCCAGGAGAGCTTCCTCCCACCTTAGCCACTAGACAAACATCACTATGAATCAACTATGAATTTGTCCACTAACTACCACAACATTTTCAGTTTAGATTAAGTCGTAAACAGGGTTAGAGGGAAATCCCTAAAATGAATACTTACAGCACCAGAGTACACTATGCCTACCCAAAGTGCTAACCTAAATTTCAGGAACATCGACCGTTGTCATGCACTACCCATAACACTCACATGATACTCATATGACACTCATGTGACATCTACATAAGATCTGGCATCCTCCTAACACTCACATGACTCTCATGCGGTACTCACTTGATTACAAAGTTCATGCAGACAATGTAGGAAGGCTGTGTAGCGACGGAAAGGGCAATGGCTGTCGGAACAATGGTGGACTTCACCTCTTCATGGTCTTCCTCTAGGATCAGATCATATATGCTGTAGCCAATGTGCTCAGACTGTGTGTGTGTGTGTGTGCATGTGTGTGTGTGTGTGAGGGTGTGTGAGTGTGTGTGTGTGTGAGTGTGTGTGTGAGTGTGTGTACATGTGTGTGTGTGTGTAAGTGTGTGTGTGTGTGTGTGTGTGTGAGTGTGAGTGTGAGTGTAGGTGTGTGTGAGTGTGTGTTCGTGTACACGCAGAGCACAGAAGGTGAGGTGAACATACATTTGTATGGTATGTACATGTACATGTACCGGGGTGGCAAGGTCAGGGTTTTATCTAAGCTATGCATCAACAGGTCCCCCCACTACAACATGTACATGTACACGTAGATTCATGGAATCATGGGGTACATGTACTAGTACATCACTCAGTACATGCTATACAGGAAAACTTCAAGGAGGATCTCGGTTGGTTCTCAGTATTCATGTCGATCAGGTTCTCTTTCTACCGACCACAAATTGGCTCACAAACATATAGTCAAATGCCAATGTTTCAACTGCTGGGGTGCAGTCCTTATCATGTGACGAACTAAAACCAGGGAGAACACAGGAAACCATTACACAGGGCTATCCTGAAGTGAGACCCTACAATCAGATGTTGACATCCTCCCACTAATACCACAACAGCCAGGTTCATGGTTACAGAACCAGTATGTAAATGCCATAATTATGATACTAGGAGAATGCAAGACATTGTGGGGCGAGCCTTAGCGAGTGTATGTGCATAACATGGGGTAGCATATAAGCTGGGGAATATCGAGCCGGGGAAATCGAGCTGGGTAGCCAATTCGACAAGGTTGCTTGTGGCTCTTTGGACTGGTTTGTGGCACTCTGGGTGTACGGGCAAGTGGTAGTGCTAGTGCCATTGCTGATGATCGTTTGATTAAGCTGGCTGGAGAACCTGGTTCATTGGAAGCCCATGTTTCTGATTAAAGTGACGACGGAGGTGGCAGCTCCTGATTTGAAGGTATAACATGGGAGGTAGGAGGTCCCAAGAACAACATCATAACGTGGGAGGTGGGAGGTCCCAAGAACAGTGTCACATGCCCTCCCCATACACACACTTGCACACACACACATACACACCACACACACACACATTCACACATACACACACACACACTACCTTGTATCCCGGAGACTTGGTCGCA
Source organism: Phakellia ventilabrum (assembly GCA_963921505.1). NCBI lineage: Eukaryota > Metazoa > Porifera > Demospongiae > Axinellida > Axinellidae > Phakellia > Phakellia ventilabrum. Next base: position 585,494 of record OY997386.1, on the reverse strand, counting down.
GTGTTAGCCACCTTGAACCGAGAGCATTTCATTCGACAGAAGAAGGAACACTGTGTAGCGACGCGGGAAAGGGCAATGGCTTCGGACTTAGCAATGGTGGACTTCACCTCTTCATGGTCTTCCTCTAGGATCAGATCATATATGCTGTAGCCAATGTGCTCAGACTGTGTGTGTGTGTGTGTGTGTGCATGTGTGTGTGTGTGTGAGTGTGTGTGTGTGAGTGTGTGTGAGTGTGTGTGTGTGAGTGTGTGTACATGTGTGTGTGTGTGTGTGTAAGTGTGTGTGTGTGTGTGTGTGTGTGTGAGTGTGAGTGTAGGTGTGTGTGAGTGTGTGTGTGTGTGTTCGTGTACACGCAGAGCACAGAAGGTGAGGTGAACATACATTTGTATGGTATGTACATGTACATGTACCGGGGTGGCAAGGTCAGGGTTTTATCTAAGCTATGCATCAACAGGTCCCCCCACTACAACATGTACATGTACACGTAGATTCATGGAATCATGGGGTACATGTACTAGTACATCACTCAGTACATGCTATACAGGAAAACTTCAAGGAGGATCTCGGTTGGTTCTCAGTATTCATGTCGATCAGGTTCTCTTTCTACCGACCATAAATTGGCTCACAAACATATAGTCAAATGCCAATGTTTCAACTGCTGGGGTGCAGTCCTTATCATGGCAGAACCTCAACAGAGAGTACAGGCAGAACACAGGAAACCATTACACAGGGCTATCCTGAAGTGAGACCCTACAATCAGATGTTGACATCCTCCCACTAATACAACAGCCAGGTTCATGGTTACAGAACCAGTATGTAAATGCCATAATTATGATATAAACCATGATACCAGTTGCCTGCAGGTTACTAGGTTACCACATTGGTTTCTTTCAAGCTTATACTGGGGGTTATATCCTTGCAACTGTGGCAATCACTCTGGGTTGAAGTTTCGGCTGTATCACTATCAGTTACTCTATACAAAGCATACCAAAGAACTACATGCTGCACAATCAACAACCTTTTAACATATTGAAAATAGCCAACACCTTTTAAAAGAATCCAATTGGGCAATATTTTTGGAGAGGAAGCTGGGGGGAAGCCCCCGTTCCTCCTCCCCTCCCCCTCCCCTCCCCCCCCTTGAGAATGACTCCTAACCAGTACTCACCTGAAAGAGACCAAGGTGCTTGTGGATGCTCTCCGATACGTAAACGATGGTTCCATCCGATACAGTCACGACCAGGAATCCATCCAAGGCCTAGTTTCAGGGGTTAAAGGTAGGAATGTAAGGTTCAGATTTCACAGGCGGGAGTACAAGGTTCAGAGTACATTTGTATATAGGTAAGTTAACAGACAGCATTAATTCTTTACCTCTGTCATAAGATCCTGTAGCATGCCAGGCTTTAGGAGAGTTGGCTTTGAGTTCGTGTCATACTCCACCTTACTGCCCTGTGAGTCTATGTCATACTCTAGTGGTTCTTTGGTACCCTGTGTGTGTGTGTATGTGTGTGTGTATGTGTGTGTGTGTGTGTGTGAGTGTGTGCATGTGAGTGTGTGTGTGTTTGTGAGTGTGAGTGTGGGGGGTTAAATAAGGAAGTCTTATAGATGTACGCACTTGATAAATTAATATAGCCATACTTTACATAAGAAGTCACATGATCCATATCACATGACCAAATGTGTTTCAGTATTGCAATAGAGCCACATGTTATTAAGCCATGGCAGCAAACCATCCAAACGGCTGACTTTATAAGGAGCTACAGCAGGTGAGAAGAAGGATTAGACCACCACAGTTATCTCACTTGATATTTGAAGCATGCATCAAAAATCAATTTGACCATAGTGTAAAGCTAATACCGTAAAAAAACATTTTGCCTACAGCATTGTTACTTACGCCACACACACAACAGTACCATGGCAGCAAACGCATTGGTATACACTCATTACTCTCGACCTCGCCCGGCCCTCAGATCATTACAGCCCCCCTCACCCCTCCCTGATAAGAGTAATTATGTCCTAGTATAAGCAATTCCAAAGTCTGCCTCTCCCACTCACACGACATGCAACATACTTTCCACCATACAAAAACATGTTGTTACTCTGTAGGGACTACACTGAAACACATGCCTGAGGTTATACTTACTCTTAGCATAATAATTAGTCGAGTCAGGAGTGCCTTTGAAGTTTGAAAGTGATCACACACTGTATATATGGCATAGTCTCGTACCCAGGTCTCCCCTCGCAGCTTTTTTTCGCAGCCGTGGAAAAACATGCGTAGATAGAAAATGAATATTATTTCGTCACGTATTTTGATTGTGTCACTGCATCTCTGAGCATCCTTCCCCGCTTTTCAATTTTTCTAGGGGAGAGCCTGGGGCCAAGGCTATATGTACATGTACATGTATTATGGCAGCAATAACAATCTCATGGTCACTATAATTACAAGAAATATACTACCAGGAGCCCAAAACCCAAAGGGAAGGAGCTGTAGGTATGCTGAATCCACCTGCTGCGCTTGCACAACACTCCTTATATGGCATTCCATATACGGAGTTTTCTTGTAGGTGCCATTTGACAAATCACTAGTTTAACGCTCCTTCCCTCCTGATACTATACATCTATGTACTCTTGTCACACTGATACAAAAGCAATCTCTCCACTCACCTGTGCCTCAACAAGGTTCTTCATCTTAAAGAAGCACAGAGCCAGCCGCAGACGCGAGTTGTAGTCCACCTGACTGACGACGTCTCGGGAGAACGGCAGCTCCTGGGCCAGGTCGCTCATGATCGTCTTGTAGGTTGTCCTTCGCTTCTGGGCAAGTTCCCTGGACCGCTCTCTCCGTGCCATCAGAGAATAAGGTACATTGGACTCCACCTTCGATAGGTGAGCCCTGGTCGCCATGGTTAATCAGTGGGTGTTAATTAGAGTTATAAACGTACTGTACCACTATTATGGTTCAAATTGCAAAACCTGTGTGAAGAATTAAAGGGGGTATCACTGTTATGTCAATACAATTATTTCAAAAATGAAGTTCTGGTCTAAAGCTTTACTAAACTAGGGATCAAAATATACGAAAGCATAGCAACGAGAAATTTTTGAAAATGCAAATATTTATAGTTACTTAACTTCATCGGTATCACTGCATGCAGCCTGCCGTCGAATTTTGATACACAAAAGCGATGACGTTCAATGCCTACGTCGACAAGAGGATGCCTAAGGATGCTACTACAGTAGCTACATGGATAAGCATCGTTTGACCAGCTAGGGGCGGGGTCGGTATGTAATTATTAATAGTTGTTGCTAACGTAGTCATGTGAGGATCACGTTTCGACCCGAGTCTCTTGTGTCACGTGCGAACATTTTGGTGAAACTGAATACAAAAAGGAAGTTCTGGTCTAAAGCTTTACCAAACTAGGGATATACAGCTGTAAGATGCCCTGCAAAGCTACAGACACGGGTACGAGAACAGAATGTTTTAAGTTATACAATGATTGGCTTCAAATAACATTGTAATGGGGTTAATTACTGCAGCGAGCCAGCCAGCCAGCCGGCCACAAGATATAACAATCTAGGTTGTTATTGATCGGGTTCTCTTTCTACCAACCACAAATTGGCTCACAAACACTGATGTCTGCCCTGAGTAAGACTGCACCCCGGCAGTTGAAATGTCATGGCATTTGATGATGTGCTTGCGAGCCAATTTGCGGTTGGTAGAAAGAGAACCTGATCAACATGAATACAGAGAACCACCAAGATCCTCTTTGAAGAAGAAACAATCTTATGAACAGAAAATATCTGCGGTGTCTATGAACCTACGTAGAAAGACACACCTGATCTTCATGAAGGTAACTTAAAGGTACTCATCTACAATACGAATCAGCCATGGCTGCTACGGGAGAGCGAAGAGACGATCTCTATTGGCTGACTGTGATCATGCCATCTGTCCGCAGCTGTATTTACATGTAGCTCTATCTACTCCTTACCTTGGAGCTGCAAGAAGCTCACTTGACAAAAATATGGAGTAACTTTTGTTCAGCTCTTTACACCTACCATGCCTCAGGGGAGAGTAGGGAAGGGCACAGAGGCCTAATACATGGCTACAAAAAACAAGTTGCTAGCTGAGATCCGAAGTGCTTTGAGGCAGTTAAGTGGACACAGAAGCAGTTAAACCGTATGGCTTGACACGCTGGGAAAAACAGTGGGAGAACCTTTACCACAAAGGTAATTCGATATAATGCTGACCTATGGCTTACTTTACGGCAAGGTGTGTGTAACCTGATTCAAGCTAGATGTTAGCAGTTGTCATCTGCGTGTGCATTAAAGTGTATATACATGCATACCCTATACCTGGCCTCGTCCCCAGTCTCTCAGCGTGTTTCACACTGGGAGAGCCTGGTACTTTTTCTCACGTGATTTAATATATATAATAGCGTGTGGGCAGGACCGCGCAAAGACTGTTGTGCTTCTCTACCTTTTGCTGGTGACAGTGTTTCAGCGCTCAGTCTGTGGTACAAATAGACTCCGAAGAGTAGCTACAAGAAGTGTAGATTCGCTGCCTTCCTTCGTGCTGCATAGAAGCCTCACATATTGACATTACTACGTAGCGCGTATGAGCCCTGCCCTTAACAGAAGTTCAGAGAACCAGCGCTTTGAATGTGCGGATGCGATTGAAATACGTTTTTCCAAGAGCTGCATGTACGTGTAGCTACTTATTGCCATGGTTCCCAAAACCTAATACACAACACCCCCTGTCAGTTACCATTCCGAGTAGATCCCAGCCCCTGACAGTTACCACTCCAAGTAGACCACATCCCTCCACCAGCCAGAAACCTGCCGCCAGGCTTATGTGCTTAACTACTCTTCTGAATTATCTGCTTGGCTACCAGGATGGACCACATCCTGGTTATGGGACAGAGTTCACTTGCAAAGACTAAAGCATTCAAGAAATACTTCCCAGTGCTAATGCAGGCGGCCATTCTTAGTCTCCTACCACACATACATATCATTTGGTGCCATCAGTGACATTAGTGATGGAGTATTATTGCTACTTATCCTAGCAAATATGCAAAAAAAAAAGAACATTATTCTGACAGGTACAGTATTTCAATCACACCCGCAAGTTCAAACCGCTATATCTCAGATCTTCCGTTAAGGGCGGGGCACATACGTGCTGCATAGAAGACTCACATATTAACGCTACTATGTAGAGCGTATGAGCCCCGCCCTTAACGGAAGTTCAGAGATACAGCACTTTGAATGCGCAGATGCGATCAAAATACACGACGGAATAATGTCTGTTTTCTACCCAGGGACTGCCACATATATAACTAATTACACACTATTACTAGTACATCACTATACTCCCAGTAGTTAGCTAAGTAGTTAGTGGTAAAAATATCTTTTCAGAGCTCAATAAAAGACAGTAGCAATGTGATGCATGGCTACGGTACCGTTGGGCTACAGGAGAGATTTCTGTAGCTATGGCAACGATACTCCTTATACATGTATATGTATTTCATGTCCACTAGGCGTGGAGGGATATGACCTCACAAACTTACATGTACACATATTTTGTATAGGTCCATATGAGATGGGCATTAGAGGAACCTCCAAATAAGCCCACATAAACATCTGTGAGGTCATATATACTCCACCCTCCCACGCAGAGTTAAGTAAGTCAAATCACCTGAGAACATGTACCAGGCTCTCCAGTGGCAAGGCGAAATGTGCCCATGCGCCAGTGGGGATGAGGCTAATACATGTACTAATGAGTAGATTAAGGAAGCCTCAAACCAGGCCTTTTTAACATCGACTGTTTGCAGTCGCTGGAAAAAAAAACGAACAAGTTTTTGCAGAGCTATAAAAAAACTGTGCGAGACTGAGCAAGAGGCTAAACCCTAGCCTCGAACCTAAGCCTTCCTCGCGCAGATTTTATCTCGCAGCCGTGGAGAAAAATCCGGGGCTAGGCAGGTCTGGGTTCGAGGCTAGCTAAACCATTACATTGAGCTGGAGGCAGGTGTTTGCATACCTACCCACCGGTACAATAGAGCAAAGTACAACGTCTGTCCCTTTTACCACTTCCCTTGAAATCATCACTAGAGACCACAACTACAAAACATGGCTAGCCTCCTTCCCAGGGCCCCCCCCCCCTCCCCCTCCCCCCGCGCGTTTTTCGTACTGCAAGCGACAAAAGCTGGGGTGAAGGCCTGGGAACGAGGCTATGTTTACGCACTTGCATGTTGGTCTCTTGCCCAGGCAGTGTTCGCCCAAGATCAAATCCTGAGGCTTGACTTGACGAGGCTAAAACATTGCTACTTCCGCCATCACTTCATCATTCAGTTCACCATTGTCTGTTTATATAATTACATAACAGCGAATTATCGAAATCGAATAGCGTCGAGGGAGGGTGGTGGGATAGGGGATATATAATTACATAATCTTTTAGCAATGCAAAACACAAAATCGCTGTATGCCAAACGCAAAAGGACAGCTGTTGGCAAGAGGTTTATGAAAACAGCACTTATCTCATTAACTGAGGCCTTATACAATCAAAAACACAATTCGAGTCTGTCAACAGTTTTACTACTACATGCTAGGTGGAGGTACATGTACATACATGTACTGTGTAAGGTATATACACGTACATGTACTGTATAAGGTCGTAAAAGGTTGTAGGCTTATACTCAGGGTGGGCTTATACTCATGGGTGGGCTCATACTCAGGGTAGGCTTATACTCATGGGTGGGTTTATACTCAGGGGTGGCTCATACTCAGGGGTGGGCTTATACTCAGGGATGGGCTTATACTCAGGGGTGGGCTCATACTCAGGGTGGGCTTATACTCAGGGGTGGGCTCATACTCATACTCAGGGGTGGGCTCATACTCAGGGTGGGCTCATACTCAGGGGTGGGCTTATACTCAGGGGTGGGCTCATACTCAGGGTGGGCTCATACTCAGGGTGGGCTTATACTCAGGATGGGCTCATACTCAGGGGCGGGCTGTATGGGTTGCTAAGAGTGGGTTAAGACACAACGTATGGCCAGTATATCTCACTCCAACGGGGAAAAACAGATACCGTAGTGACTTATGAGCTAACTCTAGCTACCGGCTGAGGTGGGGGGAGGGGTAAGTGGCTATTGCAACATATCCTGTTGGGATGAGCTCAGGGGTTGCATCATAGCTGACCTGCTGCCTCACTTCCTTGCTGACATATGCATATGCTGAATAGGAAGCTACACCCCACCCCCCTCTAAAAAAAACCAACCATCAGTATACAAGTACCTCTCTACCAAATTAGATACTCCTATAATGTAAATAGTGACATGTTGGTTTGTGTACATGTACATGTACATGAGAATTCAGGCACATTTTACATGTAGTTCTTCTCAAAGATCGCTAAAGCAAGCCAGGCTCCCCAAACAAAGTTGATGGCTAGTTGTCAACATCAACGCCTTTGATAACGTATATTTCCAATACCTGTCAATACTCAATGAAGGTTTTAGCCCCTAGAGCCTGGAAATGAGGTTAGTATCCTTTAATTAACATGGAGGTGGAGCCACACACACCATACAATTTGGGCTGCTTCCTAACAGTAACCCAAAACTAAAATTCATGCAGACACACTATCCAGCTCTAGCAGCAGGATCCATGGGCAGGCAACAAAGTTAAGTGTGGAGGCAGGACTAACACTATTTGGAGAGGCTTTATTACACAGTGAGATGCCCATTTACACCACTGCATGGTCTCACACTAGAACCTTTAGAGGATGGGCCAGTTGGTCAAGTGTAAGCAGCTGTAAGTATGTCATACTGACATATCTGTGACAATAGTCCTTCAAGTGCCTTAAGGCACTTGTCAAACAAGCTAACTTCATAAACCCGTGGGCAAACACACGAAAGAATAAAGGGCCTGGGAGCATTCTTTAAACATCTGTTTGTGATCCTAAGGCTCACGAGAGGGTTAAATTCAAAAAAACATCATGTGACGACAAAGCAAGCTCACATGCAATGGTTGCCTCACTGTGTTAGTTAGCATTCACATTTTTCTTGCTGTCCTGACATTTTTCAAACTTAGTCCCTCCCACAAACCACAGGTTCACAAACAAAGAATTGAAGTGTTAAAAAAATCTTAACTAGGACCTTCTTTAGACACATAGCCTGAGGGGATTGTCTGGCCTTGGTTGTAGCCTTGGGAACCAACAGGCCCAACCAAGGAAATAGTAGACTCCACAAACTAAACCACATAGTACAGGTGCTCATTCTCTGCCTCTGTGCATGTCTGTCCTGTTTCCTGCCTCTGGGGGCACAGGGTGGGCAGATGGACCTCCAGATAAGACAGAGGCATACACAAGTACTAGCCTCGACCCAGGCCTTCCTCACCCAGATTTTATCTCGCAGCTGCGAAGAAAAATCAGGCGTTGAAGAAAAATCAGGGGGTAACGCCGTGGAGAAAAATGGAGGAGTAACCCCCGATTTTTCGCCACAGCTGTGAGATTAAATCCGGGCGAGGAAGGCCACGTGATGCAAAGCCTTGATGTGGGCCATAGCTCCACAGATAACGAACATAAATAATCACATGTGCACTGCCAAGTGTAAGTGCGGCAGGAAGGTATCCCACACACCTTTATATGATATGGGCTGGGGATAAAACTAGATAGGCATAATTCTCTGACACAGTTATGGGTCACAGTGATATCGGTATTGAGGAGGTCGGAGGGCAAGGCAGGGAGAGCTACACTGTCACTTTAAAATGGTACAAAATCTATACTGATGGTTTCTCACACCTTTCCCACTGTGGGAAAATGCAGTCCTAGGACGAGGCTACCAGAGTGATACTGCTGTCACTTTGCCTACTCAATATAATTTAATAACCATGGCATGCAGTGCAGTACTTGCTGCACAGACTACAGTGATGACTGATGGACCATTTAGCACAGATGCATTTAATAAATGGAGTACCGAGATGCATCTCACTATTTCTTTCCGCACTCAGCTGCAGATGACTGCGTCAAAACAGTTAATACTCAGTATTATCCGCTTTACAAGACGTCCCGAGCGACTCAGGATCTCTTGTAACATGCTAGACAACACTGCAGCTACTACTGCAGCACATTTAGCTACCTTATATAGCTACTTTGATAGCTTCTATCCAACTTTATTAACTCATCTTACCGGTAAGTTTATTCTCTCGGCTTGTCTTGTTCAATCTTAGTGCCTCACAAACTCTACTAGCAATACACACTGAGTCACAAATCAAAGTACACACACGATCCAAGGTGTGATCTAATATCGGTAGTAAGTTATGAATTTCATTATTATTGTAGGTGCGGAAAAACAAACCGCAAATTAATTAAAGCATAACCTTACAGATTGCTGAATGGGTGTGGAATAAAGTATGTGCGTGAATGATAATCCAACGAGCTTATAGTTTAGCACACTACAGTTCGCGGACTGGGAACTTGAAGGGGTGCTAATCCGCTGTAACGAGCCATCCCTTTGAAGATCAGGTAGCGCTCGCCAGTGATATTTGCACAAACAAAAGTCAGGCAGGAATTCACATCGGCGTTTGATGGCTTCATTTGTGACGTCAGCAGTCAGGTCCGTTATTAAGTGTATTCATATCATGACCATTGCTCGTAAAATGGCAGCGAGCCAGCTTGCACATTCCTGAGCGTGGCATGACTGCTTACGTTTACGTGTACGCTTAGAGTGCACTGCACTGCAGAGCTAGAGCTATATAGGGGTCGCGGCCTTTGAACTGGGGCGTGGCTGAGATTCGGCCCTTTTATTCAAGGCATTTTGCGATTTTTATACCAAGATTTTCAGTATTAATAGTATACAGTTGTAGGACAATTAGTATGGGTAATCACATGGATTTGAGTGTGATTTGGGAATAATTGCATGAGCAATAGGTAAGGTGATTGCACGAGCGAAGCGAGTGTAATTTTGCCTATTGCAAATGCAATTATTCCCAAATGGCACGAGAATCCATGTGATTCCACGTTAATCACATATCATTACAGTTCCTATAGTTACAGCCTTAAATAAGTGTGCGATTACAAAAAGTGTGTCTATAGGGGTAAATGTATTGTTACTAATATAGTATGTGATTACAAGTGAAATTGGAGCTCAAGAAGTGAAGAAATTAGGCCGCGCCTTTTCTTGCACTTGAAAGCTACAATCATGCGTAGATAAAATCATGATTAACTGATATTCCACTACATACTTTGATACAAACTAGAATACAAACGGTAATATCTTGTATGGTACCCTTTCACAGTACTGATCCCAGTAGTGGCCGTATTTCTCTGCACACCTCCTATCATCACGAATAGCTCTGTGACTTAGTAGGATGAGCAGAAAGAAAAAGTAGCAGTATGGAAGGACGGACTGGAACAAAGCAGGGATACTCCAGCACAAAGCTGCAAGAAGTTCTGGAACATAGTGAAAATGTCGTGAGACCCCCCACCAGCCTGATACCAGTAGCAAACTCTTCTTTTCTTCTCCCTCGCTTGTGACAAAGGTTGCACGGATTATTTCTGCTTTCTTGCCCCATATGTTGCAGTCGCCGTTCGTGCTACGAGCCCTCTCCCTCTGAGAATCGGCATCATAGTTGAGACAGATGGCGGTGGTTCCAATTGCAAAGACGGCAGCAGCCAGAGGCAGCCCGAGGCAATTGGGATGTGCGGTGAGGTAGAGGGAAGGACTGGTGTACAGAGAGGGAACCCAAACCAGGCACCCCCAACACTGCAGGGGACAGGCATAGAATACATTTCTGCACTGATATCACAGCCACTGAATTTATCACATAATGTATAGAATAGACTACACCCAAGAGTGGGTTATGCACCTATGTAACCCGAGGCAAAGCCGAGGGATAACCACAAAAAGTGGGTGTGATCAATCTGACTTATGCAGCACATTGCGCACAAAAGTGTGGGTTATGAGCCTATGTAACCAATACTTTTTAACTGGCTCAGAGGAGCTAATTATGACTGTACCACATTTTATGTCAATGGTGATTATTAAGGATGCAAGCAGCTGTTCTATCACCTCTGCATGAACTAATTTTTACAGCAGTCAGGAAGTGCAACCGTAGTCCTTGGTGGCATCTTTTATTCAATTAGCAGTGTATAAATATAGTTCATTATCAGTAACCCAGGCACAACTATTGTAACACACCAAACTCCAGGTGTTGGACATTTGTTTCAATAGTGAAGCGTACGATTATCTCTCTGTTGCGAGGAAGCAATATAGAGAAGAATTTGAAGAAGATAATGAAGAGAGTTGCAACCTGACTGTAGAAAAATTAATTCATGCAGAGGTGATAGAACAGCTGCTTGCATCCTAGCCTCATGTACCCATTATTACTACATAATTATATACTTGCTACTCAGTGCCCAGACAGTGACCAGGACTTTTGCCACCACAATTTCCCTTTCTCAGGGCATGCTCTTAAGCTAAATTTAGGATATTTGTTTAAGAAATAGGGTATGCAGCTATCTAAACATTTGGTGGAGGGAATACCATCTAAACTTACCAAATACCAACCAGCCCTATCATGCATGATATCCAGGCTTCTCATGTAGCCCATCTCCCAGTGAAAGAACTTGGTGATGTAAATCAGCTGCAGTGCAGTGGACACCACCATTGAGTCACAAAGCCCTTGCTCTGCCTGGTATTGCTTTATGGTGTAGGAGAGGATCAGCAGAGCCCAACCCATCATTCCAAACCGACAGTTTGTGAGCATTTTGATGTCCCAGCCGCAAACTCGGGGGTAGAGCTCAGTGCCCCAATAGTAGTCGAAAAGAAAGTCCCCGCTCGCTCCACTGTCATTTGATGACGGGTAGAGCCTTCCTTTCAGATATAGCCCCAAGCAGAGAATGAGGCTGAAGAGGTTCATGGCTCCGATGAACTCCAGGAAGTGGTCATAGATATCAGCAGGATTGAATACTTTGAGCCAAGTGCAGAGGAAGAAAGTACCCAGAGTGACCAGATAAGCAAGCATGCCGTTGGCTTTGTAAACAGGCACATGTCCAGTTGGAGTAACAGGTCCCTTTGCCAATTTTCCAGGTAGAATTCTCATCAGTACCAACTCAAATGCAGCATAGGGGATGATGAATTTCCATGCTGCTGCAGAACCAAACATGTAGGGAACCCAGGCAGAATATAGCACACTCCAGAACCCCTTCTTCTGGATTTCATGGAGGAGTGCTAAAGGACTCCCCTCAAGCTTGACAGCGGTGAAACTCAAAAGCATCACGAATGCGGGACAAAGGAAGACCAGCAAAACTGGAAGAATGGAGGAGGAGTGCGTATATGAGACTTCTTGAGACGAATTTCTCTTCAGCAAGGGTGCAGTTGAGAAATTCTGTTTGAAATTCTCAGTTTCGTGGCTATTTTCGGCTGTACTATAGCCGGCTACTTGCTTTTGGAGCTTCGTAGCCATCATAGTTGCAGTGCAGCAATAGTGGGAAACTCTGCAGAAACTTTCTAAGGGTGGGGCTGTAGCCTTGGTTACCGCCCCTTTAATTATGCGATTAGAATGCGTAGGCGCTGAGGGGATGTCCCGTTCATTATCCGCGTGTTTCGCTGAGTCGAGGTCGTAGGCTCAGAGCTAGGCATTATAAAATTTGCAACAGGTAAAAGTCAATCTTTAAATACTTCCTTACGCTACTAGGTGGACTGATGTGAACTTAAAAGAAGGAAGATGCCGGTTTCTTACATTCCAAGGTACGCGTAAGTGATTAAAGAGCTTCCCTTAGCCTCAGGGTAACTAGAAAGCATGTATTATTTAATCTCAAGATTATGGTAATATTATCGGATCATTATAAGAGAGAATAACTTCTGTGATCAGTTTTAGGGTGAGGGGTATTATGTACAAAACCTCTAAAACCGGTTGTAGCACCAAATTAGCTCCTTACCCTGTTTTAAGCCACATTACGCCACCAAACTGACTAGAGTTCTTTTGATGGTGTACATACTCAAGTCAAGTGGTAATCTGGATCTCCAGTCGGAGCGAGAATCAGAGGTTGCATTATTCTGATCGCCATGTATATAAATTTTTACAAGCTCCGCCTGTGTCGGCGGACGTATGGTCAGTGGCGCATTAAAGCACTACGGCAACATCATGAGTGTATATTGTCTGAGGGAGCAGAAATAAGCAACGTCTCAAACTTTAATATCAGGTCTTGTGAACTGTTGTGTAAATCTCTGCTGCCATGTTTGCCATTGGTCGCTGTAGCGAGACCCCTCCCCTCCTTTGAGTACCACAGCCTCCATGGTCCCCAGCTACTGCCAGCTGATATTGTGTTAAAGAGGTTCTGCATTGACGTCATCTGCATCTAGCAACAGTTGCTAGGGCACCATTTGTGAATGGCAATAAATATACGAGGTTGATATTGTTTGTCTTGCTCTAGCCGGCCAGACTGGGAACGAGGCTAGTCTTGCTCTAGCCTCTAACCCAGGCCAGACTGGGAACAAGGCTAGTCTTGCTCTAGCCTCTAACCCAGGCCAGACTGGGAACGAGGCTAGTCTTGCTCGTGCTGTAGGTACTTCAAAGTTGCTAAGCATGTCCAGCCTAGCAGCCATTTGACAGTGACAATTAATGTACTGAAAACGTAAGTTGGCGAGCTGCTCAAATTTTTGAGATCACTGTAAAACCTACCAATCCTTTACCACTCGTGAAATGGGAATAAATGTAAGTTATCAGATGTGACGTAGCTGACGTCAAACGCAAGAGCCTCTATATCAGGTGTACTTGGAGCATGTCACATTCAAGCTCCAAACACAATCAGGCTCCAAACTATAGACTAGGCAAGCCAAGAGCCACTGTTTGTCTAGCTTTTATAATACGGCGGGACTCATCAGTTAGCAGTCTGCACTCTGCCAGGCAAGAGACTGAACAAGCACATGGTAGTCTCAGGGAGCTCCCAAATGGTGGCAGTGACTTGCAACTTGTGGTCTGGTGAAACACACTTGTATGTTGCCTGTAGCTGCTGTGCACCTGATACATATTCTCGCTGGCAGAAGTATTTAAGTGAGGGTGACTTAACCTCATACCCAGGCCTCCCCTCGCAGCTTTTTTTGCAGCCATGGAAAAGCCCGCGCTTTTTTCCATGGCTGCGAAAAAAAGCTGTGAGGGGAGGCCTGGGTACAAGGCTATGGGTGAGTAGTTCTCAGTAATGGAATCTGTCGCTCATAATTGAGTATACTGAAGCATGGTCTCCATGCAGTGAAAGGCAGAGAAATGCAGCTGTGCATCAGTCGTTTCCTTCCCTTGTCTCTTCTGAGCGTCCGCCGAAGAAAGTTTTTCGTTTGCGAAATTCCCTCTGTTGCACGAAGGATCATAAATTGGAGAGCTTGTTAATGCAAACCGCGGACAGTGTTTCGGCGGATTGGGCCGCTGGAGTTTATCAGCAACTCCTAGCTGACCAGTAGCTACATGTATATACAGCTTTTATTCGACTTACACAAGCAGGCCTATATAGGACCTAGTGCTCAAACTGCTTATGGGTTTTGTCCTATCTCCTAACAAGAGCGCACTTTCCCCGTCCCCAAGAGACTATCTTTAGGGCGGGGAAAGTTTATTTATGTGCTCTTGCTCCTCCTAATCATGGCATAGTCTGTTAGGTCTTCTAAAAGAGAGCAGTGGCTTCCTAATTCAATCAACCCAATAAAGCAGAACAAGGCCCCAACAGTCAGAGGCAAGAGGTAGTTCACAGGAATCAGTTTTCGTATTGCTCATAATTAGATAATTGCTTTTGTAATGACCCATTCACTAATGGCTGCCTAAACCCTGCTAACAGCCAATCGGTAAATCCATGCAGAACTAGTCGTGAGAATTCTTTCAAGAGGGTGGCGAGCAGTATTTGCTCGCATTGCTGCACGTGAATCAAAAACTGTATGTATACATGTACAGCATTCATGATGAGTCGTGAGTGGTTGCAACCCCCCCACACATCCTATACCAGCCACAGGTTCATGAATGTACACAAACATTCCTGAACAGGCATGTGCATGGAGAGTTTGTACCCAATCCAATCCCCAGTCCCTCCATGACCCTCCCCCCTCTCCCCTCTCCCCTCTCCACTTCCCCTCTCCCCTTCTCCCTCTCCCCCCTCTCCCCTCTTCCCTCCCCCCTCTCCACTTCCCCTCTCCCCTCTCCCCTCTCCCCTCCCCCCTCTCCCCTTCCCCCTCTCCCCGCCACATACAGTGACACACAGCTGGTGGCGCGACAGAAGACCACAGCCCGGAAGAGGCGCCGCAACCAGAACACGGAGATCGAAGAACTGGGGGACCTCCTCCCAGTGGTCCCCGTCAAGACGGGAAAACAGGGCATCGACAAGATCTCCGTCCTGAGGCTGGCCTCCACCTACATGAGGTTTCGGGAGTTTCTAACCACAGGTGGGCGAAACATGCGATGGAATAATGCTGGTTTTCTACCCGAGGCTGCCACATAAGTATGTAGTCTGAGTCATAGGCCTTCTCGAGGAGGGGGTGGGCTTACGGTGATCGCCTTCATTTTGACCGATAGTGGGACAATAGAGTCTGTAGAACGTCTTACAACAACCGCTTTCACTTGTGATGCCAATGGGAATATGAGGTTGCCCCCTACGTAATCGGCCAATCCTTACATGGGGATGGACTTCCATTCAGTGGCTCGTGTGGTGGATGAAATTCCATTCTTGGGTATTTGCTCACCCTCGACTGTATCCCCACTTGAGTATAAGCCCACCCCTGAGTATGAGCCCACCCTGAGTATGAGCCAATCCCTGAGTGGTCAAGATGCAAGGACAATCAGTCTAAGGGAGTTGTGGTTTTAGTTCTGTACACCTCTAAGGAGATGACCCACAGTGGGTGCTATAGACTCGGTTTCAGGTCTGTGATATCAAGTCTGGGAATGAGGCTACCTCAACTATCATCAACCATCGTAAATGAACACCTGGTCATTGTCTCCAGCTGCACAAAACATTGTGTACTGCTTTTTCTAGAGAACGAGTGCATATTGCTTTTTCTAGGAGAGTAAGACATTGATTCCCTTGTGAGTACAAACAGATACCATAAAACGTTCTTTTTTCAAACTTTCTAAAAGGTTGGTTAATCAGTTACTCCTGCTTTGTCTGAGAGAAAGCGTCGGTTTTGTCTATGTCGTAATTCTCTTTGTGACGGTATTGGTAAGTGCGCCATAACTGCATTATAACCGTGGGATGGTGTTGGTAAGTGCAGCATCAGCGTGGGACCTCTCTTTTCAGTATTATATTTATGACAAACGTTTAATCATTAATTGTTATTGGTACTCATGTGACCCTCAATGAATCAGAAGCTTCGAGATCGATGGGACCTCTCATGCATTTCAGTATTATATTTATGACAAACGTTACCCTCAACGAATCAGAAGCTTCAAGATCGATCACATGACCGTGCTTCAAAACACATAATGCACACTTTGGTGTACATCCTCTGGCTAACACACACTTGACACCCGCAAGACCTGTAGCTGGTTCTGGTCGGTGAGAGCACAAAAACCTTTAGGTATTATGGGCTAGTTAGTGCACTCGGACAATGTAGTAACCATCTCGGGCAGATAACGCACTCGCCTTTGGTTCATGCATTAACCTACCCTCGACCATTACTGTATTTCCCTCTCACACTAACTAAACCCTGTAATGCACTGCCAACTGGTTTCTAAATATTACTTAGACGGTAGTCTCCTTGCCCTGACTTTATAAACGTGTAACTGCTCAGCAGAGAAACGTCTCTTGCTTGTGACATCAGGGTAGAAGAGTGGCAGAAGATTTGGAGAGTCAGTGTCGATAAAGACAGCTGCATTTCTCACAAAGACAGTAAATCTAAACTCCTTTTTAAAAAAACTTCTTGCAGCTACTTGCCACTGCGGCTGTCCATGCCAGAGACAGAGCGCTGAGACTGGTTGAGTTTCCTCCAACCACCCTCCAGTCTTCCCACCCACACGCAATCACACTAGACCTTCCCGGGTAATTTGCTGCTTCCTGGGTGATTGACCACACACAAAACAGAAGCACTAAATTACGGCCAACGGAGACAGTGGAGACACTCCTGCATTGAGAGTGGCCCGCATTCTCATACTCACTGGAGACAATATACCAGCCTCTTCACATTTAGTAAGACGAGAGCGGTTGGCCTACCTACCCGCTAGGGAGAGTTTATCAGCTCTTGATTATAATATTATCAGCAACTCAAACCTCGACTTACACCCCACACATGTGGAGGCATAGTGGCTAGTTGGTAACTGAAACTGTTGCATGTGTAATTATTAAGGCAATTATCTGGTAGACTAAACTTGTAGTTGGTAAGGTACAGCTGTTAAGAATAGCCTGCCCTCTCTGTACCCACTTTGTATACAACTACTTTTCTGTAGGAACACGTCCAGCTGATGACCAGCTGATGAAATACTTCTGCGAGGGGAGGAGGGGAGGGGAGGGAGGGAAGGGGGGGAGGGATTGAGAGATAAGACCTTTCCTAGCCTAGCCTTGTACCCAGGCCTTCCTTGCATCTCGTAGCCATGGAGATTTTTTAGTCGCAGCTGTGGAAAAAGTCTGGAAGCAAAGCCCAAGATAAAATCTGGGTGAGGAACGCCTAGGCATGAGGTTGATTTGCTGATGCATTAAATTTAATATAAAGGAAATTTCTCTCAGATGATGTCATTTCTCAAACTGAACAGATAAGTCTCATTAAATAGCCTCCCTTTACCCAAACAGGAAACTGTGGTTGGCATGTGGTTGGCATGTGGTTGGCATGTGGTTGGAAAGGGGTAGAGTATGTAACAAACAAGTGGTCTCCCACAGGAACACCCATGTGTACAGCTGGGGCTTCATTTGACTTTGCATATTCATAATTGATGATGTCATTTCCTGCCTAAACAGGAAGCAGTGGTTAGGAGTTAAGAAAAGCTAAATGTAGGAATGCCATCCCAGCTTTTATGACCAGAGCGGGAGGGGGGGGGGAGCCGGGGTACGAGGCTAATAGTAGGTGTCTTGTCAGTCTCTTTGTTGGCGTTATTTATCTTGTCTCTCGTCCCTCCTCTCCTCCAGTGTATGGTAAGAAGACATCTAATGGCAATGGATTCAGTTCTCTTCTCTCTAAGGTAGGCTGGAGGCGTGTCATCCATCAGATGTGAGTGTGTGTGTGTGTTAGCCTCGTACCCAGGCCACACACCCCCCGAAAGAGTGGCCTGGTATCCACTGTTTGCGCATGCGCTTAATTTCTCAGAATTCTGAGAATTTAGGATATTGCCGTATCGTGTCCGTGTACGATTACGTCACGTTCGCTTACGAATCCGCAAATGTTTCCGTGTCACGAAGTTGTAAGTGTAGGCAGGAGGCTTTCAAGCTTGCCGCGATGATTTTTCGTAAGGCTGGGTACGAGGCTAGTGTGTGTGTGTGTGTGTGTGTGTGTGTGTTATGTGTGTGTGTGTGTGTGTGTGTGTGTGTGTGTGTGTACGTGTGTGTGTGTGTGTGTGTGTGTATGTGTACGTGTGTGTGTGTGTATGTGTATGTGTGTGTGTATGTGTATGTGTGTGTGTACTTCTGTGTGAAGGAATTATGTGTATAAATTAACTCCTCCCTCCCTCCCTCCCTCCAACCTCAATAGGCCATTGATGGCTTTCTTGTTGTCATGGACAAGGATGCAAATATTCTCTTCAGCAGCGAAACAATCACGGAATACGTTGGACTCTCTCAGGTAAAGGACTGGAGTGTAGGTTCAAGAGTGCTTTGGTGTAGATTGACTTCACAGAATACAGGTGGTGGTATTGTAACTATTGGGAAAATTTAGTACCATACACACACATACCAGTATGACTGAAATGGTATCCTTCTAACATTACAGCAAGGTTCTATTACAAATGTACACGTAACTGACTGTAACTGAATGACTGTGTGTCGTCACAGCAGCTGTTTTTCTCTTTATGTATGGCTAAGGATCCTCTCCCCCCCCCTAGCTTGGGTTACTGGTTTACGTATTGCGCAAGAGTAACAGAATATTGATGGTGTCATGAGATTCCAATTATACACAAAAGAAATAATAACGAAACACAAGGCCTGATTTCCTGTTTCTTTGAAGTCTTATTTGTAGTTCTGCACTGCAGATAAAGTGCAATTTGGACATCTGAATTTAAAGATCCATGGGAGTGAAACGAGGTCCATTATTCGCATTTAGGCAAAACTGTGAGTAGCAAAATTTATAAGCCAAACACTGCCTCCCCCATGCTTGCTCATAGCCTCTTAGGAGCTCTGTACCAACCAATAATCCTAATAACAGAAGCAGTATTACTAAGTGCAGCCTTGGAAAGTCATAACTTTATTCGAATTTGCAGCAAGATGTGATTGGTCAGTCTCTCTTTGACCTGGCACATGCCGATGATGTAGAAGTTATCACTGAGAATTTGAAGCCAAAAGGTAGGCTGCGTCCCTATTCCATTCATATCATACCATAATTGTTACAATCTTAGTCCTACCCTTAACTGATAGCATGTTCCCATTCCATACCTTCTACCCAAACCCAGGTATAACTCCCACGCAGTTCCGACAGTTCTATGTACGTTTCAAGTTGACAGTTTCCCCCGGAAGAGTCCAGCTGTCGAGATCCACCTCCCATATTGTGAGTATGTACTAGAGGTAATCATCGTGATATTATTGCCTTCGGATATTCAATAATCATTATCATGATATGACGATAATATTGAATAATGCCCAGGGCTAAGGTGTAGAGAGTATTGCGAATGTTTGTTGTTCATATACCCTTCAGATGGTGCAAGTGAGCGGACACCTAAAGCTCCATGCTCCTCAAGTACTGGGGCTGGTTGCGGAATGCAGACTGATTGAGTCCTCGTCTTCCATTCTCGAGCTTTCCATTCCTCAGTCCTCATTCACCACCACCTCCAGCCTCGATCTCAAGATCATCTCCGTGGATACCAGGTGAGACTCCACCCCTCTGCTCTCAGATTCACCTGTAATGAAATTTAAATGGCAGTTATTATAATAAGCAGGTCAGCAGTAGCCTCATTCGTAGGCCCACGTGTGTGTTTTACTTTAGCTAGCTATGGGCCTAGGCATTTCTTCTCATGTGCACGCAGTGTAGGGTAGAAGCTGGTGGAAGGGTGAAATTTTGCTGCAATTCCAAGAAATGCAGTGAATCTATAGTTTTATAGCTACTCTTCGTAGCCTAGCTATTTGTACCACGGACTGAGCGCTGAAACACTTACCAGCAAAAAGTAGAAAAGCGCAGCAGTCTTTCGAGCACTCCTGCATGGCCACCTGCAATTATGTAAGTGAAATCACTGAGAAGGAGTACCAGGCTCTTCAGTGTGAAACATACAGTTTAGAAAAGTTAGATTTCCTATAACAAAAGTTTTGTTGGTTTTCTCTCTTTACAGGGTGAAAGAAGTGATTGGATTTGAGCCTGATGACATTATTGGGACAAAGCTGGCTGACTACTTCCATCCAGCTGACTATGCCGACATGATTCCTTGCGAGAAACTATGTAAGTATGTGTGTGTGTGTGTGTGTGTGTGTGTGTGTGTGTGAGTATGTGAGTATGTGTGTGTGTGTGTGTGTGTGTGTGTGTGTGGTGTGTGTGTGTGTGTGTGTGTGTGTGTGTTCTGTTTGTGCTGCAAGATAATTCCATGCCTCTTGGATGACCAATATGATCTGTACGGTAGTATCATCTTAAAATTTGTGTTGACCACTTCTCCATCTCTTCCTCTGTCCCTCCCTCCTTCCCTCCCTCCCTCCCTCTCTCCCTCCCTCTCTCCTTCCCTCCCTCCCTCTCTCCCTCCTTCCCTCCCTCCCCAAGTGAACAGAACGGGTCACGCCGTCAGTCCAATCTTTCGTTTCATGACCAGCTCGGGAGAATGGGTATGGGTCCAACTGGACGGGCTGGTGAGGTTCAAAGAGGGAACCAACGAACCCCAGTTTCTTGAAACAAAGTGTAAGGTAGTAAGGTAAGTCCGAACCAAACACACACCTATGTACCGATGTAAGTCGTGTATTCAGTTATGGTATTAACATTTTTTGCCTCCAGTAATAGTGGCTTTCATTCTCAGCTTATACTGTGCGTATATACAATAAACCTCGAACATCTCATGCCTGACCTTAAGAATCAGGAATGGTGCACGGGTTATGATGGCATGCCAACTCTCCCCACCCATCCAGCATTTATACCACCTCCTTTTATCGTCAAAAGAAAGTTATAGAAGTCCTTTTATCATCCAGATGGAGCTCCAGACCTTCAAAAACACAATGCAGTGTTCACATTTCAGACTGCTGGGGTGGTAAACATATGCAGTACTTCCAGTGTAAAGATCAGCTAGACTTTCTGGGATGGTATTTACATTGAATAAGTACCTCTAACTTTCTTAGTTTTGTGAATTTGTTTCGGTAAAGAAATCTGTCACAGTGCAAGCCTTCTTTCCACAGTTCCTTCGGAGGTAGGCTCAAGTTCATTGAGCAGAAAGAGCTATATGCAGCCACCCACGAGGTGGACCCTGCCGTGAAAGAGGACTTTCACAGAGACGCCTACTTCTTGGACCAGCTTCCATCAAAGCCATGTGCCCAGGAACCAGAGCCAGTGGTCAACGCACTGCAGGTAGAGAGGCGTGTTAGCCAGAATACTGTAGGAGGAGCACCTGCTGAAGCAAATGATTGCTATACTTACTAGTAACTATTTGGTACACCTTCTTCTTTTCTATTCTCTTCTCTTTTCTTCGAATTCCCTTCTCTTTTCTTCTCTTCTCTTCTCTTCTCTTCTCTTCCCTAATGGGAGTAGCCACTTTGCACATGGTAATTCTCTGTAGAGTCACAAGTACATAAAGTCCAGAATGCAATATGCTCGTGCAATTACCAATGTAGCCTCTACAGAACAGACATTTGGTATGTTCTATGCTGTACCTACATTTATGTTGTTGTTTTTTCATAGTGTGCTAAAATGTCAGCAGAGGCAGTGGACTCTGTGCTTCACAGTAGAGAGATGGGCTACCAACAGCTACCAACCAATTTGAAGAGACTGAAGTCATCCTCTACTCACAGCCCCAAATCTAGTCCAGCTCTGCCCGATTCCATTACCACCAATGGAACTCCCTCTCCTTCCACTTCTGTTAGCAGTCTGAGCAGCCATGGCTCAAAAGGGAGCACCTCCTCCATTCAAATTGACCTCTCAACGGGCCAGCCAATATTCAGCCCACCATCTGCAGACTCAATTGGCCAGATAACGAGCCCCGAAAGCCAGTCGATCACGAGTCCCCCCTCTGTCTTCACTGGTGTACACAGTCCCGATTCTGGAATCAGCAGCAGTGTACCTCCCTCTGCATCTGACTTCAGCCCTTCCCCCTGGAGCAATGGAGGCAGCGTATCCAGCACCAAAGCAGCCTTTGGTGGAGAAACTACAATCCTGTCTCCAGAAAATCAAATCTGGACGTCAACCGAGAACTCTGTTTCGTTCCCACAATTTTCAAAAACCAATGCACCATTTCAAATCCCATCCCAGCACTACACAGCTCCACAGTCTTCCGTTTCCTTTTCCACACCCACTGCCATTTTTACGCAACAGCAGCAGCAACAACAGCAACCCACCGGATTTCTCCAGTCTTATTCCGTTTCACAAATGGACACCACCGCACCACCGCCACTGCCTTCTACCGTTAGCAACAGTGGCACAGGTACCACAGCCTCTGACACCCTACTGGAGCAGCTGCTCTGCGAGGCAGTGGTCCTGAATAGTTACTCCGATACCAGCCAGCTCCGTCCCCAGCAATGCCAGAGCGGTCTTCCCTTTCCAAGTGGTGCTCCACAAGCTACTGAAAGAGAACCAATAGCTGGATACATCCCAGGCAGTAGTGAAGCAGGTGGTGCTTCTGTTAACCTATTCCCTACATATGCAGGTGTCAATGGACACCCAAATGTTTCTCAGAACAGCACTGAAATTCAAGAAATACTACAGGAGTTTCTGTGAGGAGGCTTCTGACAATTTGTCATCACTGACTTTTTGTTTTCTTTTTTTTTGCAGTTTTTTCCCCCTCCAAAAGTCATTCCAACTTATTTTTCAGCATTGTAGTCACATGCACTCAGATTGTTCTATTTCTCGCCAGTGGAGAAATGGTCGCTACAGTGTAGCTATCCTCTCAGTCCTTTTTTTATAATGACATTGGGATCACGTAGCCAAGGTCCCAGGCTTACATGCGTATTTCCCTTTAGCCTAGCTGTGCGCCTGGTATTTTTTTTCCGTACGTGCTTGACGTGTAGGGTAGTACGTGCTTGACGTGTAGGGTAGTACGTGCTTGACGTGTAGGGTAGTACGTGCTTGACGTGTAGGGTAGTACGTGCTTGACGTGTAGGGTAGTACGAAAAAAGTACCAGGCTCTCCGGTGTGAAATGCGCATGAAAACCTGGTGATCATGAGTACATAGCGAAAGTTGTTAATAACGAACCTAGCCTCATTCCCAGGGGGTACGCTCGAGGCTATAATGAGCCAAGCAAAGCGGAAACAAACAAATGGGTGATGATTGATCATAGCAGACTGAATATATTTTATATACGTCTAGCTCAAGCTCGGAGACTACTTGTGCTATAATCTATGGGTTGAAATACTTGCAAAACACCTATCAAGTTGCAGTTTGTGGATCGATAGACTGACAAAATATTCTCACCTGGAGGAAGTCTGTTATACCCAGACCTGGGCTCCTCCCAAACCAAGGTCTGGGCCGCTATGAGAAGAGAAGTCTTGCTCCAGAGTGATCCCCTAAAAGTAGCTAAAAATTACAACCCTACCCAACAATGATTACCCACACAGTAGCTAGCGTGGGCTCCCCAAATTATACAAATTAGGCAGCTGCAGCCTTTGAAAATAAATCCTAGTGCTAGTAGTCTGCTGCTATGGGTACTACTACTCTTGTTATATAGCCCCTGTTACTATAATGGTAAATACTAAACCTACTGCACCCCCAAATTCTACTGAAATTTTAGGTCATAATTATGTTTATTATCAATCGAGATACTGTCATTGTATGATAACTTCCAGTATTTGATTTTGGATTAGTGGTATATGGTTCTGAGCTCTTCATTTGTACACTCCTCTTTTGGTAAGCTTGGCACTTGTGCCCATGTGCCATGTGACCGTGCACTTGACCGCCTCCCTGTTGCATATATACTTATAACCAATGCCACACGTTTGGATGCAAGGTAGCTTCATGCCCAAACATAGCCTCGCTCCAAGTCTCCACTCCCGGCCTTTTTTTTACTACGTGCAAAAAGAAAGCTGGGAGTGGAGACTGGGAGCGAGGCTAGTCCAAATAATGGATGAATAGAATGAGACTACATCAACCAGTATCACATCAGCCAATACCTGATTGTCTGCCAATGAAAAGCAAAGCAAAGAAAGTATACCAGTATAGTGTTGTGTATACAGAATAATAAGTCTGGAGCCAAAAGGAATGATGTCATAATAACATGAGAAAAAAAAAAGTACCCGTGTAAATTCGAAGTTCTGGTGGATAAATGGATCCTGGATGAAAACTGGTGGTGCTGAATGATGGGGAGAGTTTGAGTAAAATGAAAATACCTAACATAATACCTATTGTTGTTTTATAGATATAAAAAATAAACATGGAGGGTTTTTTGGAGTTAAAATTGTCAGAAGCATTGAGAGGACGATAGAGCTATAGCCTGTGATCCTGTATAACAATACAACATAGTTAAGAATAGAGAAAACGACAGTATCCATGTATAACGTTTTGGTTGCAATAAAAGGAATGGTTCTCTCAGTGACCTGTAGTGAATTTCTGTAGGCAAGATACCCTACATGATTTGGCCAAAAAAAAAAATAGGGGGGAAAAGATCTGGGGTATGATAATATGAGTACCAGCTGTAATAGATTATAGTGTAATCATAAGGATGCTGTGGGCGTGGCACCTGGAGCTATGAGGTTGCGGTGTTCTGCTGAACTGCCATGTTGGGCTGGGAGGAGTTGCCTTGGTTCTGCTGTAGCTTGCTGACTTTGGGGGAGGAGAAGGCCTTGTAGCCAGTCAGGAGGCAGTCGCAGCCCAGTGCACCAGCTCCACAGTCACAGAAGAATCTGGTTTGAGAATAAGGAGGAAGAGGAAGGGGCAATAAATAGAGTTGGGGATAAGGCTGTTGTTAAAGAGGATAGTGTAATGAAGGCTTCGTAGATTAAGAGGAGCTGTTCGTTAAGTATACTCCTGTACAGTTAGTTAACGGTGGTGGCACATTGCCTCCTTCCATAGGCCAACATGTATGTTTCACTTTAACCAGCAGTGCTCCTGGTACGTTTTCTCATGTGTGGGATTGAAGGGTGAATTTTGGTGTGGGTGAGGACAGCTGCAGTTCTCAGACAACAGTATATCTAAGCCTGGTACGTTTTCTCATGTGTGGGATTGAAGGGTGAATTTTGGTGCGGGTGAGAGGACAGCTGCAGTTCTCAGACAACAGTATATCTACACCTGGTAGTATTCTCATGTGTGGGATTGAAGGGTGAATTTTGGTGTGGGTGAGAGGACAGCTGCAGTTCTCAGACAACAGTATATCTAAACCTGGTAGTATTCTCATGTGTGGGATTGAAGGGTGAATTTTGGTGTGGGTGAGGACAGCTGCAGTTCTCAGACAACAGTATATCTAAGCCTGGTACGTTTTCTCATGTGTGGGATTGAAGGGTGAATTTTGGTGTGGGTGAGAGGACAGCTGCAGTTCTCAGACAACAGTATATCTAAACCTGGTAGTATTCTCATGTGTGGGATTGAAGGGTGAATTTCGGTGTGGGTGAGGACAGCTGCAGTTCTCAGACAACAGTATATCTAAGCTACTCTTCAGATCAGAGCTCATTTTACCTAAAAAACAACAAACGCCACCAGCAAAAAGTAGGAAAGCGTAGCCATCTTACAATCGACCCACATATAATTAAACACGGAAGGAAATGAACCATGCAGACTGGGGACAGGATTAGTAGCATCTTTGATGTGCTATAGTGATCAGTACCGCACGGTCTCACCTGTCATGCCTGACAAACTGCACTTGGTGGTCTTTATGACAGCTCTTCACGCAATTGATGCA
This sequence comes from Phakellia ventilabrum, assembly GCA_963921505.1. Classification (NCBI taxonomy): domain Eukaryota; kingdom Metazoa; phylum Porifera; class Demospongiae; order Axinellida; family Axinellidae; genus Phakellia; species Phakellia ventilabrum. The sequence continues at coordinate 559,402 of OY997386.1, read as the reverse complement.
GATGGCATCATTTTCGGAGTTTTCACAGGTCAGACAGCTGTTGGTGGGATATACAATGTAACATTACATCATATCATCCACATAAACAAACGGCATTACATCACACAAGGTTGTACACACATTAAACCACATATTCTCCCATTCCATACCGGTAGAAGTCGTGCATGGGATAGGAATTGTCCCCCGAGATGGAATAGAGACACTTCCCCAGTTGGATGGCGTCCTCCAGAGTCCGCCGGTTGCCGTACACCTTGTTACCTGGAGACCAAAAGATGGAAAATGGAACAACTGCCTTCAATTACAGTAATACCAAGCGGGCTAAGAGCAGTATCAGACTACACTACGGTTTTTTACTAACCAGCCAAAGTGAGAGGGAGTGAGAAAAACCAGCAAAGGAGCTGAAAGGGGTGAGCTTAGGCACCATCATTTAAACCACCCACTGCTATTAACTCTTTCCCAGCCAAGTTTCAATACATCCATAAGGCTTATGTGAATTTATATGAGCTTTTTATATTAGGTGTTATAGTCACATAAATGTGTCCATGGCTTGCAAAGAGTTAATATTTCTCAGTTGTTACTGAAGCATTAGATATGTTGACTTTGTCGTGTTTTATTTCTCTATCTACTGTTGCCGCTCTCAGCCTGGTCATTAGATATGTTGACTTTGTCGTGTTTTATTTCTCTATCTACTGTTGCCGCTCTCAGCCTGGTCACCTGGTTACTCTCATTTTGTTTTCTTTCAGTTGTTTCTGTTTTGCATACATGGCCTAGGGCCGTGTGCATTAAATCACTGAGGGCGTTGGCAGGGGGAGGGAGTGACGTCTCACCTGAGAGACGGGGACTGACTCCGGTTGCTAGGCAGATGCCGTCAAAGTGGTTGTCGAACACCTCGTTGTCTTCGATGATGCCCCCACCATTGTTGGTCACCTCAATGCCGGCTGCCCGCCCGCCAAACACCCGGTTCTTCTTGAGCACGGGCTGACTGCCAGAGCTGATCAGGACACCTAGACAGAGAGAGAAAGAGAGGGAGAGAGAGAGGGAGAGAAAGAGGAAGACAGAGAGAGGGAGAGAGAGAGAGGGAGAGAAAGAGAGAGAAAGACAGAGAGAGGAGGGAGAGAGAGAGGGGGTATAAGCAAGCAATACCACATTACACACAGAAGTAGTAGGCCTTCAGCCTCATACCCCCTTGTAGCTTTTTTTTGTAGTGGTGAAAAAACACGTTTTTTTCCCCTCCACTGCGAAAAAAAGCTGTGAGGGGAGGCCTGGGAACGAGGCTAGTGGGCTTTGGTGTTTGTTATGCACAAATGGGAGTCCTTGAATAATCAGGACACCAGTAGCGTATGTTCCGGTGCAGACTACGGCTACTAGGTGCCCTAAACTGCCAACGCCAATCCAAAACCACACCCACTTCCAAACCACACCCACTTTGACTGTAACAGCTATACGAACCTGTGAGTGTGTTGTTGAAAATGTCGTTCTCCTTCAGTATGCCCCGCCCACTGTTGAAAATGCAGACTCCGCCCTCCTTTCCGTTGTAGATCTTGTTCCTCTGCAGCGTGGGATTGCTGTCCGTCTTGATCCACACCCCGGCCAGCGCATTCCCATAGATATCGTTCTCTTCAAGGAGACCCTCGCCCGAGTTATAGATGAGCACGCCACCGTTCTTGCCACCAAAGATCTTGTTGCGACGGATAACGGGGTTACTGCTGGTCCTGGAATGGAGACAGTACCACATGAACTCAGACGCACAAACAGATACGAGAATGGGACTGGATTAAACCAGAACAGGACATAGGAACAGGACATCAAAACAGGACACAAGGGTTAAAATAACAATTATGAGATGAATGCCAGATATGCCTGGAGGGCGGTGTCCAACTGACCGAATCTGTATGCCGGAGAAACAGTGGTTGTAGATGTCATTCTCCTCCAAGACTCCGCCCCCGTTGTCATAGAAATAGATGCCCACCTGCTTCCCACTGTGGATGCGATTATGCCTCAGCACCGGTTGGCTACCTGCACAGATGGAGAGAAGGTAGCGGTCAAAAGGGATGCTCTCGGCAACAAACGACAGACGTCTCTGTCAATGGGTGGCACGTCTCTCTGACCTGTGGTGATCCACACGCCTGCTAGTGCGTTGGAGTGGATCTCGTTCCCCTCGATCAGACCACGCCCATTGTCGTGCTGGGAGAGAAGCAGAGGTAAAGTGTAGGTAAGTGTACCCCAATGTTTGTGATAGCAACACTCCGATCAGGGTAGCTACAGTTAGAGCAAGATAAGAACTACCTTGATTCACAGTTAATCATCTAGCAGTTACAAACTAAGTGGTTAAGGTTAGGGTCTATCTTTGAGGGAGTTAGGCTGGAAGTTAGCGATAAAGGACACGCTGATCGAGGTTCTCTTTCTACCAACCACAAATTGAATTCACAAAACATATCATCAATGTTTTGTGAAGCCAATTTGTGGTTGGTAAAAGAGAACCTCGATCAACATGAACCAACCGAGATCCTCTCTGAAGTATAAGGGACATACCACGTAGATGCCTCCATGGAGTCCGTGATGGATCTCGTTGTTTCTGATGATGGGGTTGCTACCCGTTCGGATCTGTACCCCGGCCAGCGTGTTGCTGTGGATGTTGTTGTTCTCCAGAACACCACGTCCGCCTCCAAAGAAGTACACGCCCCCTTGGAGGCCACCGAAGATCTCGTTGTCTCTCAGTGTAGGATTGCTCTCGCTGGTGATCCAAACTCCGGCATAGGTGTTGGCAAAGATCTTGTTTTCGATGAATTGACCACGCCCCTATGTATGTGTGTGTGTGTGTGTGTGTGTGTGTGTGTGTGTGAAGGAAGGATTAAAACATCATGTGACATCTACCAATCGAGGTATAAAGCAATCATACAAATATCTGCGGTGTTGCCCACTGACCAGATGATCACCCAAACCGTAAGAAGGCACAAGCAAACAAGCCGCTCAAAACAGCAGCAATAGGAAAACAAACTATGCATAGAAGAAGCAATGAACAAACAACCCAACAAACCTTGTCGTGTACGTACACCCCTCCTGTGGAGCCGTGGTGAATGGAGCAGCGGTAGATGATGGGGTTAGCGTCGTTCTTGATCTCCACACCTGCTATCCTGTTGCTGTGAATGTCATTGTCCTCCAGCAGACCCTGTGGCAAGGATAACAATACATCAATATATTATTGCAATGTATCAATATTAATTCAATTGCAATGTGGCAATTATCATAATAATTGTAATAGGGCAATTATCACGACACTCCCTGTACTTTGGGCCCCCGTGGTGAAAGTTGTAATTACCTCATAGTGATGAGTGCCACTTTACGAGATGGCTATTTACGGCCCATGGGAGCAGCTCCTTAATTACTGTGCTATTAGCAGGACTGTCTTTGCTGGCTGCTAGAGACCAGCCCCTCCAGAACGCTTGTAAGCAACAGAGCAGAAATCAGATCAGTCTTGGTCCATTACCAGACCTTTCGAAGTAACTACCCCCACGGGAGCACACACCAACAAGATGAGAGTCTTCAGACCAGATCGAGCACGCTCACGGCATGCGAAAGTAAGTGTGCGTATTAGTCACTAATCAGGCGTTGTACGACCAACAGAATGTTGTATTAGTCTCATTCCCAGGCCATGTCAATGCGGCCTAGGAACGAGACTAATTGGAAGCATGGGTCTTCAAGCCATTATCGAATACATCAATATTATTGCAATGTAGCCACATTAGCAATTTAATTGCAATGTGGCAATTATCACAATAATTACAACATGGCAACTGCAACCATAAACACATCAGAAAATGTACCTGTCCATCCTGGAACACGAAGAATCCCACGTCCTTGCCATGGTGAACCTCATTGTGTCTGAAGATGGGGGAAGCGAAATTCTTGATCCAGACTCCAGCTAGCTTGTTACTGTGAATCACATTGTGTTCAAATCGACCCTGTGGGAGGGGAGGGGAGGGGAGGGGAGGAGGAGAAAGGGAGGGTGGGATAGCAGACAAGGAGAAGAGGGAGAGAGAAGGCAAGAAAGAGAGAATAAAAATTGAGTTTCCAGCTATCCAAAATCCTACCTCTAGCACCAAAACAATATCAAACTATATAAGTCACACCCACCTGGGCATGGTCGTCAACGAACACGCCCACGTTGTTAGCATTGGCGATGGTACAGTGTGAGAAGTGAGGCCGCGCCCCCTGGCCGTGGACGTAGACACAGGAGCCACAGAACGAGGTGTTGGTGAAGTGACAGTTGTAGATGGTGGGTTCACAGTTCTCAGGTACTCGAATACAGTACTGTCGAACGTTAGGGGAATCTTCAGGGGCATCAAACTGTGTGTGTGTGTGTGTGTGTGTGTGTGCGCATATGTGTTTGTGTGTGCGAAGAACAGAGAATACTATGTGTGAACAGATTAGCAGTTAATTTGCTTACTGTGTGCATCAGTACTATGCGCAACAAGCTTGGAATGGGCCGTAACACTGGGAACCGGGCCATATATCACTTAGAATGGAGCATGCTGCTTGGAATGGGACCATACCTTGATTTCCATGTTGCTGATGGTTACATCTTTGGCGCTCTGCTTCACCTCAATGACTGTGCGAGAGGAGTTCACCACCAGTACCTTCTCTGGGCCTGGGAGTGGGTGGAGCAGTGGGTGCGGCCTGATTAGTCTCACTACTCCTACTATCACATACCTACGCGCACGCACACACTCAGTCAATTTTCATGCACACCTCATCCCCCAGGCCCATACATCACAGCACTTGTAATAGTCTTTGCAGTTTTGGTAGTAGAGGGACTTTAACTCTTTCCCAGCCAAGTTTTAATACATCCATGAGGCTTATGTGAATATATATAAGCTTTTTATATTAGGCGTTAATATAAAGTTTTCTCTATATAGGCACATAAATGTGCCCATGGCTTGCAAAGAGTTAAGTCTCCACGGTGATTCCTGAACTCAAAGTGACTTCACAGGCTATTACATATGGTGCACTCATGATTAGTGACTCTCTTTCCAGCTAGCCTCCTCTGATGCAGTCTCCTAGCTACATGCCCACACAAAGCAAGGAGAGGAAGGAAGTATTGTGTATACCGTGACCTTCTGGAACTGATTAGGGGTCATGACAGTTGGTGTGAGTCACAGGCTATTACATATGGTGCACCATGGCCAGTGGGGTCTCTTTCCAGTCTCCTCTGAAGCAGTCTCCTGGGTGTCCCAGGTTACTGACAGGATATGGACATGCAGCTGTAATTTAATATTCCTCAATTTGAGGTTGGCACATCCTTAGCACCTCCACCCACACAAAAGCAAAGGAGGAAGTGTATATTACCACCATAATGACCTTCCAGGGTCAGCTATATACCATGGTGGTCAGTGTGAGAATGTGGTAAGTGCTTACTTCAATAACACTGTGTATGCAACTTGCTGATGTGGGAATGACATCATCATTACATCACAACAATGTCACGAGTGTTCTACCTACCTGCTCCAATCAGTGTGACCGATTTGTCCAGGTCCACGCTCTCGGTGTAGACTCCAGGATGCACGATGATCCTCGTGTCTTCGTCTTCCGAGGAAGATGAAACTGCTTCTGAGATGCTAGAGTAGTACTGTGATGGTGTGTGTGTGTGAGTGTGTGGTGTGTGTGTGTGTGTGTGTGTGTGTGTGTGTGTGTGTACATAATTGATCATTAGCTTCAGCAATCAGTCCTGGAGTTTTGGTGATGGCCAAACCTCCACACCAGAGCTTTTACCACATGCCATGCACAATGCTGTAGATACGAGCTGTGAGCACACTACTGTATGCTTCAGGTGAAGGTGCATTTCTATAGCTGTGACTCAACTCTTCGGAGTCTGTTTGTACCACAGACTGAGCACTGAGAGAAGTGCAACTGTCTTTCGAGTGGTCCCTACCCACGCACAATTAAGCAAGTTAAATCACGTGAGAAAAAGTACCAGGCTCTCCAGTGGCAAAGGAAACACGCATGAGACCCTGGGGACGAGGGTACAACTCCAGAATGCTATGCACGATCTAAATGCAATGTGAATAATTATTACAGGAGTTGTTGCCGTAGCAATGACCCAGAAATGAAGCCTTTCTGGTTACACGGCGACTTCCAAATATGGCAATGCTATCGAGGCACGTATCTTGGGAATGGAGAGAGATGCAGATGTCTAGTGTGAGCTATATATCAGCTGAAGATTAGCACTTGTAGTATGCCAAGAATCATTCTATTCTCACCACTGGTTGTTAAGATATGACAGTCAGAAGGCTGTTTCAGACACTGTTCTGCTGGGATTTACGTACATAACAAGGCAGCATGTGATAAAATTCCATAACAAAGAATATTTCAAACTTGCCATGGCCATATTAATAACACAAAACGGGGATGACATTCTCGAACACACGTACACATACACAAACGGTGGCAACCAGAAAACATTCCATGCAACTCCCGATCACTACTTACCCTCACAGACGGTGCTTCTTGTCTCATGGGGTGGTTCTGCGGCAAGACAGCCATCTTCGGATACACGTGGGCAGAGCCATGCTGCAGGCATTAGCGGCAAGAGAAAAATGACACAGGAACATGACAGGACAGAACAGGAAGCATGGATACCCTCAGGGCATATCCTGGCTCGGGGTAGGCCCAACAGAAACCCCTTCTGAGGACTCTAAAGTGATTTCCCAAAGGGCTGGCCTTGGCATTAAGCTAGAAGTGTACTGTGGTATGGAGGACGGGGGCCATATATGGAGTTCTTCATTGACAGGATGCACATGTGTGGATACATTCTGTACAGTGCTAGCTAGGTGAGTGTAACTATAGAGGCACGGTACAAGCTCACCATCACCATCATGCATACCAGCGGTTTTCAATGAGAAAATACCATCTTCAGGGGAAAAGTTTAAAACCAGAAAAGAATCTGAAACTGGTTTAGCCTGGAGTAATTAGCCAGGCATTTCTCTTTCAAGGGCTGACCATGCATTGTCCATTACTGTCAAAGGCTGGGCACTTGTGGTCAATGGGCTTGTATACTGTGTCTGCAAGGGTACCTACCCACTCAATTTCAGCAAATGGCAAAGTGTCTGTCTCTGAAATTAGGGAAATCCACAATCCAATTACCCTATTGTTTACATGTAGCTACAATAATAATGGTCAGTTTTCATATCCCTCTTGAAAGGTACACTCTTAGGCAGTTCTAACTGCAGACTCAAAAACTCTCTGTGACATGTTGTGACATCACCAGAGGATGTACAACCGCTGGAATGTTCGCATGCTTGATGCGGTTGTGCATCCTCTAGTGACATTACAGCCCCACCATGTTGGTCCTTGTCATGCGCTAAATTACATTTTAAAAATGCATCAAATCCACACAGAAATCACATCTGTTCTTTAAGGACATCCATTTGGCTGCCTACCATGATGGAGAACTGCTCTTTCCAAGAGAGCTGACTGACAGTAGGGCGTTTGAGGGAAGAGGAGCTCGGATGGAGGTAGGCTTGGTCCATCTCAAAGACCCGGCGGAACAGGTTACGCCTGTAGAGGGAGGGAGGGAGGGAGGGGGAGAGGGAAAGAGGGAGGGAGGAAAGGAGGGAGGAAAGGAGAATTTCTCTTATGACATGTAGGAATTTCTAGGGGGTGTGCTTGACCATAACCACTAAAAATCAGGTTACAGGTGCTTGAGACTTATGGCTCGAGGTAGCAGAAATAGGAACCAGTGGAAGCAGCTGGACTCACCAAAGTGACTCCAGGTTGCTGATCTCGTGGAACCTCCTGCAGACCCGGGCGACGTGGCACAGGTCCGTCTCACGAAGGAAGGAGAAGATGTGAACAAGTACCTCTGTGGGTAGGACATCTTGGAAGTAGGGGAGGGCTGGTAGTAGGGAGGGGGAGAGGGGAGGGGTGGGGGGAGGGGGAGAGGGAGGGGAGGGGAGGGAGGAGGAGAGGGGAGAGGGGGAGAGTGTTATGGGTGTGATAGAGAAAAGGAAATATCAGCTGTAAACAAGCAACTGTCACAGTAAACAATTGATAACAAAATAACTTTTATAATTCGTAAATTCATAACTATAACCACACACAGCCACTATACACAAGAAATGTTCATCCTAATACAGCTCATAACCACACGGGCATCTTCAGATTGATTCCCTGATTAAATCCATTATATTAAAGCGATTAACAATTAGAAAACCATGCATATCCGCATAGCACATGGCCAACCTATCACATCTTCAAGCCAAATCAATTCCAAAGTCATAAAAATCCAACCACACACTTTGAAAAGAAAAACCCCATACACAAGAGTTGCTATGGCATCCAGTTACAAGACCAGGACAAAACATTCCGTCTGCAAAAGTCACACTTGCCTGAGTTTTAAAATTATTCAATACTCCAAGTAATGTCTCTATACATACCCTCCAGCTGTACGCCCATATCGTGGTCAGATAAGACCAGTAGGACTTTTCAAATGATGCCAAGTAAACAGCAACATGACCCATTATGTCTTCTGTGGTGAGTGGGCTGTGTTAATAATTATGACAGATAGCCCTAATCAGCATGCATGACATCACATTAATGATAATGGCATTATGACATCAAAATAAATATGGCCATTCCATTCTATACCAGAGTGGTTGAGCTATGACATCACTAATTGATGATGTCACAATGACATTAACAATAAATATGGCACAATTCCATTCCATTCCACACAACACAACCCTATTCCAAAGAAGGTGGCCAAATAAATTGGAGTCAGTCTCCATAAGTTGGCCAGAGAATGCTTTGATCTGAATGCGGTAGAATCTCCTGTGGTGGACATTGCAACCGGAGAAGCCTTGACTGCCAGCACTTAAGCCTTTCCATGCATGATGTCATAATGATGTCACTTCTCCATACAGTACTCGACATTTAACACTGTCTATGTATAGCATGTAGATATTATGTTGCTATGGTAATCCCACAAAGTTATTTGCTAGTAGAAAACTTAGATCATGTTATAAACCTTACCAACTTTGATCATTTCTGCTGGGGGCTCTAACTGCCAGGCAGACCTAGCAGGAATGATCGAAGGTATACTTAGATAGCTCTAGCAAACCATGCGTAGTCTAACCGAACTTAACGGCACAAGTATAGGCATCGTTCCTCCATATCGAGACATGTGTTTCAGGTCACATAAACTGTTTACCATCAGCAGTGTTACTACTCTGGAATGTGAAACATGTATCCTATCACTGAATCCATTATGTCTTTGCTATTCTGAAATTAAAAACACCACAGTGAAGAAAAAACACAAAAGTTTCAGTGGCCATACTCTACTGCCCAGACATTCACCAGATAAGCCGCCAGCTACAGCTCTGTACAGCTCACCAGCTTAACAACACCCGGGGTTTTGAAGGGCATCCCGATAGCACCGACCTTCGCCCTCCACTGCCCAAGCAACACTGCTATCCATAGCCATCCCTTTCCCATCACTAACACGCATTCCAAACGCACATGGCCGACAGTGAGTGACCAAACACCCCACTGAATCTTGCTCACGCTCTGATGCAGCCAACTGCAGCCAGATGGAGCTGACTATCGTAGCAGAACTCGCCCGGGGAAAGATACACTGATATTAGGAGCAGGGAAGAAGGAAACTGCTGAGCCTTTCAACCACATGGAGTAAGGATGGATGTCTGTGTAAGCAGATATTGTTGGCTTTGTAGTAAGAGAAGGAGAGAGCCTGGCCAAGTGTGGGTTTTATCTAATGGTCGAAACATGTATAAGTACACTGTATAGTGGCTACACCAGCCACCCATAACAGCCAATATTAAATCTGATAGTTAATTACTGGCCATGTATGCACTTATACAGGCATAGTGTGTGCTTATTGTAGAGTAGATAGCAGCTGTTGGAAGATGTTATCCTTTGGTTGGCAAAAACATGGGTCATTCGGTGTTGCTACATGCACTGATTAGATTTACAGCTGCCTTTTTTAACAACTTGGGGGCTTAATCTCACTGTTAGCAACTCAACTGCAAAACATGCGACTGTGTGTGGTTTTGGGCTGGGCCAGCGCTACTCCAGCTTTGGCTGGGATATAGACATCATAAACAGCTAGCTAGCTAGCTCAGATAAAGGTATGCCATTGCTCGCTGCTAGCTGTGTGTGTGGGGGGGGGGGGGGGGAGGGGTGGGAAGGAGGGGTGGGAGGGGGGTACGCCCTATCCAGTGGGTTCTTGCAGTATATATGACATTCAAAGGTCTTCTATGTTCCCAGATGCTTGGAAATTGAATTTCATCACATAACTCGGGAGAGCTCCAGCTACCTCGTACCCCGGCTTTCCCACCCTGGCTTTTATCTCTCAGCCGTGGAGAAAAACCGAGGGTGAAGGCCTGGTACCAATTATCACGTGCCGTGATGTCTGTATGCGTAGGATGCACTTATATGGCCTTGCACTAGTTGAAAAGCAGCAGCATAAGTTGCAAAGAGGCCGAAACGGCATAACCGAGCGTTGTTAACTGTTCTTCGGGAAGCGATAAGCCCCAGATCGAGAGCGCTTATGGCAGCAAAGATGATGAAAATAGGAGCGCCTCACGCTGTCATGGCCTCTCACCTGCCATCACTAATGACGAGGCATTCTTGAACGGTCTTTTCAGCCGCAGATACTCCTGTGATACAGCAAATTTGCATGCCTGCCAAGACCGAAATTGTCGCTTGTAAGTCTAAATTAGCTAGCTGGTATGGGCAAAAACAATTATTACGTGAACACATAAGTACCATGCATGGGCATGTAAGTCCACCCTACGCATACAGACATCACGGCACGTGATAATTGGTACCAGGCCTTCCCCCTTGCCTTTTCTCCACAGCTGAGAAGGGGGGGGGGGAAGGACTGGGATTGAGGCTATGACTATATATGGCTAAACAGTATACCACACTATTGCGTGGGACCGTGGGGACATCCCTCTCCCAGACCAGTAACCTACCAGCTTCACCCTGAGGGACGTTGCAAATCGCTCTTCTCTTCCTCCTTGGGGCAGTCTGAAAGGATGTGAGCACACAGGAAAGTTATCGCAAGCACAATGCAAAGGATAACCCACAATTTCTAACAAAAGAGATATTACATCTTAGTACCCAGGCCTCGCATGCCCAGATATTACCTCAGCAGCCAGTGGAGAAATATCTAGAAGTACTCTTAAATCCCAAAGCCGGTCTGACTCCACCCCCTCTCACTACTGAGCCTCTAAAATTATATATAACAGTCTCGTGCCCAGACTTTTACTCACGGTGGGCGAGTAAAGGTCTAGGCATGTGACTAGCCTCTTGAAGAAACTGCTGCATGATACGTAGTAAGATTCTCTTCAACGGATAAGTAGATTTGTAATCACAATGCTTATATTATAGACACAACATGGGCAAATTTTAGGAGCATCCAGCTACTGTGATGAGCAAATGATGTGGCGTGTTGGTTAGAGTTTGTGGCATTCACAATTGCATGGTGATAATGTGCTAACCAAGGCTAAAATACAAATTTCAAGCCCACGACTACATTCCTGGGAACAAATTCAATCTAATTACGGGGTGTGCTAATTATAAGGGTTACGCTGTCATCATAATTTGGATGTCTTAATGAGTGTCCTGATTCCATTCCACTACAGTATCGGAATTCGGTTATGGAGGGTCATAGGTGGATCTCAATTAGTGTGTACATATAGAATTACTAGAGCATGACCGAAATCAGTTTTATGTTACAACTGTCGTTTCCCTGAGGCTGTGGACTTGACAATTCAACAAGACAGTGAAGACAGGTCTGTTTCTGAGAAACATTCCGTGTTAACTCACCACTCCTCCTGGTAGGAGGGGGTTGCTATGCCTACCCTTCAAAACAGTGGGTTAGTTAGACTTCTACTGTTGATTCTGATGCATAAAGGGTCGAATTAGACCAGTCAATAAACGGCCAGACTTTTGCCAACAAAATGGATACATCATAGCCTCAGCACCAATGAGGATGAGGGTTGCTTATCAACGAGCAGTCCTCTTTCGGAAAAATGGAGCAACCACCTTGTATAATATTTTATCAGCTACATGTGCCCACAATCAATTCTTCTGTGCCTATAAAAACAACACTTGGCTAAGTACACATTTCAAGATGCCCTATGAGTTTGTCCTCAACCAAATGGTTGACACAAACTGTACTGCGCACACTGAACACATTACAAATAAACTCACATAGTCGTTGTGATCTCTCCCATGACGCTTCATGGTGCCTCTTGACGTCATCTTTATTGCTGCAGGAGATCATGTGACAATCACATGACATCAAGGTACACTCAGGTTTTATAAAACGAGCAATTAAATCAATACTATCACCACAGTGGCTTTTCAGTTTTATGTAAATTTGTTTCCTCAAGGCAAACATCATCTCCACTTTCACCACTATGTATCAGTGTACAAACATACATTGATGAACAAACCAGGGAGTCAGAAGGAGATCAAATCTGGTAGAAACTGAGTAACCACACTCCACAAACCACAACAAGCATTATTATACAGACAGTCAACTACTCTCTGGTAGTACAAAAATGCTAATTGCTATTTCAATTTTGGCAATGATATGAAATGCTGAATACATTAGGACATTAACGAATGAAATATTTGTGGAAACCCAAACATCCTAAAATGGATTCAAAATTCAATTTACGTTTTTGATTCTAGCTGCCCAGCCAATGCACTTCTCGTAAGTGACAGCACATCAGTCTCATTCCCACACCAACCAACCATTGAGAAATAAGTGGTCTGGGAATGAGCCAAAAATTTTATGTAAACAATCCAGAATGAACTCAAGTGCATTTTCAACTAGGCAAATGAACAATCCACCAAGATGTATTATGAGTAAATTAGCTTCTATCGGGGATATTTGCTTCTATTGGGCAACAACATGTTCTTACACCCTATCTGACCACTGGACTAGACTTGACTGACGAAGCAGTTGGAGAGATCATATGACCTATGCCCCAGCAATAGCTATTATTGAGGAAGGCTTTTCAAGTCACTTCCAGGATAACCTGGGGGGGGGGGGGGGGGGTGCAATTGCGCAAGAGGAGTGACCTTTATAGGTGATGACAAATCTAGCAGCAAGAGAGAGAGAGAGGCAGGCTGGATGGAAAACGTAGTGTAGCTGATTTCATTCCTGGGCCATATGTATCACTGTTAAAGCAGATACATAGCTATAGCGATGACAGTCCCTCACACTAGTATTAAGAAAAAAAGATGCTCTTCTTTGTGGTGAGCTATTTGTCAGCGATATTCTGAGATAGCTGGGTGAGTGACCTTCTCTAGAGCTGACTGAGATAGCTGGGTGAGTGACCCTCTCTAGCTTTGCTGACTAATGCTGATCGACCTCAACGCTACGTGTGGCCAAGTTGCCAAAACCATTAAGTGGTCCTTGAAGCCGTGCAAGTGCATTAGCTCGCCGTATGGTGGGTGGAGGGGGGACGCTAACCCAGCTGAACCAAAAATAAGCGATACAGGGCGAGGCAATAAGGTTTTAGTACTAAACGCGTCGAAAGGTTTATGGAGAACTAGCCAAGCGTAACTACAGTTACGTTTCTTACTTTCTGTCACTCTCAGGTATAGGTACAGCAAAAATCCTAGATATGACAAGTGCGTGGGAAGGTGGACATGGCAGTACGCGTGTACCGTGTGCGTAAGTCCCCCTTTTACTCGCATACTCTAAACTTAACTATCGGGATTAAACTACGGTACGGACACACATGTATTAACAGCTAGCTGTGTTATTTTACCAGCTACTTACCAATACTTGCTCTTTTCAACACCAAAACGTCGGTACTCTCACACAACTTTCTTCACCGATCTTGTTTCGGTTTTGAACTGCAACACGCTGTCGTCCCAGCGACTGACTAAAATTCTCGAACTAGACGCGTAGTCACTATCTAACCATTAGCAACAGATCACTTCAAGCTACTTCTGGAAGCTGTGACCACGGGGCAGTAGTACATGTATTGAGGGCAGGAAATTTGAGGTTTTCCAGGCCTGATAAAATCAGCTGGGTGACATAGGCCCAGAGACGGTGAAGTAACAGTCCAGAGTTATTCATTGCGGGGATGTAGGTCAACACAATGCATGGCTGGCTTCGCTCAATGGGAATGTTATTACAACATTAGCGGTTTACACTGTACAGGTTTCAGTGAATTTTGTAATTTTGCGCTACCCGTTTGTGTTTCATGAATATGCAATAAGGATGAATGCCAACAGCGAAGCGTTCGAGCTGTTTTGAACGCGCTGAGCAGTAGTTAGCGGCATCAAAAGCGTGCATATTCTTCAAAGAGTGAAACGGAATTGCTACGTGTGTACGCCCCCAACTACTCTCCCGCGACCGGGAAAGTAGCCAGCGTTGATTGGTTAGATCGAGAAATTGCATAGCAACAGCCTAGCAACGGCATGGACGACGAGTGATGCTCTGGTGAAAGAAAATGCAGGTGTGTGTTTGATTGACACAGCCTTAACTAAGTAAGCTTTAAAATAACTATTCTATGATCTTTCTCCTCAATGCCCCAGGCTACCCATTCACCCCCGTCCACTGCCCTAAAGCCAGCCAGCACCAAGGGAACGTGTGCTCAGTTTCTGCGCTACAACCCTAGGTTCATTAACGAGCCAATATGCCAGGTTCTACCGACAGAAAACAGCCCGTCTGTCGCAGACTGCATGCAATGGAGGAATGAGTCTCCACAAGTACCAAACCTAGCGTGAGTCGAGGATCTGGCTAGCTAGCTAGCTCGTAGTTACAGGAGAGGGTCACTGCCATAGACTCAGTAGTCACAACTGCGACTGGGGGCGAAAGTTCTAACCACCTCTCTATTGGCTGTTTGACCATTGAACACGCCGATGTTAGGCACTGATGTTAGGCGTTGACTGTATGCGTAACTACCGCACATGATCAAAGAAGCGAGCTCACCCACTTCACTCGCCGATGCTAACATGTAACCCAAACCTGAGATTACTTATTGCAAGCTGAAAGCCATTCCACAGCAATTGGCCGTACCTTTTGCACACATAACAGGGGTTCATTTAAGAAAATCCCCAATGGGGGCAAAAGTATGTCGGAAGACATTTTGGGTGGGCGTTCGTATAGTGATCAGTATTCAATTTTGAAGGGTTAAAATTCCCAAGGGGGACACAAAGTTTCCAAGGGGGGGCGAATCCCCCTCCCGCCACCCCCCCCCCCCCCCCCCCCCTTAATGAAGCCCTGACTTTGACAGTTGACGGCATCATTTTGAGCTGCTTTGACCACTGACCGCTGGCTGACTGTGGTAGCAGTTGTGACTATAGAACCTGTGTGAAAGTGACCCACCTTGAGTTATATACCATATTTGTTATTTCATACCTGTGGGCCTGATGCATTTCTCACATACATGCATGTGTGACCCATAGGGTAGTAGGGTGATAAGAGGTTGTGTGGGTGAGAACAGGTGCAGTTCTCAGACAAAATGAAGCATGCATGAGAGCCTAATAAAGAGGCTATAGGAGCACTTCCCAGGCTCAGATTCTATTCACACACAGAGCAATTAAAGTACTGGAATGTTAATGTGTGTGGAAAAGATGGGAAAGTGGCCTCGTTTTGAGATTATGGTCATAAGGCTGGAATATATTCTCAGTATTTCAACACTGACTAATACAAAACGAATATTTTTTGTCTTCAAAATGAACCAGTTAACTGAAACTAAAAGTATAAGCCATACTAAAACAACACC
Source organism: Phakellia ventilabrum (assembly GCA_963921505.1). NCBI lineage: Eukaryota > Metazoa > Porifera > Demospongiae > Axinellida > Axinellidae > Phakellia > Phakellia ventilabrum. The sequence goes on along the minus strand of OY997386.1, from coordinate 543,629 downwards.
GCTACTAGTGCACTGGTTCATTGTCATGGGAATGAGGTTGGGAGGCATACATGGGAATGAGGCCGGGAGGCCTGCACAGGAATGGGAATGTGAATCAGCATCAGTCTCATCTTTGCCGAGAAAACCAACTAACCGAGTAATTGACCATCTCTATCTCAATATTTGTAGTGATGCAAAAAAAACAACAAAAAAAAACCCCTGTGAAATGAGGCCTGGATAGTGAAGTGACTCACTCCCTCCATGACTGTATTTCGGTCCCTCACATTTAAAGTTGTTTCCCCTCCTTCAGTCCTCACAGCCTTGACTCCACCTCTCGTTCAGACTACCAGCCCCACCCACCTGAGCTGAGACCCCGCCCCCTCAAGAAACACCACCCAACAGCCCCACCTGCTGGCATAGGTGAGGGAGAGGGGAGTGAGAAGGGGGAGTGAGAAGGGGGAGGGAGAAGGGGGGTGAGAAGGGCTAGGGGTTGAGAGAGAAGACTTTTTCCTAGCCTAGCCTCATACCCAGGCCCTCCTTGCCCACATGTTCGACAGTAAATAACCCCCAAACCAGCTTTAGACTCAATGGTTTATTGATCCAGCCAATGACTTTTGGGTAATTGAGGGTTGTAGCAAGTTTCTCAAGTCCTTAAGACTGTGAATCAGGCTCAATTGAAGACAAAGGCCAGCGTACACACTACAGTCTGGCTCCTGGTAGGAAGGTACAAACAGACCACCTTTTCTCCTTCTTTTGTGAGCCAAACGAACAGCCTTTTCCATCACCCTTGTTTGTATGCCTGCCCCACCCGGACCTGCCCTAAGACGCGCATACATCCTACACATGTACACCCTCCCCTGCAAGCCCTACCCCACCTCACAGCTTTGGCCTCCTCCACCCTTACTTTGTAATGCATATAATATGCCAATGGGTCGAGATCGAGCATAAATAATGGTACTCATGATCACTAGCAGCTGATTTGTAGCTATCCTCATTGCTCCAAACTGCATCCGTTCCTTACCATCAACCGTCATGAACCGTCGGTTCAGTTAATGCCTGCGCATGATGCAAGAGAAACATTACCCTCACATTTGGACCTAATTCCATACCAACCCTTGGGATAAAATTACCATGGAGCTTCCGCGTTACTAACTTGTTTATAGATTGCAAAGGCATCACTTGAATACCAAAACTAAACAACGGCTAGACTGCACGGGGTAAGGTAACTAACATAGTTAAATTCCTTGCTTATTTTACATAATCTCCTACCAAGAAATGTCTTTCCTTACGTTTATCACTACCTAATATCCTGTACTCTAAGGAAATGTGTGGTGTGAATGTACCGCTTCTTGCTTCCTCCTCTTATACCTACAGCTCCTCTGATCAATGACTCACCAGCCAAGGTGAGAGAGGGCATTTCCTTTCGCCACCAGTACAACAGCCGAACGGACCCAAACGAACCAATCAGAGGAAAGGTACCCTACAAATCTAATTAAAGGCCGCATTGCCACTGTTATTTGAGGCTCTCGTGCATGACAGTAATTATTATTTTTAAAAAGTTCATGAGTGACCTCAGGCAGTGTGCCATGATTCTGAGCTTTTCTCAGTCTCATTCCCAGACTCCCCTTCCCAGCGCTCGTTGCTCAGTATACTGTATATAGCAGGAGCCTGGGAATGAGGCTGTCCTGGGAACGAGGCTATCCTGGGAACGAGGCTATCCACGCCTGTCACCTGGAATCAGATTGGTGTCGGGTGGAGCCTCATGTGGTGTAGGCAGGGCCTTATGAGTCCTATATTAGTTCTCGATTTCATGACTGCCTGGCCTAGTACTTGATTCCATAGTTACCATTTCGTTAGGATCAATGACTCTTGGTACCTTGTGCATCAAAGGCCACTCTAATATGGATTTGTAACCAGTGGCCAGATAAGACAGCTGCCATCTCTGTAGTTTAATCAGTAGGTCTTGCCAGCTCTGCAGAGGGAAGTTCAAAGGGAAAACATCAGTTTTTAAGCTAATTTTTACTTGTCATTTTAGGGTTGAAGCTGGGTTCAAAGTTTGCAATATATTCCATTAGTGTGTCACGACATCCTGTTGTGTTTCAGTAAACAGGTGTTTCGCCATCGTCCTCTCCCCTTGAAAAATGGCCCCGTTTTAGAAGAGCCTGGGCACGAGGCTATATAGTAGCATGTATAATATCTTCCAATCGGCTTAAAATTTGACTTAGACATCTGCCTCAATCAAAGCACCACTGGCGTGCGCATATTATAGTCAAGAAAATGTGATGTTAACCTTTCTTTTGCTACAGCTACATGGCAGCTTTGTGTGGGAGACGGAGTCACAGGACTCTACGAAATGTAGAAAACTTCCATCAGAAAATTGAACAGATGAAATTCACCACTGCCACTGCATGCACTGCACTATACTGGACTCTCTTATTTTACACATTTATTGTACGTTCATAGTAGTGCCATGAGCATAACTCTTAACGCCACTTCGGTCTAACCTATGGGTTAAAAATCCTTGAAAATATCTCAAAACTTTTCCGTGTAGTACTTGCAATATGGCAGACATTGAATGGCCTGCTCTATCAATTTGATGAACAGGCTATGTGTGTATGGCCATATGTGATACGTTTGATGGGTAGCCATCCAATATCACTGGACATTGAGCTCGTCTTGCCTCGCCCTTCAGACCACTCAAATGCTGCAGACTCTCTTCCAATATACAGACAGCTACCCATCCAATAAGGCATATTAATATTATATATAATTAAGGCTAGTAAGGCACTTGAAGAAAATAGATTTCCTACGATGCACAAATATGTATGTGTATCATTCTGTTGAATAAGTATTATTACACATAATGATAACTTTGTGTGCATGCATGCAATGTCCTACTGCAGCTATATACAGCTATAGAAGGGATTCACAGAAGGGATGCACTGTAGCCTCATCTGTATGGCTACAGCATACACCATACAGGATACAGAATACATTCTGGAGGCCTAACTCAATAGCAGTGAAACACGATAGCTATAAGGTCTAGCCTTCTAAGGCAGCCTAATCAAATATCAGTTCGCGTATACTGTATTTGTGGGGGTAGATGCCTAATTTTCTGGCAGCCTTTGAAATTCTCCATAGTCAGATTGGCAGAAATTCTGTCTCGGTGTCTGTACATTATTAGTACTGTGGGTGGTGTTGCTATGGCTCAGGATGGAACTGGAGCTGCATATTTATGCAGAGTTGGGGATTCCAGTGACACGGGAATGGGTTTCGAAGGGAGTCGGACGGAAGGAGTGTGTAGGATGTGGGCCATCCTGTTCAGGACTACTATATTACCTAACACCTTTTTGTTGTGGCTACTTGCTGTGTTCTGGTAGCCTGGGGCAACATGTGGCTACAGTTGTGGGGTGGTTGACATCAACTTGAGAAGAATGGAATCCAACCAACATCTGGTCACAGCTTACTTCTGTTGAAGCTGTGTCAGCGCTGGCTGAATCTGGAGAGGTTGCGGTACTGCTGGTAACAGTCATGGTGCTTCCAGACTCCAACCAAGCCTCTCGTTTTGCTTCCTCCTCGAGATACACTCTTTACTATTATAGCCTCTTCTCCATCTGATCTCTGGAGGGCAGGTTAGGGGCTCCCTCTCGCAGATTTTTGAAGTGGGAGCTGCAACGTTTGGCACTGATGCCGAGGCACCTGAGTGATACATGTTCATCCTCCGGAGAAGAGTTTTCTGTCTTTCATCAAGAGACTGAAAAGATGATTTTATTCGCTTCATCCCTGGATTCCAAACTTCATGCTTGCCGCCATCTTCAAGAAGATTGGAAAATTAAAATACTTGTTTGGAATCTAACCTCCTGTGCCTTTCTGTTGAGGGGTGTGTCTGGTATGGGATCTGCAGAATTGAATTTGGGTCTCAGGGTTCCCAGAATGGGCTCTCGTCAAGTTCTTGCTCTTTATGGGTTGGAGGAGCCTCAATGAAGCCAGGGCTATGCGTCACAGTACTGCATGCAGCTGCAAATCTTCCCTGTGGTCTGAGAAGCAACAGGACAATAAGCTTAATGTTACAGTAACTACAATCTCCTTTTCCTCCCATAAGCATGTGCTAATCACATGTAGCTAGCTACAAGTCTTTTGCTGCTACACAATTACTCACTGCATGCAGTCTAGTCTTCCATTCAAAGTGCTGAATGAGGTAGATGTAGGAGAACACACTGTGTAGACTGTATACCTCAGGTCCTTATATCAGTTCCTGAGTAACATACTATGACGGGCTGATACTACCCAGCGTCGTAAAGTGTCACAAAAATTGCAATGGCATATTCCATTCTTTCTGGTAATAGAATTCATTATCATGTCCGTACCCATATTCAATATTTTTATCATGGTAATTCTCACAGTTGCTATATATACAAATTGGTGCCTAAAGTATACATAATTTGGACAAAGAGCTTCAGGTTATACCACAATCAGTGTAGGTTTTGCTAATTATTTTAAGGTTTAGCGGAATTTTTATGAATTGCAGCAGATATGGTCATTGAAATTCACTTTGAAGTGCAGTAATCTCTCATTACACATGGCAGCTGCTGCAATGAGTGGGAGTACAGTTGCAGTTTTGAACCACTTCAAAGCAGCATGTTTTGACCACTGCAGAGCAATACCCCACCAGCTATCACAGCAGCTGCTTCCAATTAAGGGACCATTTTTGGAAGTTCTCGAGGAGCAGTGGTTAATTAAGACTCCTGTAACAAGGCCCCACCCCCTGGCATTTCCGTAAAGGCCCACGGGCTCTTACAGGAGGAATTATTATCAATCACTACATTATACCACATCAGTAATTAATGGCAGCTGGATATAAAACTGATGGCACTGCAGACGTTTAGTTAGCCTCGTTCCCAGGCGCTCAGAAAATGGCCTGGAGACAGAGGCTAACACTCAGTGAGTTACTATCCAGAGAGATTTGCTGCTGAAAGAAATTACTAGTAATATGATCTGAAAAGTCAAAAACCGGATCACAATGCTGGTCCTAAAGGTTAATTCGCTCGGCACTATATTGCCACATTCTTGAATTACAGTGACAGGCCCTTTTCCATACAGATTTCTTCAGAAAGCCATAATTGAATCTCCATGTAGCTGTACACCACTTGCCTCAAGACAAATGGACTGCCTTGGGTTTGAAACACAATACTAGAAGATACCGAATCCCATTGAAGTGCCAACTCTTATCACACCAGAATCAGCTACATACGTACTATATGGTTCAGGTTACCTGGGCAGCTACTCCAGAGTCTAATGTCTCACTCCTGAAAAACAAAAATCTCAGCTAATTGTCTGTTTGCTCTGCTCTGCATGACTGCTCCAGCTTTGAATACTTCTAGTCACAGCTGCCATTTTCTTATCTGCTCTCTACTATATCTACTACTAACATATGATTTTTCACTGATAATTAATTTTGTTGACAGGGAATTTTAAGGTAGGGCCCAGTATATTATGCTTATAAATTCACCTATTATGCTATGCTCCTATTCCTGATCATGTGACCTATTATGATTGCTCACATGACCTTTGATTATAGTCCATGGTACTCGGCCTTCAGTTTAAAGTCAAAACTCAATGAATTTTCCACCAGGTAACAAGCTTAGTGGAATATTAGTGAGAGTTCCACATTGTGTCCATAAGTACTTTCGTCGAGTGAATTGCTAAGCAAAGAAACACACATTCAGTTGCTGCTGACGCAAATGAGTAGTTTAGTATTGCCCCCAGTTATTTATTATGCCCCACATTACGTCAGTGCTCGACTCTTATGCCAGAAGTTTGCTGGCATAAATGGACCGGTCTCACCCCCCCCCCCCATTACAAATATCCTACACTGTCAGCAATATTGATTATCAGTGAAGCGGTACTCTCAAGAGAACACAGTAGTAGGTAGTTGTGAGTAGACAAGCTGTGAATTAATTGAAATATTCAAAGATCTGGGGCAGTCATGCACAGCGGAGTGGATAGACAATCAGATTGTTTCTCAAGAGTCTGACATCAAAACAGTGCCAGCCTGGCATCAACAACACATGGAAACCTGAGCCATGGAGTCATACAAACTGATGTAGTAGTTAAGAGATTCTGGACAGATAAAAGCTAATACCGCTATGGGATACTAAGTCTTCCATTATCGTGCTTTGGTACATGTTACCATAGAAACAGATTTTTTACATGTTACCATAGAAACAGATTTTTGTACAATCATGTTACCATAGAAACAGATTTTTCTGAGATTTATACCTCGGCTGAATATAGACTACACGCTGTCATAGTTATCCTACATCCTCCACTCCGTCCATGTACCAAAGCAGGTTTGATCATGGCTGACACACTTTAGTCACCACCCTTCGGGCTTATAGAGCTTGTTACCCATGATCAAACCCACACAAACTATTGCAGTCCAAAACCAAAACATCCATTATTATACCAATATTAGAGCTACAGTGTATATATTTCAGAGTGGAAGTATCCAGTATAAGGAACATTAAAAGGTAGCTAGTCACATTTCAATTGTATAAACACATTTCTAAGATTCCAGCCATCGTAATCACTGATCACGCTTGAAGCCAGCCTGGTGAGCTGACATTCATTTAGTGCATTTATAGAACATGGCATGTAAATAAGGGACAGTGAAGGGCTTGGCTGATGAATGGCCGCACGGCTAAAGAGGTAATTGCAGTAATCCAACCCGGATCGTTCTTACCCGGTGGACAATTAATCACTATGATGTTTTGCTAATTGAATTTGTATGATTCTGGCCCGGTAGGTTCGTCTCCAAGGGAAGCAGTTACGTCTTCTGTGATGTTCCCAACTGTGTTTGCAATCAGCAACATTATGTCATTCAGTGGGGGGGTGGCGACAGATGTAGTATTCTTTAAATAATTATACTGGTGTACTTATTTGGACATTGTGTATGGCTGCTAGGGAGCCACTGAATCTGATGCCACTTGTAACCACAAGTCTCTCCCCCCTCCCCTCCCCTCCACTCCTTTCTTGGTACGAGGGTAAGGACCCACCCTGTGAAGGGCGAGGGAGGCCTGGGTACGAGGGTAAGGACCCACCCTGTGAAGGGCGAGGGAGGCCTGAGTACGAGGGTAAGGACCCACCCTGTGAAGGGCGAGGGAGGCCTGGGTACAAAGGTAAGGACCCACCATGTGAAGGGCGAGGGAGGCCTGGGTACGAGGGTAAGGACCCACCCTGTGAAGGGCGAGGGAGGCCTGGGGACGAGAGTAAGGACCCACCCTGTGAAGGGCGAGGGAGGCCTGGGTACAAAGGTAAGGACCCATCCTGTGAAGGGCGAGGGAGGCCTGGGTACGAGGGTAAGGACCCACCCTGTGAAGGGCGAGGGAGGCCTGGGGACGAGGGTAAGGACCCACCATGTGAAGGGCGAGGGAGGCCTGGGTACGAGGGTAAGGACCCACCCCGTGAAGGGCGAGGGAGATATTGAATGTGAGCAGGTATTAGGTTAAGCATTTTTCCAGGAATGGTATACTTAGTACCTTACATTATCTCGACAAGGGAGCAATCTGGATCCATTCATAGCTCTGACAAGATTGATTAGCTGACAGCGATTAATGGTATACATGTCCTGTACGTAACCAGACACAGAGCTACAGCTGTCATGAATAAAGACTTCTACAGCTTTGTCCCAGCCCATGCCTTTGTTTGGCTACATTTTCTTTTGTATAGCTAGAAAGGGCAGTGGCTGGGACAAGACAATACTTGCAGCCCTCTAGTAACTACATGTACATCTGTGTCACTGTTAACAATAGTCCGTTTTCCCACTGAATCACGTCATCAACACACGGCAATTAGTTGATGCTTTTTTGATATTTGACCGCTATTTAAATTACCCAAAATAGTCTAAAGGTTAAGTGATACTTGATCTGTCTTGGAGATAGGCATCAATGACCATTTTCCATAAGAGACTGTATTAGGGAAGCCCCCCCCCCTACTTAGGCCAACCTAACCAATTAAGTACAGTGATATCATTGTAATGACATCACATGTAAAATGGGCTATTACTGGCATTGGTTTGCATATCAGCTATGTTGATGTTTGTGCTTTAATAGGAGCTACACAACTTCTAGGTCTCGCCATCACGGGGGAAGTGGGGGAACACAAAATAGAGAAATGCAAGCAAACATGTGCTTTGATGTAGCTTTCTTGTATGAAAACATACGATCATGCTTGTTTGCTTGTACTTTCTTGTGCTCATGCTCAAGGCACTTTTACCCTAACATCGTACCTTTCCATCGTACCTTTCCACACCCACATTTTATCTCGCAGCCGTGGAGAAAAATCGGGGAGTACTTCCCCCATTTTTCTCCACGGCTGCGAGATAAAATCTGGGCGTGGAAGGCCTGGGTACGAGGTTACTTTTACCCCCCAGGTCTTTCCCTTGTAATTAGCCCATATCCATCAATCCACAACCAGAGTACATAATGACATGCGGTTACAAGGTAAGTTTGGGTGTGAAACTGTGAAAGGACTACTACCGTCCCGATCTCCACAGACCCACCAGGAAGTAGAAAACAGGAGAGGCGTGTGATCATTACCTGACGTCTCATAATCATTGTCAATTTCACCAAAATGTCTTCACGTGACCCGAGAGTCTCGGGGAAAACGCGATCCTCACATGACTACGTTAGCAACTACTAATTCATAATCACATACCGACTCCGCCCCTAGCTGAATAAGTGACACTTATCCGTGTAGCTACTATAGTAGCATCCTTAGGCATCCTTCTTCCCGATCTAGGCATTGAACGTCATCACTTTAGAGTATCATATTTCGACTGCAGGCTGCGTACAGCAAAACTGATGAAGTTAAGTAACTATTAATAATTGCAAATTTCTCGTTGCTATGCTTACCTGACATTCGGATATTTTGGTGAAACTGTTATGTAATACCCTAAAAAATGGCCAGGTCACCTGACTGTCACTAGCTTCGTTCCCGGTCCACGAAAGAAATAGAGCTAGCTAGTCCGTCTCTTAGCATGGGTCTTCACGGCCATAAGACAGTTCAGGGGCACAGGTATTCTGGAGGAAAGGGGAGGAAAGTAAAACCCCTCAATTATGACTTAATTAACAAAGTAGATCTACAGATTGTGAGCCATTAACATGTTATCATGTTTACATCATGTCCAGGACAACATTACAACATTCATTACAAGGCATTATTATGTGCTATAACAACCGGCTATACGGCTATACGTAAAGTAGAAAGTTCGTCCCTAACCTGATCAAACCACCCTCTTGATTGAATTAGCACTTTCAGTTTGATTTTATCAGTGGAGGCTAAGGTTGCATTCCTTTTTAATAGCATTTTAGCAATTCATTACCTTTATACCACATGTGTGGCGGTCCTGGGCAGAAAACAAACATTCCATCGCGTATTTCGACTGCATCACTGCGTTCAAAGCACTGTATCTCTGATACACACTGTGTAGAAGCCTCACATATTCTACGCAGGGCGTATGAGCCCCATCTTAATGAAAGGTCAGAGCTACAGTACTTTGAACGCAGTGACATGATCGAAACACTCAACGGAATAATGTTTGCTTTCTAACTGGGTCTGCCACGTGTACAGCAATAGGCCTCATGCAGGCAGTATGAGACTGAGGCAACATGCACCAATTGAGGTTCACCACCGAACTACTGAAAGGTAAATTTCCACATGTACTTGGCTCCTATCTTACACAATCTGATCCAGCTATCAATGAATATCATTAGTGGAATAGGGCATCTCTGCAACTTTGCTGTAAACTGACAATTTGGCTTTTAAGCACTACACTATAGTGTGATTGCTGCAGTTAATCGTCATAGCAAATTAATTATATTCATGACCATTGAACAGCTTAGGGTTGGGATCAAGTACTAGCCAGTTTTAGGCTAACTTATTAATTATTCATCAATCAGTCATTTGCTTTTGCTAATGGGGGCTATAGGCCTATGTACCGTCAGAAGTTCTAGTTAATCATGATTAATTTGTATGGTCTTTATAGCTGTGATGGGGGAAAGTAAACAGGTCACATGACCTTTCCATGGCAACCAACCAGGTCCCACCTGTTAAAAACTGCCATCCTGTGCATCTCAAGAGAGGAGGCGGCGTCCAGGCCGGAAGTCGGTTCGTCCAGGAAGATAAGGCCAGGCATGCTCAACAGCTGGATGGCCACACACAGTTACCGCTTCTGCCTCCCTCTCAGGCTGGGCCCAGTGCTCCCTCCCACGTGGATACTGGAGGGGGAGGTCAGACTAGTCTGCGAACAGAGAGATGAGAATGAAGGATGAGATATCCCAGGCTTCAGTGCACAGATTTTTATTTTCTCCACAGCTGCAAAAAATACCTGCACATGTGAAGGCCTGGATATGAGGCTAGATCTGAATATGAACCATGATAGTTAAATACAGTACCCTCGAAATAGCAGGCGGTTGTTGCACTTACACCCTATCGTGACTCAGCACCATGGGAATGACAAGCTTCTCCCGTTCCCAGTCAAATTTAGCAGCCAGTTGGTAGAGGAGTTGGTAGTGGGTTTCATTTGAGATATTAAAAATTATTATATTTTAAGATTTAATTTATTAATTAATTTTAAAAATAAATAACAAGAAAAAAAGAAGCCTAGCAGTCTTTCTATAAATTTAACTTGGAGAAGAAAGAAAAAAAAGAACTTGGAGAGAAAAAAATTTGGAGAGAAAAAAACAACAAAAGCCTAGGGAGCCTCCCATCCCTCCTGGAGTGTCAGACACCCGGAGCGCTGGATAGGCGATGGCTGGGAATTACAGGAGGCCTTGTAACGTACCCAGTCATCCTTTTAGTTTCGGAGTCCCGAAGGAAGTTACCGACGTATTGGCTGTAGGCTTAGAAAGCCAAGAATCAGATTGCACGCGTGCGCCTCAAACACGCGACCCGATACATGGGGAGGCCACGTTCCGACCCCAGGCTGAAACGAACGCGCCACCTTGACTTCCCGTCAGATGTGTGAAAATTTTTGTCTTATATACCCATAACGGTGATGCGCGTTAAATGGAATTGTTCCCCGCACGAGTAGCAGGATGGCTAGAGCGTCCCGCTATAGTACAAGCACTGGGGATAAAGGTATGTAAACTGTTCAACGTGGGTTTTTGCATGTGTGCGCCTGGATGGAACAACACAAAAAATAACAAAAATCAAAGGGCGTCCGTTAAAAAGCTTTGTGCTTCATCGGCCTCAGGACTGGAATCGTAATATTTATGTGCTCATGCTCATCCCGGCCCGGACTCCAACATCATGCTTGTGTAACATATTCAAGCCTCATCCTCTCGATCAAGACTGAATTGTTATGTACTGATGAATTCTCACAGGATCAGGAGCCCATGAACACCGCTTCTGCTTCACGGCACTCATGGGCTCCTGATTTTCATCATCTCGGACTTAGGACTAGACTCATATTATATTGTGTGGCAAATATTGTGCATGCTTGTTGACTCGTTAGGAAAATTTTAGAACACTTGAGTGGTTTATCCACAAGCCCCAGGGCCTAGTACACTAGTGATGATCAGCAAAGGCGGACTTAGGCGTCGGGCCTGGTACCGGCCTGCAACACATGGCATGGGCCCCAGGCAGTATGCATTCCATAAACTCAATAACATCAACATAATATAATATTCTTGACTCGTACTGAATGGAAGACAGCAAAGACTACGTAATCGGGCAGGACAAGACTTAGTCTCATGCCCCGTTGGAAAATTCTTTGAACGAATGTTCCAATGGGGCACGCGACTAGACAGGACTGTGCACGCGGAGAAAGTATTCTGAAAGTGAAAATCGATCAAGTGTGGTAGTACATACATGCAAGATGGAGTCTACAGTCTTTATGGGTTAGTTGGTTCGGTACATAAAGTAGCACTAGTGAGTGCGCCTGAAAAAAACAGGGACTTAGTATGCTGATCACAATATACTGTACATTGTACATGGGTACATGTATGCTTCCTGTATGGTATGCTAAAACCTCCGAACCTCTAGCTTCTTACCAAAAAGACGGGAATTCAAAGGCATTTTCTTGCATTTTCTGACTGCCATAGATATAACAATGCTGTATATACAGGAAGGTGCATTTGATATACGTACAAACTCTGCATGCATGGTACTCGTCTGTGCTAGGGTGACATGTCTGACATGGTTTTCAAACTCTGGTCGTCAGCTGCCGACGGGTTTGTCTTTTTTAGCTGCTCCCAAACTTCTTGGATGTCCGGAGATACCTCAGCGAACAGCTTGTTCCACTCCCACGGCTTGTCCTCCTGTAACAGTAGACACACAGAAGCTCAGGACCTGAGACTTCCTAGACTAAAGTTATGATGCACAGTAAAGGGGTTTTCTCATTTGGGGGAAATAACTGAGGCCCATGTGTTAAAGAAATTTAGAAGGTGTGGTATGATGTAGAAAATGTTGGGGTGGTTCTGAGGTCATATTTTAAAAGGCTGCCTAAGAAAGGAGACCTCATACCCAGGCCACACCCCTCTCCCCCCCAGTCTCTTTGGACTGGGGGGGGGGGGGTACAATCTCCACTCCAGCTTTATGTCACTTGCAGTACAAAAGGCAACGTAAACATTGGAGTGGAGAGACTGGAAATGAGACGGTAGGTACCTCTACAAAACCCTGATATGAATACATACTTCCTCAATCTCTGAGTCTGGAGATAACACTTTTGCCAGAATTTTCAAGTCAATGTTACCATCCTGTGAGGTGGAATAAAGTTATAGTAAGTAATAAACAGCATGTATGCATACATACGCATACCAGATTCAGTGCTGCAGTAAGTTTTGTATGTATACTCTCCCAAATTCATGTAATTCTGGACCAACAGAAGTGGCTTAAAATGAACGAAAAAGCACCCCACATCGTGGAGTTAAGGAGTGCAATACACTATACAGGCAGTTGTAATAGATATCTTAACAGATAAAATTAGTCATAAACTTTCGCTACATGAATAGTAACTGTCATGCTATGTTGACGCACCAGGGTAAACAAGCCGGCGTGTTTGTGTAGGTCTGAGTCTAGCTGTCGGTATGTTGCTACTCTGTTCACTGCAACACTGGGAGCAAGAGAAGCAAACAGCTGCATTCAGCTGTGTAAGCAGAACGCAAATATACACATACACAACAAAGCTGCATGTCAGAGCACTCATGGAGGAGAGACATGCAGTACACACCATCAGGTGTGTGTCTAGACTTTACTTTGACCAAGGGACATAATTTCCTTATAATTATAATTACTCTGTACTTTATGTGTAGCTCTGTCCTGTTTGTGTGGAGACAGACAGTTAGACTACACCACACTGTAGAATATAGCCTGTGCTGATGTCCACACACTACTGTAGCTATGTGCAGTATCATGCAATAATGTACGGTCTTCCCTCTGGTATATGCACACACAGCCTTTACAGTGCGTAGTCTCGTTACCAGACCATGTTTAAAAAAATGCACTCTGACTATTTCAATGTAGCCTGGGAGTCCCTTGCTAAATGCCATGGCAACCCCAAGCTATTTGCTATTGCATCTACCTAAACCTTGGTGGTGCACCTGGGTGGCTATGGCCTACCTTGGTGGTGCTGCCACCTGTGTGGCTATGGCCTACCTTGGTGGTGCTGCCACCTGGGTGGCTAGTGCCTACCTTGGTGGTGCTGCCACCTGGGTGGCTATGGCCTACCTTGGTGGTGCTGCCACCTGTGTGGCTATGGCCTACCTTGGTGGTGCTGCCACCTGGGTGGCTAGTGCCTACCTTGGTGGTGCTGCCACCTGGGTGGCTAGCTCCTCCTCCTGCGCCTCCTCCAATTCAGGGATGGCAAGGATCTCTGGGGAAGGCATGAAACTTAGGGTTAGGGGGGGGGGGGGGGGAGTGCATTAGCTAGGGTCTAGGATCATTCCATGATGTCTCACAAGGTTACCCTCCCTCCTAAGTTTTATGTCGTAGCTATGGGCTGCACGACTGCAAGATGGAATTTAGGTGGGGTAGTTAGGAGGCTCATGTCTACTTACCCTCATCTGAGTCTTCTTCAGTCACTTTGAGTCTTTCACTGAACGGAGCAGAGAAGAAAGCCTGATCTGAAATCACAGGCAAAAATATTACCTGCCTTCATCTGATTGTGCCGCTCAATGGACCCTTTACCATTACGATGTAATGGGGGGGTAAAAGTGAGCACTAATTGGAAAAATACATGAGCGCATGTGCTTTAAAATTGATGTAGTTTTCTAGTATGAAAACATAATAACATGCTTGTTTTCGTGTATTTTCTCCATTTAGTGCTCACTTTTACCGCCATTACATCATAATGGTAAAGGGTCCATTTGCATTCCATACACAATCTGTATACTACTCACTAGAAATCAATGCTGGAATTAGCAGGGGGAAATCAATTTCGAAATCTCGTACACTTCATGAGCTCATATCGGACCCCTCAGAAATACTCTCTCTCTGGTGCAAGATACAGTCTGGGGTTAGCCTCGTACCCAGGCCACACTCCCCCTCGAAAGAGTGCACTCTTTCGTGGACTGGGAACGAGGCTAGTCTGGGGTCTGAAAGCCTGGGTATGAGATAGTGGCATAGCCACACCTGGGCCAATTGAGCTCTGCACCCCAGGGGAATTTGGCGTGTGATCGAAATCTAGTCTAGGAGTTGCGTACGCTCTGCTGCCAAGAATGACTACAAGAATCCAAAAGAGAAGTAGCTTACTCTTCAATTTGATCCCTTCTTCTTCGTCCCTTACCACCCGACTCGTCTGCCCAGCCGCCTACCTTTCTGGGCTGTGGAGGGAGCTATGGGGTACAGGGAAGACAATCACAAACATGGTCTATTTCTTACTTAGTGCTACAGGCTCACCGATTGAGGCGAATCGCCTTCCTCAGGATCAGCCATGACCGGGAATCCACTACTACACCCACGCTTTATCCGATCGGCTGATAATCATGTGACTCTCGAACTGTTTATTAGTTAGTGGTTACCATGGATATCGTGGTTGACATCCGCAATCGTTACGTGAGGATGGGCGTGGTCGAAATTTCGACTTTGCATAAAATCACACCTTCCTGGCTTCTGCGCACTGCAAGCAGACCACTGGAGCGTTCTCGATTGGAGAATAGAGCAGCTGACACGTTAAAAAGTTTAGCGCTAGCCAAGATTCCACATGATGGCTGATGCTGAAACCGATACCTCATCGCGGGTGCAGTTCGCGGACAGCATCTCCGATCCCAAGCCGCGGATGAAGCAGCAGCCGACACAGAAATACGACAGAAGAGAGATTCAAAAGCGTCTGGAGATCGAAAACTGGATGGACGAGCAACTGCGAGATCTGTATGATTGCGAGGTGGGTCTTGGGCGCTACTCTACTACAGCCAGTATAATCACTCGCCTCGTAATGTAAAAGTAGGCAGGGCTGAAATTTTAGCCGGTAGCTTAGCTTACCTGGTAGACCTCCAACCCTCAAAATTAAGGAGGTCTTTTAGAAGAAAAGGTTAAGTTTCACGAGCAAGTGAAAGTGGTAGGTTTAGGTACTTGAGAGGTTTCTTCATGCTGGCTATTATAGCAAGCTTACAACAGACTTTCGCCTTGGTACTATCACAGATTATAGGAAAGGGATGGGAAACAGAAGGCGTGATTCTCACCTAAATAAACTTTCCCCAGGGGCGGGGAAAGTTTATTATGGCTCTTGCACTTCAATTGCAACTGTTGGAAGCCTTCTAAATAGTAGGACGCCCACTGTATAATATATGGTACCATGTTATTATTGAAAATGTATTTGTTGTCAAGCTGTTGCTCTCCCACTATTTCATTTTCACAAGGCAGTAGTGGGTACGTTTTGTCGCTGTGGAGATGGCTTGTGTAGTGGGTTGAGAAGATATTCAGTATGTAGCCATGGTGGGTGGACCGTTGGGTGGGTTGTAAACTGGGTGTGGCTACAACCAGTGTGTGAATAGCCATAATCAGTGGGCTGCAGCTGATATTGAGTCTAGGTATAAGGCTGCAAGCAAACAAATGTCCCTGAGCTTTATATTCTTTGTAGACATTTTTCTCTTTGTGAGACTATATTTCCCGATACTGGGTAGCTGTGAACCCACATAATGACATTGATCATTTTTGCAAACTTTTAAGCGAAGTGCTCATAGAATTGATAAATTTTGTATTGTGAAGATGTTACATTGTTTACTACCACTATAGATTGGGGAAGCCCAATTGTGTCATGTTTGAATACCATGTGGGCTTTCCTTGTGACCAATGACCTTGTCTTTCTGCTAGCAGGCTTCCAATTTCCTTGACCCCTCAGGTGTATGTTGCCTTTTCCCTCTTACCACAAACTACACCTGTACACACACGCGCACACACACACACACACACACTTTTAGGATGACTGTGAAGGCTACCCACAGCTAGACATTGATGATGTTTTGAAAATCAGCGAAGACCAAAGAGAAGGCAAGCTGAAGGTGAGAGTTATGAACCTGAAAGAATGGCTGTTATAAAACAAACCGTAATGGCTCACTGGGTAGCTAGCCACAATAAAATTAACATATCAACTTGAGAGCTACGCCCGTTAGCCAATAGCAGGAGGGGGGGCGGGTTGCAGGTCCATTGTCACAGGCGAAAGAAAATGAGAATATAGTTATGTGACTAAGAGATGGAGCTAACTAGAAAGAAACTGCTGTAACTCACTACAGCGGGGCTCAATGGGGCACAATCCACGGGTTTACTTACCTTCCAATGGCAAGTCCTAAGATGCAGGAGAAGAGTCACTTTCCAGCACTTATAACGGTGAGCGTAGAATGCCAGGTTCAGAATGCCGTGCCTTACCATCAGAAATAGACTCGGGCTGCTTTGAGCCACTGTCATGTCGACACCAAACACCTTTTCAAGCTGCAACTCGTGTATATACTGGTGCTGGCTTGTGCATGTGACCCTATCCTACCTCCCCTGAGCTGATAGTATGTAAGATGGTATGTAAACTATCATAGTGTGTTAAATGATGGATGTTGTTGACGCTGTTTGTTGCAGTGGGGATTACAGTGTGCATGCCTTGGACATCTAAGTCTGTATGCAGGTGTAGCCATGGTAACCAGGTATAGCCCTGTATGCGCACCCAAACACCTGGAAGCTTGTCAGCTGCTATTTTTTCTCTGCCAACTTAGCATACCTCATACAGTGCATGTCCCACTTGTGTCTAAATCCCATAAAAGCAGGTGGGTGTACATGAGCCATAATTCCCTGAACATGTAGGGAATTATGGCTCATAATTCCCTCCTCTATATAGCTATAGTGATCGTGACAATAAATAGCAGTTTCCATATAATAGTCTAGCTATGTTAGAGCATAAGGGATAGCGTTGTTCTTAGCTTTACTCCACAGCTCAAAGGCTTTGCGTTTCTCAAGGATCCACAGCGTTCATGTGCGCTCAAGCTCGAGACGCTCGCAATAGGGGGAAGAGTTGGGCGTTAACCCTTTGTATACCGTATGCCGCTCGATATCTGTGACTTGCTGTTCTCTCTCGATAAATATGCAGAGCTCTGTTGTTGAGAATGGTGGTGCGTGAGACTATACTATAGCTGGCTAGTATGCGTGGTATCTAAGGATATTCTGTTGACCAGTCCAGTACCTGCTTGCTTAGTCTCGAGGGATACATCATACTAATAGTACAGTTGTTAGAGATTTGTGGCAACAAACACACCTTATCTTTGGGCTATTGCTCTCAGACTCGGTTCGTTTGCTGCCATAAATCCATGACTAATATAACTATGACTATAATGTATTGCTTAAGTAACGAATGGTTAAGCTAATAGGGTGACCGTGCACTAATTACAATGTTACCAAACTGGTTCACTCCCTGCGGTAATTTAATCTTCTTCCTTTTCCATTTTCAGGAGTATCTAAAAGAAGCCAAGAAGCCAGTAGAGGTAAGCCAGTCTTCTTGCACAGCTATGGAAAAGGTAGCAGACTGGAGACGAAGGAGGAATAACTTTTCCCAGGCTCCACTCCCCAGCTTTTCTCACTCAGTGTCTGTTTTTCTCCCGTACGAGAAAAGCTGGGGAGTGGAGCCTGGGGGCGAGACTTAAGGTAGCCTAGTTCCCAGGCTCCAGGTTTATTGCTAAATAATCCCTTGAGCCTGTATGGGAGTGGAGACTGGGAATGAGGCTATAGAGGGGAGCTTGGGAATGAGGCTATAAAATGGAGTATGGGAATGAGGCTTGTGATATCCGGACGATCCTCCACGATCACCGGGTTCGTCCTGAGTGCGCCTCGGTGCCGCCGCTAGCTCCACCTAGCCGCACGTCTGCACTGCACGCTCCGAATAGTCTCAACATAAAACTCTCTATGACAAAAATACAAGATAATTATACAGAACTGAACTCACACCTAAGCCATACAGAAAAGACAGACTCTAGACACATACCAAACATGATGTGCTAACTAGCGCTAAATAGTCCAGAGTCACAGTTACTTGCAGGGCTATAGAGTGGAGTTTGGGAATGAGGGTATAAAATGGAGTCTGGGAATGAGACTATAGTGTGGAGACTGGAAATGAATGAGGCTGGTGATGTATACCGTAATTATTAATCCGGCCACGATTACGCAGCAACATTTATTTCTGCCTTCCTTCTCTTGCAGAGCTTTGTCAAGGAACTTCTACAGAAGTCAGTGACAGTGAAACCCGTTAGCAGTGCGTAGCTCATGACAGTACCTACAGAAACACTCATAACACCCCGGAGACCCTAACCTAATATCCCGAGATTGATTTTTTATTTCATCGAGTTTAATTTTTGTGCTTAAATTTTGTTGTGTCTATTTTGAGCTGGTATTTCAGTCTATAAATAATACTTTTCAGTCTCGTGGGCCAGACGTTTCAAAAACTCTTGGCCGTGAGACTACAGCTGCAGCTAGCTACTCATGACTTTTTTTTATGTATACATAATTATCACAGTAGCACTTGTACACTATTCCTGGAGTCATAGTGGGTATAGATATAGCTTAGACTACAAAAAATCTGCAAGGCAATACAGGCAAGGAGTGTGACTGTGCACTGCCATATAAGGGCACTAGAAAATGACCTAAGAACTGAAATCACATGACATCTCGTAACGTAATCGTTACCCAGGCCACACCCTCCACTTTCGTGGACTGCGCAACGGGGCGTTTCCGCACAAGCTTGCATTCGCCTGTGGAACCAACAGCAAAGAAAGACTATGCAGAGAGAACATTCCCCCTGCAACGAAGCCAGAGGTCAAGCAGTCAGCCTCAGGTTGACAGGTGGTCTCCCAAGCAAAGCAGGAACTAAACAAAAGGCAACCGAAGCAAACGTGAAAAAGCACGACAACCAGTCATGGGGAATGTTCTCTCTGCACTCAAGAACTCGTTCTCCGACCGCCATGCAAAGATCTTGATGCTGGGTCTCGATGCAGCCGGTAAAACCACCGTTCTTTACAAACTGAAGCTGAACGAAACCGTCAGCACGATCCCGACCATCGGTTTCAGCGTCGAGTCCCCGTCGGTGGCGCAGGTGCAACCGATCCCGCACGTGACCTTCAGTGTCTGGGACGTTGGGCAGGACAAGATCCGTCCCCTGTGGAGACACTACTTCATCGGCTGTGAGGGTCTCATTTTTGTGGTGGACAGCTCTGATGCATCCAGGTTTTCTGAAGCAAGGGAAGAGTTGACATGGATCCTGGACTGTGACGAAATGGAGGGTGTTCCACTGGTTGTTCTCGCCAACAAGCAGGATCTTCCTACGGCTCTGTCACCTGCTGATGTAGCTACAAAGCTCAGCCTGCATCAGATGAGGAACCGGAAGTGGTACATTCAGGGCACCAGTGCGGTATCGGGTCAGGGGGTGTATGAGTCCATGTCTAAACTGAGTACACTAGTAAAGGAGTTTCAAAGCCGCCGTTAAGTCTTTTTTGGGGTTTCCGTGTGTTTTTCTGTTGGTTTTTTGTAATACTCTCCTCTCTTTTACTGAAGCTTTTTTATGATAATTTAGCTACAGTTATACAAATGAATTATTAAAGCATGCTTATGGAGTGAGTGTATAATTATAAGCCACTTAGATAACAATAAACCCACTAATTCTTAACCCTATTATGCTCACTCTGAACCCTATTATGCTCATTATGCTCCACCTGCCTGTTGTGCCAAAAGCATATTGTGCAGTGTCCCTACAAGTTGTTTGCACACAGGAAGTCAGCAGTTGCTATCAACCTACAGCATTCACAGCGCAACAAAGAATCCTTTCTACAACTTTTATATGAGGTAGGGTGATTTTTCACAGCAGTTTAGCTTACAACAAGGTCCCAGATTGGACACCAGGTTGTAACCCAGGCTGCACCACGCGGAGGTACTGCTGAGGCAGCCTTCCCACCACCTACAGCAATAGAACCCGGCACATGCGTATGCCGGGGCATCTTTTCCCTATTGCTGCAACAACTGCATTCCCTTGACACTAGCACACGTGCTTGGAACATGGACTGCTATATCTATCCACATCTGTCCACACTCCAAGCTAGGGTATGCAGCTGTTCCATTCTTTTTGTTTAAAATTGGCCGCTTTTTTGTTCGATTGTGTAACACCGCAGTGCATGGAGGTACTGTCGATCCAGCCCTCCTATCCACAGCAATAGAACCTGGCACATGCGTATACCAGGGCAACTTTCCCTATTGCTGCAACAACTGCATTCTCTTATTACTCATACCACTACACAAATGAATACTTGAAGCACAGACTAACAACTTTTCTAACCTCGTACCCAGGCCTTCCACGCCCAGATTTTATCTCGCTGCGAGATAAAATCTGGGCGTGGAAGGCCTGGGTACGAGTTTGCAATTTTTCTCAGCTTCAAGTAGAGTATGCAGCTGTTTCATTTTTTGTTTTCATAAGAAAAAAAGGCCGCTTTTGAAATCAGGATTTCGTTAATTGGCTAAACTATTTTGTACACAAACAATGTATGGCTGCATTGTTTGTGGAGATACATATACACATACAAGTTTGGTATACAGCATGATACACATACACACATACATCCACAGTAACCCAGCACATGTGTATACCAGGGCATCTTTTCCCTATTGCTGCAACAACTGCATTCCCTTGACACTAACACACGTGCTTGGAACATGGACTGCTATATTTATCCACATCTGTCCACACTCCAAGCTAGGGTATGCAACTGTTCCCTTCTGTTTGTTTAAATAAAATTGGCCGCTTTTTTGTTCGATTGTGTAACGCCACGGTGCTTGGAGGTACTACCGATCCAGCCCATCCTCAAAATACCCACAACAATAGAACCTGGCACATGCGCATGCCAGGCGTCTTTTCCTGCATTCTCTTATATACCACTACACAAAATGAAATGCTTGAAGCATTGATTAACACCTTTTCTCATCTTCAAGTAGCCTCATTCCCAGTCTCCACTCCCAGCTTTTTTTCCCAGCTTTTTTTCGCATGTTGTAACATGCGAAAAAAAGGCTGGGAGTGGAGACTGGGAACGAGGCTAGCTTCAAGTAGAGTATGCAGTTGTTTCATAAACAAAATCGGCCGCTTTTGAAATCAGGATTTCGTTGATTAGCTAAAGATTTTGTACACAAACATTAAGGCCGCATTTATACACACATACACATTAAATTGGTATACAGCATGATACACATACATGCATATACCCATAGTAATAGAACCTGGCACATGCATAGCCTCAATTCCCAGTCTCCACTCTCAGCTTTTTTCGCATGTTGTAATTTTTTTTACAACATGCGAAAAAAAGCTGGGAATGAGGCTAGCACATGCATATGCCAGGGCATCTTTTTCCCTATTGCTACAACAACTACATTCCCTTGACACTACCTGACACATGTGCTTGGAATATGGACTGCTACCTCTGTCCACACTCCAAGCTAGGATATGCAGCTGCTCCCTTTTGTCCATTTACAAAAAACTGGCCGCAATTTTGTTCAATTGCATAACACCATAGTGCTTGGAGGTACTGTCGATCCAGCCAATCCACGATATACCCACAGCAATAGAACCTCGTACAGCATCGCAAAACTTAGCACCAAGCCATTAATTGCGGCCTAAGTTTCAACACCAAGCTATAAGAGTTATCACAAGCTGGCACCAATGCTTAAGTCGGCCTATATTGACAATAACAATAACTAATGACCAGCGAGCATAAAGCTTTAAGAATCACTGTAGCTAATATTACCAGAAGAATCAGCTATGTCGGCACTAGCTACTGATCGAGGTGCTTCATCGAGGCTTGCTCGAGTAAACATATGTTTACCTAGTGAGTGTCAGGGCTTGTATTTGTGAATGTATATGCTTGAGAGTCCAGGGTTGTACACAAAGACATTATAGACATAAATACACAGACAACAAATAATGCAAATACAAACGCTAACAATAATAAACTTATTTACAATCATGAACTATAGCTAGCAGAGCTCATGCAGTGAGCTCACCATTATGAGCATCCCGCGTAGTGCTGCAGTCCAAGTTCGAGATGATGATTTGTGAACAAAGCCGAGCATGTGTACTTGTACTGATATTATAGAGGTTAGTTGTTCCTCCATAATAATACCATTGAATTCAGATATGAATGTTTACAGAACATTCAAACTGATGTATGCATAGCTAGCGAGAGTCCAGGCTTGTACACAGAGACACACATACACAGACAACAGAACACGCAGTAAAAAACAAAAAAACACATAGAAATGCTAATAATAACAGAAATTATTTACGATCATGCACTACAGCTATATAGTAGAGCTCATGCAGTGAGCTCACCATCTTGTGCAGTACTGCAGTCCATCTTGTGTAGTGCTGCAGTCCATCTTGTGTAGTGCTGCAGTCCATCTTGTGTAGTGCTTGTGTGTCACCATCTTGTGTAGTGCTGCAGTCCAGTAATTGAACCTGAATTTGAAGACGCCGATTCTTTTTTTTTTTCTCGGCAAAACACAGGCAATAGTTCATAGCTACATACAAATTCTCCAAAATAACGAATAAGGAATACAAAAAAATTGGCAGAATGAATGTCAGGTTATTGAAACTACAATGTTAGTGAGGCACTTGTCCTTCACTGATAGCAAGGTCGAGTGGTCCGTTGTGCACAGCACGTCCAGTTGAAGAGCGTGCTCCACGAAGGCAAGTGATGGCAGAGCTCGGGAGTGAAAAACTCAGTTGACAGTGTATCGAAGCTATAACGAGGCTGTATGGCTGATCACACTTTGTTGAGAACAGGGATGTGAGCCATTTGTAGGTCACAGAGGCACACTTTGGAGTGCAAACCCATGCATGTTCCTCAATGAGCAGGGCGGACAACCAGGAGGAGGCACCTTTCTCACTCCCAAATTCCATTGCCCGCTGCAGATGCCTTGGTAACCTGGCCTGTAGCTGCGTTGCAGTGGCAGCCTGTCGTTGCTGCTTAAGTCTTCTGACCTCCGCCTTTGCACACTGCTGTTCACGGGTGGTGTCAAGTGTGAGCTCGTGCTGTTGCAGGAGGTTGAGGGCAGCAAGAGGCGCAGTGACGTTGTGAAGTAGTACGCAGCAGCCAGTTCTAATTTGCCTACATGACTTTGATCTTCATGTTTGCTTTTTTTACTATTGTTTTTATATCTTATATTTTGTCCTTCATGCAGTACGCATGCGTACTGCTCTGGTTTGCAACAAGTAATGATATAATTTAGTGTTGTGCATGTGTGATACCACCTTCGTGCCGCTTTTCGGCGCTCATGGACTCCTGACAAAACCCAATAATTGAAACTGAATTTGAACACACGATTCTAGCACGTTAAACACTCTGGTTTGCAATGAGTGTAAGGATTACTTGTACATATCATGTGTGATACACAATAATTGAACCAGAATTTGAACACATGATTCTAGCACGTGTAATTTCGCTCTGGTTTGCAACGAGTAATGATGTAATTTAGTGTAAGGATTTATATTATACATGTTGCAACAAGTAATGATGTAACAATTACTTGTGTGGTACCCAGTAATTGAACCTGAATTTACCCAGTAATTGAACCTGAATTTGAACATAATTCCTGTTTGCGTAAACACTCTGAGTTTGCAACCAGTGCTGAGT
Organism: Phakellia ventilabrum; assembly: GCA_963921505.1. Taxonomy (NCBI): domain Eukaryota; kingdom Metazoa; phylum Porifera; class Demospongiae; order Axinellida; family Axinellidae; genus Phakellia; species Phakellia ventilabrum. The sequence goes on along the minus strand of OY997386.1, from coordinate 519,513 downwards.
ACTAGTGTGGTACCCCAGGAATTGAACCTGAATCTGAATACATGATTCCTGTTTGCAATTAGTAATTAAACCTGAATTTGAAAACCGCCAAAATCAACGAAACCACGGAAATCCACGAAAAACAACCAAAACCGCCAAAAACGTTTTTCAGCCATTCTATTTACGAGTAGTGTTCCCTATAATTCGCCATAGATGAATTTGAAACACGATTCTAGTCCGCGTAACACTCTGAGTTTGCAACCGATAATGAGTAATTTAGTGTAACAAGTACTTGTGTGGCACACCAGGAATTGAACCTGAATTTGAACATATGATTCCTGTATGTGTAAACACTCTGTGTTTGCACACAGTAATGATGTAACTTTGTGTAATGATTACTCATATGGTACCACAGGAATTGAACCTGAATCTGAATACATGAATCCAGTTTGCAACTAGTAATTAAACCTGAATTTGAAAACTGCCAAAATCAACGAAACCACGAAAACCACGAAAAACACCAAAACCGTTTTTCAGCAATTCTATTTACGAGTAGCGTTCCCTATAATTCGCCATAGAGCTAGATGAATTTGAAATACATGATTCTAGTTCGCGTAACACTCTGAGTTTGCAACCAATAATGGTGTAATTTAGTGTAACAATTACTTGCGTGACACACCAGGAATTGAATCTGAATTTGACTTGTATGCACCGCTCTGAGACTCTAAGTTTGCAACAAGTAATGATGTAATCTATAGTATAGTAAACGATTATAATACTTGTGTGGTACATTTTGTGATCACTAGTTTTTGATTATGCTGTTTGCTCGCATTTATTACACTGTCGTGCACATGCACTTATTTACGCACGCAGTATAGTCATACTGTCACTTAACTCGGAGTAGGTGCTTGGTAGGGCAGAGTTGAGATGTCGGAGTAGGTATTCAGTTGGTCGGCCCGGAGTAGGTGCTTGGCCCTGTTGGAGTTGGTGCTTGCTAGGGCGGAGTTGAGATGTCGGAGTAGGTATTTGGTCGGAGTACAGTGCGGAGTTGTGTCGGAGTAGGTGCTTGGACCAGGGCGGAGTTGAGACGTGCTATATTATCCATGGTCGGAGTAGGTGCTTGGTAGGGCGGAGTTGAGATGTCGGAGTAGGTGCTTGGTAGGGCAGAGTTGAGATGTCGGAGTAGGTGCTTGCTAGGGCGGAGTTGAGATGTCAGTCGCAGGTAGAGCTTGATAGGACGGTGGCGGTTGCTGTGGCCGGGAACTCTCGCAGTCTTGCGATGGCTGCCGGGAAGGGGGCAGGAGAAGTAACTACATCAGCGAATAGGACAGCCGTCTAATAGGTTTGCAATCCGCACAGCCGTGACACTCAAAAGTGAAGAAGCGAACAATTGTAGCTCGTGTTTGTACATACGAGTTTCGCGCGTAAAACTCGGCGGCTCAATTTGCAACTCTGACCAATGAACAGCCTGTGAAAGTATTTTAAGCGCCGCCAGGAAAAATAACCGCCAATGCTTATGGGGCAGCCAGGCTGGGCCTACCGGCGGTAGCCCAGCTGCCTCGGCCCTCAAGCAAGCACGAAAGCCTGCATTTAATTTGATCCCTCAGGCGCACGAAAGCCTGCATTTAATTCGATCCCGAACCGCTTGCGCGTCGGAGTAGGCGTGCCCGGAAGTCATGTGATTTCTTGCGCCAACAACGTACGTTATCACGTGAATAAATTTAACCCTTGCACAAAGCAAATTTGCTTCGTAGTTCTAAATAGAGCCTCCCCGAGGACAACAAAAAATATTTGCAAAATGACTAGATTACCGATCTTTCTATTGCTATTATGTCTTCTACCAGCTACCCTAAGCTCCCCCGAGCGCGGGCTTCCCGTAGGCACCCTGGATGAAGACGTACTATTCGAAATTTTGTGGCCAGGGAAGACAAAGGTGACAGAGAGAGCAGGATTGGGGGAGAGTAGGACGGAGACAGGGCTCTCAGAAGATGCAGGAGGTTCAGAGGTAGGGCATCAGGTAAGCTATCATCTGCAATGTGATCTGGTATGATTAAGTTACTGCCTTTCGCTATAGCTGTTATAATATTATAGCTATAGCGAAAGCTGGAAGTTTACAGGATATATTTTTGTAGTACTAGTGATCACATTCTTAGTTAACTTATGCGTTACGGGAACTATAATATCTATGAATTATGTAGCTCTCTGGAGATAGTCTCGTCCCTAGCCACATCAACACAGGATTGCTTATACTGTTCCTCCACTGTAAGCACTCCGTAGACACGATGAGGGGCTAGCTACTAACCAGGCTACTCCAAATGAGTGATTAGTGTTTCTTTGCACACACTCTCTGTGCCTTGCACTGCCATAGCAGGAGGAGCCACAGGAAGATTCACCGGAAGAGGGGGCAGTGCTCGTTGAGAAGCTTCCCAATACTCTGCTCCTGTCTGGGGGAGAGGAGCATCCCACGTCTGGTGGGTCGATCGTCATGACAACAGCCGACCATGAGAGATACAGATGTGTGTTACCTGATCTGACAGAGGGAAGTAGCACGGTAAGGGCAAGAGAAACTGCTGATCTGCTAGCCTTATAGGGACATCACTACTCCAGGGAAGGATGTCCCAATGTTGTACTATTGCCTCTAGATTTTACCTCACAGCTATTATCCTGGGAGGGTCTGAAGTACAAGTGTAGCACTTACAGTTTCTCACTGGTTCATCAACTTCCCTTTTTAGCGAAATTTACTTCTGTCTGCCAAACATCACACATTACTCTTATATACCCCAGTGCCCACTTTTTTCCCATTACATCATAGTGGAAAAGGGTCTACATGTATTTAAAGGGTATAGTGAAGTTGTATGTGCTCCCCTCTCTCTCCCTCTTCCCCCGGCAGGATCAGGAGCCAGAGGATGCAACGTTGTTGCCAGAAGCGCTGCTCGCTCCACTCATGGTCGAATGTACTAAACTGGTCAGTGTTTATTGTCATTAATCCAGCCAAACCGATGCAGCAGTTTCATGCCGCAGTTTTTATCTTGTAAGCGTAGGAAGGCACGATACAAATTTAGATCAAGAGATGTAGCCTTGTTCCTAGGCTCTTGCGTGGGAACGAGGCTAGGGGAGATGCTGTAGTCACAATTGTGTGCACGGGTTAAGAGCTTGACTGGGCCTTTGCAGTGGTTTGGCTATTTACTGCACTGATTTTCAGCCTTTGAACCGGATGTGTAGCCCCACCCAATTTAGCCATTCTGCAGCAATTGACTGTGTTTCTGAGTGTGCTTTGGCCATTGACTGTACCCGTCTGAGCTGCTGAATGTTAAATGACTGCAGTCGCTATAGAGTCCGTGGGAGTTAGCACCCTGTAGTAGACTTCATCCTCACACACAGAGATATGCCCACACACCATGGCTATGAGATACATAAAGCACTGGCCTTCATGCTTAGCAGAGCTGTGGTGAGACTACCCTACCTTAGTAGCTATGGAGACTGTTCACTCTCTTCCTCAGGTGATGGGCTACTGGAACTATGAGCTCTGCCACGGACAGTACTTGAGGCAGTACCACGAAGACAAGAATGCTCCTGACGGAAAGGCAAGGGCCCTTTCTAGTATTTTTAGAAGATTACGCGCTGTTGCTAAATTTAGAAACACGCGTAATTGCGTAACGTAATCGAGTGCCACGTCGAAATCTGCAACGCGTTTGCGCACAAGCTTGCGTTCGTGTGTGGAACCAACAGCAAAGACTATGCATCGCCCTGTGGCATCTGGGGGCTTTATAAGTCCCTGCAGCGAAGCTAGAGACCAAATTGGTCTCCCAAGCGAAGCAGCAACTAAGCAAAAGGCAACCGAAGCAAACGCGAAAAAGCACGACAACCAGTCATGGGGAATATTCTCTCTGCACTCAAGAATCTTCTGGACTCGTTCGCCGACCGCCACGCAAAGATCTTGATGCTGGGTCTCGATGCAGCGGGTAAAACTACCGTTCTTTACAAACTGAAGCTGAACGAAACCGTCAGCACGATCCCGACGATCGGTTTCAACGTCGAGTCCGTGCAGCCAGTCAAGCACGTGACCTTCACCGTCTGGGACGTTGGCGGGCAGGACAAGATCCGTCCCCTGTGGAGACACTACTTCATCGGCTGTGAGGGCCTCATTTTTGTGGTCGACAGTTCTGATGCATCCAGATTTTCTGAAGCAAGGGAAGAGTTGACATGGATCCTGGACTCTGACGAAATGGAGGGCGTTCCACTGGTTGTCCTCGCCAACAAGCAGGATCTTCCTACGGCTCTGTCACCTGCTGATGTAGCTACAAAGCTCAACTTGCATCAGATGAGGAACCGGAAGTGGTACATTCAGGGCACCAGTGCGGTATCGGGTCAGGGGGTGTATGAGTCCATGTCTGAACTGAGTACATTAGTAAAGCAGTTTCAAAGCCGCCATGCATAAGTAAACTGTTGTCTTTTTTGGATTTCTGTCTGTCTTTCTGTTGGTATTTCATAATAATCTCCTCTCTTTTACACCTCATGTTGCACTTATGGTGAATTATATCCTGTTGCAGGTTTATCAATGTATATGTATCATCATTTATCACGATATTATTGCCACTTCCCCGCTAAATTCAGTGTACTTGTGTGAATGTCAATTGCTGTTTCATAAACAAACTGTTAAAACTGTAAGGTGAAAGGGCCATGGCAACGGAGGGTGGTGTGTGTACATAAGTGAGTTGCAAATAGCACCAGTGTTCCATTTAGGAAAACCCTCAAAAGCAGAATGGAAAGCGTTAATTTTTTAGCAGTGTATGTATAGTGAGTAGCATTCAATTTTGAATGGCTAAAATCTCCAAGGGGGAACAAATGCCAAGTCAGCTGTAGCCTCTAGCCATGGAGTAAAAATTCCTAGGTTGTGATGTAGAAGGCACCCGGGGTGCATCTGTACTGGTTTTAGTGATGCTGATTCCTCGAATAATAAGGACATTTTGGCACACACGCACATGCATATACGTGTACACGCACCTGTAGAAGCTGACAGAGTACTACCTTGGAGACGCTGCGTCTGCTCCTCCTACTCCCGCGGAAAGGCAACTGGAAGGGGGTGGGGCAGACGGGAAGGTGGAGGCAGGTGGCCTGAAGAATGAAAAGGAGGTAGTAGCTCATTACTTACACCAAGCAGAGCAAAGGAACTGCTAGACTAGAGGACCAGAACAAAGGAACTGCTAGACTAGAGGACCAGAACAAAGGAACTGCTAGACTAGAGGACCTTAGCATTGTAAATTAGACACTCTACCAAATACGACACTCTTATAGAAAAGGGCTCGTAAAACTCCTTCAAAACTTGGCCTCTTTCCCCAGGTACCTGTGTGGCACTTCAATGGTCAGGACTATCCCTACTATGAACTGGAGATGCTAGGGGGAACCCCCTGCGACCTCCTGAGTAGCGAATCCAGGAGCACCCGCATCATGTACATCTGTGAGCGGGGGGCACATCCCACAGGCAGCGTGAGTGAGTGTATCCACAAGTGGAAACTTTGTGGTGCTTGTGAGGCAGGCCTCATTCTTGGTTTCCACTTTGAAGTTTTATTTCTAGTCCGCGACTGGTTTGTTTATAAGCCTCTTTAGACTATTTTCTGAGAGGCAATGACGTAAATCCTCTTTCGCTCTCCCCCTCCCTACTTTCTCTACTGCCCATTCTTTTTCCTCTCTTCCTTCTCCCTTTCCTTCCCTACCCCCTCTTTCATTTTTCTACTGCCCCTCTCCTCCCCTCCCCCCTTTCCCACCACCCATTCCTTTTCCTCTCCTCCTTTCCTCCACATCTCTCTCCTTTCCTTCTCCTCCCTCCTCTACTCACCAGTTCTTGCACATTGAGGAGGTGACCACGTGCAAATATTCGGCTGTGGTAGCCACCACACAACTCTGCCAGAATGAAGCCTACACGTGAGCCCATATAAACCTTATTACCACTGATTACATTCTCCGAGTATGGATCTTAGTGCCTTTTGCTTCACAGGTTGAAAGAGAGTCCTGTTCACACAATCCAGTGCTACGCGGAAAAGGATTCACCAAAGTATGTTTGTGAAGAGAAACTGTTTTGTGACAGCTGGGAAATGTTATTTTAACGTATCATGATGCTTGAAGGTCATGATGATTAATAGTGCAAACACTCCCAATCACTAAAATATTGTGAAGGCAACGGTCAATATCATCGTTGTAGCTGATTCTGAACACCTTGGCTGTCTTATGAAATTAATATACACGGGCAGTTTATTGAAATTAGCGTTACTATTCACTGTTGTCAGGGAGCTACATGATTGGAGTGAAAATTATACTTGTAGTGTACCCAGGATGGCGTATTGCACTTGGCTTTGCCTCGTGTCCAATTTGAGTTCATTACTCATCCTAAATATTACATGTAGGAACCAATGTCCTTCTTATTCAAGGAATTCAACCTGGGCTCATTTGCCTACACTTTTACGATATGCTGCTTGAAGCTGCAAACTCAATAATAGTTGGAACAATCATTGCACTAATGTAGATTTTTCTTTCTTCAGGCGTCCACGGATTCTTTTGGAACACGAATTAGCAACTAGCATGCTACAAGCCAAGCAAGGCAGTCAGAAACCGGTGGACAGCCCCCCTCCGAAGGGGGCCAAGGAAGATGTGCAGCAACAAAAGCAACATTCTGCAGTCATTGATACACACTACGTCGAATCATTTCTGAAAAGAGATATGTGCCTCAGGGGGGTGAGTTTGAGTTACTGTCTAGCCTCAGGTAGTGAGTCCAAATCCCAAATAACTGGTCTCTTGGGGTGAAGAGCGGGCTTAAGTTATTTGAAAGGCCTGCAATGTGATTTTTAGCAATCTTTATTAGCAGACAACATTCATTTTTTGCTATATTTCATTCTGAATGCTTTTTTTCAGGCACACAATGTTGGACACTTATACTAGTAATACTCAGATAGTACTAAATTATAGTTGGGAGGGAGAAAGATGCCACCAGGAGCTCTATAGATTTAACATTTTCTTGGAGAGTACACCCACTTGTTACCTTCTTAACTTAAAGTACTTTTGCAACTGAAAAATCACAGCCCATTCAAATTAAAGGAGGCAGTGTAAGGAAATGATTTCCCTTCAGGGCAGTGGATGGTGGCAGCATGAAATCTGTTTCAAGCAATATGTCAAGCAGCTGCACCTTGTAAGTTCTTCTCTGCTTATCTGCTTTGTGATGGCTGACATTGTACATGTGTGAGTGCTGAGATGTGTTGCAGGGTTAGCGATGCATGCCCTTCTAGTGAGGTTCACTCTCAGCCATGAATGATTTTCTGCTGTGTATAGGAATCAAACAAGGCAAAAGTTGAGGTACTGCTTGGCAGCTGGGACGAGGCAGCTCACAAGGAATGGTTCTCCAAGGCTGGAAAGAAAAAGCAGAGTGCAATGTGCGTGGCTGGCTAGCGCTTATGTTATGTGAAGAAATATCGCATGTCTTATTTATTTAAAACAGTTCTAGCCATAATTTGAGCGTGCTCTGACTAAATGATTGTTCTTTTGTAGTCATGTGACGCACATGTACACGGGTGGTGACAGATGTGACCTCACTCATGCAGCTAGAACATGCCAAGTTCGTTTCAAGTAAGTACTCTCATTAGTGCCTGTGGTATAATATTGCAGTTGCATGGAATCCATTGCGTGAAGTGCAACCTACCAATTATAGGAAAAAATTACCTTGCCTCACTTACAATTTATCCATCCTTACTGCTTTTTACCAAGCCGTAATTAAGCTCTGCCAAGCTCCCTCTCTGATCGTTATTGTTTTACTGTTTTCAAGAGGTTCTCATAATTATAATTTTTTAATGTTCCACAGATGTCTAACGAAGGCGACGCCTAGTCAGATTTCTCTCTACCTTGAGGAGCCTGCTCCGTGTACATACATTCTGACAGTTGAGGGAAGTTTCATCTGTCCGCTGCTGGAAACTGTGGATGAATTCGGAATATTCCACTATCCATCACAAGGATCACATACTGATGCTGAGAATAATGATGGAGACAGTGACACAGACAGTTCAGATGAAAGCTCGGACTAATAATTTATCTCCTTACATGTATCATCTTTCATTTTCCAATTACATGGATTGTTTCTACACAGAAGACGTATGCTCTGACCCTAGTCTCGCGGGCCAGCTGCTAGTGAGGCTAGCTGGCCCGCGAGATGCGAGTGAGGCTAGCTGGCCCGCGAGACTACTCTGACCCTAACCCCACCTCGTTTTTTTAATTGCATGTAGCAGTGTGTGGGGGCTACTGTAAAGCGACCCCGCCGATGAATAGGCTTATAGCACTAGCCACGACGCAGCAAGTTGCATGGCGTGGGGTACTACTGCGCCTCTGGTCCTCCGATGAATATCATGACATTATCATGTAAGTACGTACAGCGTCGTCAGCACATAGGACAAGGAAACTGGCCTGAACCCCAGCTTCAATTTTGTTCACGTACAATACAGAATTGCGCAACTATTTGTACGAGTGGAATCGTAAGGAGGAGTTCCATTGCCTGTCGCAAAGCCAGAGGTCTCCTAGGTGAACTACACAGTTGGACTTGAAAACAAACTACCTCACATTTGCCGACGGACGGTGTGCGCCATGGGGAAAACCCTCTCTGCACTTAGGAGTCTTCTGGGAGCTTTCTCGTCCAGTAAGGCAAAAATCTTGATGCTGGGTCTCGATGCAGCAGGTAAAACTACCATACTTTACCAACTGAAGCTAAACAGAACTGTTGATACGATTCCGACAGTTGGCTTTAATGTAGAGACAGTTCAACCGACCAGGAATGTGTCTTTCACAGTGTGGGATGTTGGTGGGCAAGACCAGCTCCGTCACTTGTGGAGGCACTACTTCATCGGATGTGAGGGCCTTGTTTTTGTGGTGGACAGCATTGATACAGAGAGATTTCCCAAAGCAAGAGATGAGCTGACTTGGATCATGGATTCCGAGGAGATGGAAGGAGTCCCGTTGGTCGTTCTCGCCAACAAGCAGGACCTTCCCGGTGCTAAACGCCCTGCCGATATTGCTACAGAGCTGGGCCTGAATCAATTAAAGAAACGGAAGTGGAGTGTTCATGGTACCAGTGGGGTATCAGGCCAGGGAGTTTTTGAGGCAATATCTGATCTGAGCGCTCTAGTAAAAGATTTTCAGAGTCATCGCAAGAAGTAGCTAACAAGTTTATAGCCTCTGTCAATGCATAACCTTTTTGTAGTCATATTCTTTTAAATCTCCGCTTACTCATGGCTGTTACCACACAGTATTACAGTGTTTGTGATTTGTAGTCAAATATATTATGTAAACTGTTACTGACCCTGAATGTGTTAATTCTTGCAGCATGAGCAGTATTAGCTAGCTACATACATGACGTATCTTCTTTCACACAAAATACCGGGTACAAGTAATTTGAAAGCTGTGCAATTGCTAGCCTCTTCCCTAGGCCACTCCATCTCCGTGTGGCCTGGGAACGAGGCTGTGCAATTGCAGCCAGCCAGTCATGTGTTGCAAAAGCAAGAGGCAAGGAACTTTATTTATGCAAGTGCAAGAATTTGGGGCGTGTACATAACCAAAATCATGGTTTGAACACGTGGCACGTAGCGCGCGCCGTAGTTAAGTTGCCATAGTGATTCCGGAATAAAATGGCCGCATAAATAAGCACATGGTCATGGCTCAGGCGGCTAGCCACTAGTTGAGTTCTACGAGTATAGTGTAGCTGTGGACCACAAGTACCTCCAGAATGAGTGGCCCCCGTCCTTACTCAAGGGGGATCGCGGGCCTAGAGAGAAGACCCATTACCCGAGGCGCCCAGAGGGGGTATTACTCCGAGATTGTTGGGGCTGATGCTGCAAAGAAGATCGGGGTAGGCTGACTGGCTGACTGGCTGACCTTTCTCTCAATAAGCACATGAAATAAGTGCTAACTAGAGTAATTTTAGAAGGCGTGTTTAGTATACGTGGCTCAGTGCACGTGGGCTTTAGACTGGCTTCCCTTTACGCTAGTCTAGCATGCTGGCTGTTTTGGGAGGGGGGGGAGACCTAGCCTTGGGCATGGCCTTCCTTAGTCTCATTCCCAGACCCTCCGCACAGGCTCCGTACTGGGTTGATTTAGGGCTGGCTTGCATGACTAGGCCTTCCTAACCCAGGTTGATCTCGGAGAGAGTAGCTCTTTGATATTTTGCTGCAAGAGTGAGGAAGGTCTATGCGAGGGAAGACCCGGGAATGAAGCTAAGGCTACAAGACGTTTTAATAGGCTGCATCTAGACACTAAAGTAGATAGCCACGCCCACTTTTGTGTACGGATGGTTGGCAAAAGTATAGGACAAATGTACAGAGGATTTCGTTTTGCTCCCTCAACTCTGATCGATTGTAAAAGTTGCGCTAATTAGTTACTTTCTGACTCACTGCAACCTCTGTACTTTACTCCCGTTCAGTAGCGATTTATTGCCAGTAAATATAAGTGGGCGTGGCTATCTAATTCAGCATCCGTGTGTAACAGTATGTTACATCAAAGTAGAATAATTACGCTCTTTGTCTGCTGCAACCCTTGGCAGAATGTGAAGCGAGGTCCCAAGACTTCCCAGAACACAGTGTGGAAGTCCCAGAGAGACAAGCACCTGCCCAGTGGTGAGTCTTTGGGTTGTTTAACGTCATCGTGGTCTTTATAAGCAAGCATGGTTTGCATTTCCTTCTGCAGTGAAGAAGTTTGAACCGCCCGAGGACTTCCTGTCAATACTTGGCTCCCAAGTCTATGGCCCCACCACGCAACTCATTGCAGTGGACGTAAGCATAGGCCCCTGGTACATGCATGAGCTGACCCATGCACATGTAGCCAGACTTATAATCAGGACTTATTTGTACATTGGTGTCAAGTACATGACTATTAAATTTGTTCCTGTTTCTAGGAGTTCTCCAAAAAGGCCTGGGACCCGAAGGTGCAGGTGCCCTACAAGGTGGACAGCGGACGAACTCCAAGAAAACTAGAGATTGAGAGACGCAAGCGGCAGTACGCCGGCAACAAGGACATTGATTCTCTCCTCCGAGAGCTCGGTGTGAAGGCACAGGAGCTCATGCCCGTGGCTGACCACACCTCAAAGGCTCTCTTGGGAGGTGGGAGGGGTCGACCGATGCCGACTTTCCCCAGTTTCCTTCCGCTGGAAGTCTTTGACAATCTGGAGTTTGACTGCAGGACACCGGAGGAGTGGGTCGCACTGGGTGAGATGAGTCAGGAACTTGGGCTTGTGTTTACAAGAGTGATAAGCAACATCTAAGTATAGCTTAGAGCATAGAGCTGCCCATGCTCTAGGCCATTCAGTATATGTACACATTTCCTGTATTTCTAGAGCTTTCTATGCTCTATGGGATTCTTACCATGCTCTATGGAAAAAATTATACTATACCATGTTACTATAGTAACGTATACTAATGGAGTGGTTAGAATGCAGCTGGAATTGGCATAGGCTAGGTCCCAGTTGAATTGCAGTGGTAAGAGCGTCAGACTAGTACTCAGACATTTTTGGTTAATCCCCAGCTGTGCCCTGTGTTTTCTTTCTGCCAGGACGTATTTATTTCTCTTTTGGATTGTAAAATGTAGATGTGCTTCACATGCTTGACGAATTAAGCCCTAGCCCTACATCTATGTCTGTCACCATAACCATACTAACCAATCTCTGATGTCTCCGTTGCTTGCCCATACCATGTCTGCCCAGACTCTCACCTTTTGCTGCCCTTTAATTTGTTGCTCTTTAATTTCTTGCCTCTCCATTCTATGTCTGAGTATCAGTGAATAATAATCTTCATCAAACCTCTTCACTGCAAGTTTCCGTCGAGCTAAGCGACAGTATTACACTGCCCATTCGACCCTTGCAGGCTATGAGTCTGATGAAACGAGAAAGCCTGTACCTGGCAAGGCATTGCTTCCGGTGCTGGAGCTTCCCACCTCCATCCCTCCCACTTCCCACGTCCTTACGCCCACACCACCAGTGGGAGACCCCCCACCGGATGCAAGCAGGCCAGCACGTAAGTATCAATTGGTTTAGAGACCAACTGTGGTGCACTCACTTGGGAGAGCGTACATGTGTATTGAAGAGGAGGCTTCTCAGTTGGCTCTTGCATAGGAAAGAAAGGCTCTCTGAATACTAACTTTAATTTGGACAAAAGCTTGTCGACGTTTCGACTAGATGCTCTTCAGGGCGAAAGTGAAGAAGACTGAAGAAGACTAGAGCATCTAGTCGAAATGTTGACAAAGCTTCTTTCCGAATTAAAGTTGGTATTCAGAGAGCCTTTCTTTCTTAGCTGGAAATTAATTCCAAGAGTGCATAAAGACGTGAGAAATGGAAGAAGGTCTAGGGCACTTTTGGATCCTAGCAGAACTCCTTCCGCTTTTATTATTATGTGCTCTACAGCACAAGCTGTAGTGGCCTTGTGTACGTGTAGTTAAGTGAGTACAGTAACTATCTGGCTGCATGCGTGTTCCTCAGGACGTTTCAAGGTAGCTGCTCCTCCTGGATCCAAGAGCCAGCCCCTCCCCCCTCTCCCTGGCCGGCAGTCCCCTCCTGCGCCGCTTCGTCCAGGGTATGTGGGTACCGAATGCACAAGTGTGTATTTTTGTATGAAAACATCCATAAGCCTACCTGACAATTAGTGATATTTGTGGGCATGTATTGTAAGTGCATTCATAGGCAATATTGAAGTACTAATCAGCTGCACTGTTGAAACCCACAAGTGTTTTGAGCAACTGGTGAGTATTTAAGCAGGATAGCCTGCGCAGTTAGTTCAGTCTCGCAATAACTGGTTGTCTGATTACTACCAATAATTATAATTTTTGGATGGCTGCTGCGGCTCAGTAGCCAACTGACTTACTAATCAGGGTTTCAATTGGGGGGCGGGGGAGGTATTTATCCTGTTCCCCCCCCCCCCCACCCCAGCCTCGTTCCCAATCCTCGTTCCCAATCACCGCTCCTGGCTTTTAAGTAAATTTGGAATTGGAGATCGCTGTAGCCATCATGACTGAGATTGAAGAGACAGGCTATTCTGTTTGAAACTCATGTTCTCGCATTAATAATGCTGTCTCCAGCGCTCATAGCTCTCTCTTATATAATGACTACATGTACATAAACTCTACTGGGCTGGGAACTGTACAGTAAACCTCCCCTGATACCACCTCTCTGACTCTCGCATGCTGCAATTTTGAAGACAGCATCCATAAGACAGCATCCATGTAACTGCCGCATATTGCGCTTGTGCATCCCTAGCTAACTGAAGTGATGAGTATTTAAGCAGGCTATATAGTCATTTCCTTCTGTTTCATCAGTACCTTCTCTCTCGCTGCTTGTGTGTGTGTGTGTGTGTGTGTATGTGTGTGTGTGTGTGTGTATGAAAGCATCCCTAGCTACCTGGCAATTAGTGACTTATGTTGTGTGTGTTGGGTCCTGTTGTAAGTGTATTCATAAGGCAATACAATACTTAATTACTAATAAGCTATGTACGCTGTTGAAACCCACAAGTGTGTTGAGCAACTGGTGAGTATTTAAGCAGGCTGGCCTGATTGCTCAGCAGTTCTGATTCGTTCCGTTCAAAGTTGATGTGGCTCCTAAATAGCTACAAATTTTTGGAAGGCTACTACTACTTGGTAGCCCACAGGATACACCACTCAGTAGATGGTACACAGTTGCCTTGCAAGCTTACATTAGCTAGCGGAGTCATCCATAACTGAGATAGGCCGTGCTACTTAAAACTCACATTTGCATTATTTAATCACGCCATGCACCTGTCTCCAGTGCTCATATCGATCATATCTTTCCTTGTACGGAGGCTACATAGACACCAATAGCCTGGGGACTGTAGTAAGCCTCCCTTGATCTCTGATTCTTTGCATGCCCCAAGTTTGCAAACGGCAGCTATTTAACTGCCAGAGCTATCATTTTGAATCCCTGGGGAGCCATCAAGTGACCACAATGTGATGGACGTAGATACTAGATGAGATTTGGAGCTCTTTTATTGGCCTCACTGCGCTCAATCAACAACTAATCAAGAACTTATACCCTCTACTGTGTGTGTGTGTATGTGTGTGTATATGTGGTGTTATGTATAGGTGTTGAAACCTAGAGAAGTGTTTTGAACAACTAATATTTAAGTAGGCCAGCCATTTCCTTCTGCTTCTCTGTCAGCACCCTTCTCCCTCTCTGCTGTGTGTGTGTGTGGTAGGGGCAGGTATTGTGAATGTATTCATAGGCAGTAATTACAGTGATAATAAGGTACACTGTCTAAAACCCACAAGTGTTTCGAACAACTGGTGAGTATTTAAGCAGGCTAGCCAGTTCTTTGGTTATCTCACCTTTAGTTAGCATAACTGACAATTTTTGGAAGGCTACTGCTGCTCAAGTAGCCAACAGAACCCATGTGAATGGTGCATGTCTTGCGCAAGTGCAGATCGATGCTTGTGGGCTTACAGTAGCTAGCAGTAGCCATCATGACTATGAGATCGAAGACCGGCTATGCCACTTAGAACTCATATTCGCATCACTTGATCATGCCGTCTATCTCCAGTGCTTGCATCTCTTCTTGTACACAAACTACATAAACTCTACTCACCTAAAACTGTATTGTAAGCCATCAGGGGACCACAATGTGATGGACGTAGAAACTAGATGAGATTTGGAACTCTTTTATTGGCCTCGCTCCGCTCAATCAAGAACCTATATCCTCTACTGTGCGTGCGTGTGTGTGTGTGTGTGTGGTGTTATGTATAGGTGTTGAAACCTAAAAGTGTTTTGAGCAACTGGTGAGTATTTAAGTAGGCCTCTGTCAGCATCCTTGTTCACGTTCTCCCTCTCTGCTGTGCGTGTGTGCCAGTGTGGTATGGGCAAGTATTCATAGGCAGTAATTACATTGCTAATGAGGTACACTGTTTAAAACCCACAAGTGTTTTGAACAACTGGTGAGTACTTAAGCAGGCTAGCCTGCGCTTCAGTTAGGCACTACTTCACTGTGTTTATAACCACAATTTTTGGAAGGCTACTACTGCTGCTGCTGCTGCTGCTGAAGTAGCCAACTAAACACAATTACCAATGTGGATGGTGCACATTTTGCAGGAGTGTACTTGCTACGAGATTGAAGACAGGCTGTGCTGCTTAAAACTCATGCTCACATCACTTGAACATGCTGTCTGTCTCCAGTGCTTATATCTCTTCTTGTACAAAGACTACATAAACTCTACTAACATAAAACTGTATAGTAAGCCTGCCTCGATAAAACCTCTCTGACCCTTCACATGCCACAAGTTTGAAGACAGCATCCATGCACATCTGCACCCCCCCTTTGTGGGTCTTAACCCTTGAAAATTATTCTGTAGGCGTGCCCCCCCCTCCCCCTTGGGTATTTCTCCCTGATCCCTGATTAAGTGTTTGCTTAAGTCAGCCAGAGTCTAGTCACAAGCGCTAGTGTCCATTCTCTTTCCTCCGCTGTTGCAGGTATGAGTGGGTGGACGTGGGCATGCTGGACTACAACCCCTCCAGCAATCTGTACCTCGTGAAGAGGGTGCACGTTCCTAACCACGTCCTCGAGGCAGCTGCCGGCAAGCAGGAGACCGGGAAAGGAGGAGAGAAGAAAGGTCAGTGGTTTCAGGAGCATGCCGCGTGGACATTCACACAGAGAAATTTTGTTAAGGTTAGGCCCGACCAGAAGTGCAGAGAAATTTATGAGAGGGTGAGACTTTATCTTTACCGCTCCACGATGCTGCAGTGGATGGCTGTGAGACCTACACAGGACTAGACCGGAGAAGGCACAGATATACGAGAAGTTGTCACTGCATGCATTTGCCAAGCAGCTTTATCCTCTTACCTGCCCAAGACACACTTTACTCACGTAACAATTCGCCAAAATTAAGAAACCGGTGTTACTGAAACTACGGTTATACTCTTAGCTCAGTAGTCTGCAGCTCCAGACATTAGACTGAGCTCGGGCGTGATGATCAATTTCTGGGTTTTACACAATTCTGTACATGCAGTTACATGTGCAAATCAGACCTACGAACGACTTGGCAGCCCAGAAATTTGCAATGTGAAATTCTTCACTCACTGTTGCCTTCGACATTACGGCATCGCGTCTTGCCACGACTACCAGATGAAGTGGGCAGAATCAATACTTCCAATTGGGCCTAACCTTAAAGATAGTATTGTCAGCTACACATGTACAATGTAGTCTGATGGTAAGCAGAAGCTAGTCACTTAGCCACCACCCTCTCCCCCTTGTCCTCACCTCCTCTCCCTTGTCCCTTCGCAGACTCTTCTGACAGTGGCTCCCAAGCCAGCAGTGGTGCCAGTGGGAGCGATGGGGAAGGTGACGGTGTGAGGGAGAAGGGAGGAGACGGGGAGGGATCTTCCGTGAGTCTGGGTCACGAAGGAGCTAGTGCTGCCTGTGAGGAGAAGGCACCCAAGGCAAAGACCACAAAGGAGAAGGTTAGAGTAGCCTCATACCCGGGCCTTCCTCACCCACCTTTTATCTCGCAGCTGTGGAGAAAACCTGCGAATCGGCTGCAAAATGACGCGGGTTTTCCCCATGGCTGTGGGATAAAATCTGATCAGAGGCCTGGGTACGAGGGAGGGGAATGCTCATTAGTTATTAATTGGTAGGGGAGACCCATCTTCCACCAGGCATGCTTTTACCTTATTGCTTTGCAACTGTGTTCCGAATTGTTGTCACTTTCTAAGATTGACTGTAGTGCCTGTCACTATAAGTCTTGATGATGATGAAGTGATACTCTCACATGGAAGAGCCATTTACGTATAGCTATATACTACACCTTCACGCACTGTTACTATCCTCATGCTGAACTCTCACAGGCTGCAGTCAAGAAACCCGCCCAGAGTTCAAATGAGAGACAGAAATCTGCCGAGTCGGCAGACTCCATCCACTACTGGGTGCCGAGGGTGAGGCTGATGTTTGTGGCTGAGGACCCCGCCGTCTTCGCCCGCAGGGTGGCCTATGCTCACATGACCAGGCAAGCTCCTTGGTGGTGTTCAATGCTGTTGGGGAATTAGCCTTGTTCCTAGCTAGGCTCCACGAAACCAAACTGAATGGAAGAGCCTGAGGCTGATAGGTATGAAATACTACTACGTTGACTGCAGTAGCCACACTGACGAATCATAGCCCAGGGGCAGGGTTGGTATGTAATTTCAATTAGCAGTTTCTACAATGTGTCAACTCCCCACCCCAGCCCCACATTGCTATCATACCCACACATGACATGTTGGTCTATTTACTGACCTGTACCAACTACAGCAGGGCCTTTAAAAGTTGTAACTCTTTTTTATAGAAGTTGGACATGCATACAGCGAAACTGATGTAGTTAAGAATGTATTTCATATTCGGCTATTTTGGTGAAACTGATCGGACTTGATATCATATGCCATGTTTTCAGGTCATCTTCCCGCCCTCCCTCCCTCCAGGCAAAAGACGGAGGCCCTCCTGCGCTACCACCTGTATGTGGACTGCATGCCCCCCGAGGGGATGCAGGAGGTGGAGCCAGAGTCCCTGGAGAGGATGGTGGGTGTGGCTAGGTCCTTGCCACGCCTCAAGGAGTCAAGGTTGGCCCTGCAACAGGCTTTTTGCTGCTATTCTTGTCTGTGCTGGGTGTGTGTGTGTGTTCAGTGGTGGTGCCTCCCAAACAATACAGTCCACTGAGTAAGGTCCATTATTGTTGCCGCTTTCTTTCCCCGTCCTGGCAGTCTGGACCTATTCTTGGAGGGGCTGTCACAGGAGGTGCGGCTGGAGTTCTGCCGATCCATGAACCGAATCCTCTTTGACAAGACGGTCTCCTCCCGACCGGAGACTTATCCCTTCGTCACCCTGCCCGATCCCCACATTGAGACTGTCCCTAGGACAGGTGAGCCTAACCTATCATAAGGCCCCTGACGCCATAGTAGCTTTGACTACTTAACCTAAGGTGCTAGTCTGCTTAAAGTACATGCAGGGGTTCATTTAGGAAAATCCCCAAGTGGGCCGGGGCAAAAGCACATTGGAAGACATTTTGGGAGGGGCGTGCGTATAGTGAACAGTATTCAATTTTGAAGGGGTAAAATTCCCAGGGGGGAGGGGGGCACAAAGTTTCCAAGGGGGCTTTGCTTATCTCCTGAACCTTGTTACTTGACTGCCTGCTAGCTTTCCCTTCTCCTCTGCATCACTTACACAGGCAAGCATCCGGACGCTCCCCCGTTCCCGTTCCAGAAAGTCCGAGATCGGTTCTGCTTCCTTTCCATCACCACGAACCCTGAGGCCATAGGAGTACTGGAGCATGTGAGGGTGGAGTGTGGGAGGGTTGCTGGGATGAGCCTCTTTCACACGGGCGTCGGCAAGCACCTCAAACTTGAGGAGTTTGAGCAGACACAGCAGCAAGCCTCCATGCAGGTACGTGAAGGATTACATCACTATTTACATAGAATTAATTTAAGTATTACATCATCTAAAAGATACACGTATGTGCTTTTATTTACAGGTGCAAACCTACTTGAAAGAGACATGGGTACCGGCCCTCCGAACCTCCATACGCTCCTGCTTATCTCAGGTATACCTGTGCATGTACAAAAGCCAGTAGTTATAACTACATGCATGAGACCAAAAATATTCTTTCGAGAATGGTTGAAAATACTCTCACTTTGACACTAACTGGCATGTATAGGAAGATGTCTTGTTAACCTTGTACCCAGGGAGATTTATCTCACAGCCATGGAGAAAAATTGGGGAGTAAAGTCCTGATATCTTTTTCACAGTTGTGAGATAAAATCTGGGCATAGGTTGTCTGGGTACGAAGTTAGAAATTCCTGCTGTTACTATGCGAGTCCAATCGATTCCTACGTAGGTGACCAAGGGGTGGTTCAACATGGAGGAGACCGACTTCGAGGTGTACCAGGGATCCAAGCTCAAGAAGCTCATGGAGCTCACTAAGTTCACCATGCAGGTATGCACTTTGAACTGCTTGAATTGCAGGTGTTCTCACACTGTACTGCTGTAGTAGGCGGACCGAGTTCAGGGACTGATCTCTCCTCTCCCAGGACTCTCTCCGGTCTCTGGTGCTCACCTCGCTGAAGTCTTTCCAGAAGATGGTGGCGGACGCCTGCCTGCCGACCGCTGGGTTGCCCCCGGACTTCCAGTGGAAGGAGTCTCTCACCTACGCTGGCTTCAAGTCAGTAGCTATGTGTTGTACTATTACAGTCTGAAGTGGATGCCTTGAGTAATTTCATCCTGCCCCCCTGCCCCCCTGCCCCCTGCCCCCTATAGTACTTACCAATATTCAATCTTCTCCCCTGCCCCCCCCCCCCTCAGACTCCTGCATCCATAGTAGCTAGCCTCATGCGACTTTATTACCCCTACCCCCCTCAGACCCCTGCACGGCCCCCTGTTCTCCCTGGACCTGGTGCTGGACGAGAGGGGGACCCGCTACTCCTCAGACCTGAGCTCATTCCAGCCCTGCCTGGTGGACATCTTTGACAGGGGCATCCAGGCCACCCACTCTGTGCCACAGATAGAGAAGGTGCGTAGCCTCGTTCCCAGGCTCCACTAACCAGCTTTTCTCGCACAGTGTACTATGCAAGAAAAGCTGGGGAGTGGAGCCTGGGAACGAGGCTAGAAAGTATGTATGTTGCACATGTCTGCATACCCAAGTGCTACAGTATAGGGCTCTGAGCCTGAAGCTACATCTATTATAGACAGTAGGCTTTTCAGTCAGGGGTGGGATTGCTCTTGAGAAATTTATTCACAACTATAGCCTGTGCTATTGTCGTACCCATAGGCTGCATACTGTCGAAGAATATTTTTGACGGGGTGTGGCCTGGGTATGAGGCTAAGCCAGCGTTTGATGGCATGAAGTACGTTTCTCAGGCTGACTGCATTTCACTCCCTCTGCTATATATTCTACTTTCAGTACGTGGTGGACAAGCTGTTCTGGCCCGAGACTCCTCTGCTGGAGGCCGTGGGTCTGCATGAGCCGACGGTGGAGGCCATGAGGGACGCCGTGGGGCTAGCCATCACCCAGGCCCTCGTCCCCCTGCGGGCCTATTCCAAACAGTATACACCCTACCTCGACCTCATCAACCTGGACATTAAGACTTACATCGAGTGAGTGCAGCTACACTAGCAGTACAATTAGGCTCTTAGCTCTTCCCCCAGTGTGTTAGCTGTGGGTATAAGTTGTATGTAGTGTGCTGTACATATTATAGTTAGCTGAACTGTCCTAGAGGTGCTTCGATTTATCTCTCATTACTCATTGTCTGTCTGTCTGTCTGTCTCCAGGGGCTTTGCGGCGGAAGAAGAGAAGACGAGTGTGCAGATTAGGGCAGAGATCGACTCTCACCTGAAAGGCAAAGTGACGGTGGAGACCTCCCTCCCCCAGTCCATCATCATCGGGCCCTTTTTTGTCAACACGGACTCTATCAGACTGGCCCTGGCCAAGAAACACAAGGACATTGCTAGGGCTCTGTTGGAGTTCCTGGTTGTCACACTGAGGAAGGAGACAGAGGAGGTGTGTGTGTGTGTGTGTGTGTGTGTGTGTGTGTGTGTGATGTGTGTGCATATGCGTGTGTGTGTGTGCATATGCGTGTGTGTGTGTATGATGTGTGTGTGTGTGTGTGTGTGCATATGCGTGTGTGTGTGCATATGCGTGTGTGTGTGTGTGTGTGTGTGTGTGTGACGATATTATCATAGTGACAATGAACAATGCAAGACTGGTTGGACTGGAATAATGGACGTTGAAGACTCCACAGAACTTGAACTCTAGCATTGTTGTCCTCGTTGTTTACATACTGTAGTTCTTGGTTCATGTCTGTCCCTATTGTTTCACATTTCTAGCTAGCCTGATTTTGTGCAAGATAGAAAACATTATGCCATTAATTTTGTTACTCTTCTCCACTGCTGTTCTTCATCCGAGTTCGAGTCGCCGATCATAGAGCTACGAGTCCCGTTGCAATATGGTTTGGTGGGCGAGTGCCCAGTGCACATAATGTACATGATATGTGTGTTACTACTGTAATATACTAGCCTGTGGCATTACTTCCCTGTAACCACTGTTTTAATGTTGCTGTCAATACTTTTCTCTCAGATCTGTGAGGAGTTCCGTGAGATATCCCGACGGCTCTACGACCGATCCAACTGCATCGAGGACTTGTCTGAGCAGAGGGAGTACATGAAGACCATCCCAGAGCAGGTGGGTCACCCGAGGCCAGGCAGTCTGGGAATGAGGCTAGGGGAGTGGAGCCTGGGAATGAGGCTATGGGGAATGGAGCCTGGGAATGAGGCTATGGGGAATGGAACATGGGAATGGGTGTAGCATTAAAAGCTCTTGCTGTTCTCTAGGTGAACGGCCATCAGGCTCGCATTGACCAAGCCATGGCGGACTACGACCTCATCGACGACTATTTCTATCCTCTATCGGATGAGGACTTTGAGAACCGGTGAGTTGGGACACTTATTGATACTGAAACTACTTGTTTAGTAGGCTACGCGTAGAAAGCAGTAGCAGTGAGGAGAGGAAGAGAATGTCGGTGGGAGGTTCATCGACAGCAGGTAAGGCTGATTTGGCATCTGGAAAGTGATGACTGCCGTTCTCAAAACCTCGGACTGACTTAACGGTCAGCTGAGCAGCGTAATTCAGCTCGATTCCCACGAGGCCCTGTGCATGGAATACCATGTATGCACTAGTATGATCCTGACTTATCGTTCTAACATCATTTCACTCTTTCAACTGTAGATGTTTCTATGTTTATCTCTCCCTCCCTCCCCTTCAGCTGGACCACTCTGAGCTGGCCGCACAAGCTGGTGGACCAGGTGGAAGCCACGGAGGCTCAGCTGGAGCAGGACGAGCAGAAGTTCCAGAAGAAGCTACTTGATGACCAGACCCAGCTGGACGACAAACTGGACACAATACAGGTGGGTGATATTAACAGTGTGTACGCATGTGACATCAACCCACGTCTCGGTCTTTAGGGTGGACTCCCCTATGGGGTAACCTCGTCCCCAGGGCCTCCCTAAAACGGGCAAGAGCCTGGTATCTTTTCTCGCATGAGTGACGTTGAGGGGGTAGAAAGGACTTAATTGTGCGGAGGCAAGCACAGTTGCAGTTTTCAGACACCAAAAAAGGCAGTGAATCAATACTTCTTGTAGCTAATCTTTAGGTCTCATTGGTGCCACAGACTGAGCAATGAAGTAGTGTCTCCAGCAAAAGATAGAGAAACACAGCCATCTTTTAATTCAATCCCACCTTTGCTTAATCAGTAAGTTGAGATGTATGATGTTTCACGGGGAGAGCCCGGGGATGAGGCTACCTGTGGGGTTCGTGGGCTTCTGATTTTATGTACATCATCACTTCACCAATCTACCTTCTTTCCCGTTCCCTCTCTCAGATGATTGTAGCAGGATTCTCCACTCGAGTTGACCTCAACAAGGCGGCAGAGATTGCCAATGAGGTGCGCAGGGTTGTGAAGGACCTGAAGGAGTTCCAGCAGCAGGCGTTCCTCTACAATCAGAGGGAGAGGCTCTTCAACATGCCCGTCACTCAGGTATAGTATGATGTAGTTATGATGTCATTAACGTTCATGTGAATGATGTAATAGTGATATAATGTGTAACACTAACTTAGTAAGCAAATACAGTGGTGGTGTATGATGACTACATATATTATGTGTGTTAACTCCTGCAGTATAACAAAGTTGGCAAGCTGACTCGAGACTTTGAGCCCTACAAGAATCTGTGGGTGACGGCTGCGGGCTGGTTCAAGTGGCACGATACCTGGATGAACGACTCTCTCATCAACATCGACCCCGAGCTGCTGGCCAAGAATGTCTCCGAGAGCTATAGGACTGTCCACAAGTGCACCAAACACTTCAGGTACCGCAGCTAGCTAGCAAGTGTGTGTGGCGAGTGTTAGTGTAAATATTAATCACTCCTGATTACAGGGACATCCCCGGCTGTATGGATGTGGCCAACGAGATCAAGAAGCAGATTGACGAGTTCAAGCCCCACATCCCTCTCATCCAGGGCCTCAGGAACCCTGGCATGAGGACAAGGTGACTGGCTCCACGGCCACGCACATAACAAAACTGTTGAACCAGCACTTTCGCTATGAGGTAGAAGATGAGACAGTCTCGCAAAGCTGATTTGTTTTACAGCTGCAAGCTAAATGGCTTGGCCTGTTGCTGAGTGTAGCCTTGCATGGAAAAGAGCGCATGAAAGCAAGGGGGTGGGGACACTCCCATAGAGTCTATATTCACAGCTGCGACCGCGGGTCAAAACCTTTTTAGCGGTTTGATCATTGACTGCGTTGATTTTTGGCCATTGACCTACCTTTTACCTCATGCGTAACCCCACCCAGATTTGCCGTTTCGCTCAGTACTTCTGAGCGCAATTTGACCGTAGACTGCGTGCTTCTGAATGCGCTTTGATCGTTGACTGCACCCTTTTGAATGGCTTTGACTGTTGACCGCTGACCGACTATATAGTCTATGAGAGACCCCCCCCCCCCTTGTGAAAAGTAGGATCCTCTTGCCTTGGATGATTCACGTGCAGAACGCCTGGTGTGGTTTTGAATGTCTGTGCCAAGTGAGGACACACACTGATAAGAGTGATGCACTTTCCCCCCCGCCTTCAGGCACTGGTCCCAGCTCTCGGAGGAGCTTGGTATGAATGTCCAGCCGAAGGCAACGCTCACCTTCGCCAAGTGCCTGGAGATGGGCCTGCAGGACCACGTGGAGACCATCTCCAGAGTAGCCGAGGTTGCAGCCAAAGAGTTCTCCATTGAGCAGGTGAGCGTAGCCTCATTCCCAGGCTCCGCTGCCCAGCGTATTTTGCAAGGTGGAAAAACATGGGCGGGCCGAGATGCTGGACGGTGGAGCCTGGGAACGAAGCTACATGGCAGGAGAAAATAATGTGAATTTGTATTTAGCATGGCAAGAACTTCCTACACATAGCATTGGTACCATTTCAAACTACTTTTCTTGAGCAAAAAGTAACGTACTGTGGTACCAATTCAGATGACTTCGGGAGATGATTATTACAGTTTTATTCGCAATTGGAGCCAAAATGTGACCGGATTGCGAAAACCCGGCACTTCCCGCATTTTTGCGAAATTTTCGATTTTTGGCAATTTTCAAGCTGCCGTATTTCGATAACTATTAGTGAGGCAGGAATGATTCTTGGTACAATACAAGTACCAACCTTCAACTAAAGAAATTCCACGCTAGAGGTCTGTAGCTATCTCGGTTTCTGTGATACGTGCCTTGGTAGTACCGCCATTTTTAGAAAATCGCCGCGCGATCGAAAGTTCCGCGAACTCGGCCCCGTATCTTCCTTGCGGTGTGGTTGAATGGCTTGTTATTTCTGTAGCAACGCCTCCTGTATAAACAACCCACGTTTTATTTAGATAGCGCATAGCGTTCTGGAGATACGCGTCTTTGAAGTACGCGCGTTCAAAAATGCGGGAAGTGCCGGGTTTTCGCAAATCCGGTCATATGACTCTGCTAAGTTTTCTTAGGTGATGTAATCTAAGGCATTGAGTACAGGGACTGTATATAACCAATGATGTAATCCACTCACCCAGGCTCTGGACAAGATGGAGGCGGAGTGGGAACCTCTGCTGCTGGATATCTCCCCCTACAAGGAGACGGGGACCTACATCATGAAGAGCGGGGAGGAGACGGCTCAGATGCTGGATGACCACATCGTCATGACCCAGGTAGGCGGCTAGCTTACTTCTTTCTGTTGCTCACCTATGAGAATAATGGGCTCTAATCTCCTCCCATGCCACAGGCGATGTCGTTCTCACCCTATAAGAAGCCGTTTGAGGGCAGGATCACCACCTGGGAGAACAAGCTCCGGACAACACAGGTGTGCTATAATTGAAATCAAGTCCTCAGGAATTTGACCTGACTGTTTGTGTGTCACGGTATGCGCCACAGCCTCTCATTGCATTATGCACTTTTCATAGGATGTGATGGAAGAATGGGCTATATGCCAGAAGTCGTGGCTCTATTTGGAGCCCATCTTCAGCTCCGAGGACATCATGCGCCAGCTCCCCGTGGAGGGAAAGCGCTACCAGACCATGGACCGCATGTGGCGCAAGATCATGTCCGCTGCCAAGCAGGACCCCAAGGTGGGCTGCAATTAGAGATGGTGGGCTACAAATAGAGATAAAAGTCTACAAAATAGTGTGCTACTTACTGTAGTATACGTGTTAATTATTTTTCATTGGCTCAGGTGATCTCCTTCTGTGCGGACAACCGTCTGCTGGAGAGCATCCGAGAGTGCAACAAGCTGCTGGACCAAGTGCAGAAGGGACTGAGTGAATACCTGGAGACCAAGAGGATAGCCTTCCCGAGGTTCTACTTCCTCTCAGACGACGAACTCCTGGAGATCCTCTCGCAGACCAAGGATCCCACGGCCGTGCAACCCCACCTCCGCAAGTGCTTCGAGAACATTGCCAGGGTACGGTGTGTGTATACATGTGCTGTATAGCTTCGTTCCCAGGCTCTAGTCCCCAGCTTTTATCACACTTGCTGTGCTATGCACATAACAATGTCAGTCCTATTCTCGCATAGTGGACTAGATTCCATTCTCACATTGTACATGTACTTATGTTTACTGACATACCTCCTCTTCCTGCCTCCATTCCTTCCCCATAGCTAAAATTCGAAGATGACCTAGCCATCACAGAGATGTACTCGGGAGAAGGTGAGATGGTTCCGTTCTGCGAGACCCTCTACCCCACGGGAAACGTGGAGGACTGGCTGTTGGAGGTGGAGCGGGTCATGAGGGACTCGCTCAAGGAGATCATCGGAGACTCTCTGGTGGACTATCAGGAGGTCAGGGGGCAGTTATAATTCATGCTTCTAAGGCTTGCACCAGCAGTCCAGAGGCTAGAGTCCCTTATTTGGTAGTCAGAGCCTAAAATTGTGAAATGGCACAAAAGTATGTTAAGAAAACAATTGAATGCTGCCCTCTTCTACCGTAGACCCCCCGCACGGAGTGGGTTCTGAAATGGCCTGGGCAGGTGGTGATTGCCGGCTGCCAGACCTACTGGACCAGCGAGGCCTCAGAAGCGCTCGAGGAGGGCGTGCTGCCAGACCTCTTCCAGAACATGCTTGGGCAGGTACTGAAACGGTAGACTTACTTATACATGTATGCCCATGTGTCCTTTGCTGGCATGGGCCTATTCAATAGCAAAGTATTTAGCAATGTCAAGGGAGTACATGTATGTTTTATATGTCTGAAGCTCTATAGTCTGTTACTATCCATGGTACCCCTGTCCTTAGCTCTCTGACTTGGTGGCCCTTGTGAGAGGCAAGCTGACCAAGCTGAACCGGATCATCATGTCTGCCCTCATCGTTATCGAGGTGCACGCCAGAGACGTGGTGACCAAGATGCTGGAGGAGAAGGTCGGGAATGTCAATGACTTTGAGTGGATATCACAGCTACGGTAATGTTTGAATATCATATGCATATCATTTGTATACTCTTTGTATACTTAGTCTACATCACATTAAACAGGTATCATTACATATGGCGAAGTGAACATTACCTCTGTGCAAACATGTACTATATGCATGCACACACACACACACACACACACACACACACACACACACACACACAGCTACTACTGGCAGGATGAATTGCTAATGAGAGCAGTGAATGCCGAGTTTGTCTACGGCTACGAGTACCTGGGGAACACAGGGCGGCTGGTGATCACCCCCCTAACTGACCGATGCTACCTCACCCTCACGGGGGCCCTTCATCTCAAATTTGGCGGGGCCCCTGCAGGCCCTGCTGGTACCGGAAAGACAGAGACAGTGAAGGTAAGGGCACATCTGATCGCATATCTCAATTTTAGATGTAATGTTTACTCAATCTCTACAGGACTTGGCCAAAGCTATGGCCATCCAGTGTGTGGTGTTCAACTGCTCCGATCAGCTTGACTTCATGGCAATGGGCAAGTTCTTCAAGGGCCTGGCCAGTGCCGGGGCCTGGGCCTGCTTCGATGAGTTCAACCGCATCGACATTGAGGTGCTTTCTGTGGTGGCTCAGCAGATCACTACCATCCAGCTTGCTCAGCAGCAGAGGGTACGTCAGCTGTGTGGTCTGTGTGTGTGTGTATGTGGGTGGAGCTATGGAGGAGCTGTAATGATGTCCACTGGCTACTTATTGCTATTTTAATGATGTTGTAATAATAGATGGATTGTGAGGGGCGTGTCCAATTACGTAATGTCGCTTCTGGAGGGCAAGTGAATGTGGCGAGAGCACGTTTTCATTGCAGCCGAAACGGAAATTACAGGACATGACCTACCGAGATTCACTGACATCTGAGGGTGTCATTTACAATTTCAGCTATGTACTTATGCACATGCGAACTTGTGCATTTGCCCTCCAAAATGTCAAATTACGTCATTCGTCACGCCTACTTTTATATTTTTATACCGTAACCTGTTTAAGCACAGCAAAGGTAACTACGCTGATGTACCTTATGTTTGGTAACACAGCAACCAGCTAGAGGTAGTGGCCATACCCTAGGTCATTCTCCCCTCCCCTTCTCCAGCTTGTTCGCTTCATGTTTGAGGGCATGGAGATCTCCCTGAGGTCCACCTGTGCCGTGTTTGTCACCATGAACCCCGGCTACGCTGGAAGGACCGAGCTGCCCGACAACCTCAAGGTGTGTAGAACAGTAGTTACTAGTAGAGTCAGTTTGTACTTGTAGTGCAAGTCTTTCCCTTTAATAATCCCACCCCTAAATATACACCCACGCCTGAGTATAAGCCCACCCTGAGCATATATAAACCCACCCTGGTATAAGCTGAGCATATAAACCACCCTGAGTATAAGCCCACCCTGAGCTAATAAACCACCCTGAGTATAAGCCCACCCTGAGTATAAGGCATCCGAGTATAGCCCACCTGAGCATATATAACCACCTGCCCACCCTGACCCACCCCTGAGTATAAGCCCACCTGAGTATAAGGCCATCCTGAGTATGAGCCCACCCCTACTATAAGCATAAGCTCATTCGTATAAGCCCTTTCCTACTCCTACTCACTGAGTACAAATCCACCATTCTGGCTATGAAGTCATATACAAACACCTCCATTCTACCGCTATTGCAGGCCCTGTTCCGGCCGGTGGCCATGATGGTCCCCGACTACGCCATGATAGCCGAGATAATGCTCTTCAGCTTTGGGTTTGAGGACGCCAAGGTCCTGGCCAAGAAGATCGTCACAACCTTCAAGCTCTCCTCGGAACAGCTCAGCTCACAGGTGGGGGGAGAGTAGCTGGAGAAAACTCCAGGAGGGGTTTGCACTACCCAAATATGGTGTTATGCAGGTCCACAGTACACCTATTCCCAGCCTCCATTCTAATAGGGATCGCATTACTTTATTGCTGTTTATGTATGCAGAATCCCATGGGCAATACTAGGTGTTTCTACTGTGCCTGTTTCCCTTTGTGTGTGTGTGGTTGTTGTTTTTTGCTGTTATAGTTAAGTCTTTCCCAGCCAAGCTTTATACATGCATAAGGTTTATGTGAATTTATATGGGGCTTTTATATTAGACGTTAATAGTTTTCTTTATTTTATATAGGCACATAAATGTGCCCATGGCATGCAATGAGTTGAGGTTATTGAATGAATCCTCACTATCTGACCTTGAATAAACGCATGTGCACTTATTTAAAACCTTTCTTCTACCCATTCTCTTAGTATCACTATGACTTTGGCATGCGTGCCGTGAAGACTGTGATCTCTGCGGCCGGCAACATCAAGAGGGAGTACCCCGACCTGATTGAGGTGGGCGGGGCCAATTTGGTATAACAACAGTTAGGTCATCAGTAGTCATCACACTTGTGGACCGGCTGTTGGCTCTAATGGACTAACACTGGACCTTTGTAATGGCTTGGGAACTATTTCATGACTGTAGCTGGGTAGACCTATAGATTTTTAGGCGATGTCATCCGTGTTTGTCACATAATATGTATATACCTGCATTATGTCTACGCTAAGCTATACGTACATGTATGTAGTGAAGTAGGCAATGTCCCAGACAGACGCTCCACCCTCCAATACATTTTCTGTGGCCTCAGACCATATATCCCTGAGCAATATTGCAATCAAGGTTTAGATGCCACTCTATATGCCATACACGTAAAAATTACCTACAAAGTTGATGATAGGACGTATGTGATGTGTTACTTGTGTCACTATCAGTGCCTGTCCTCTCTGTAGGAACTGATTGTTCTGCGGGCCATTCGTGATGCCAATGTGCCCAAGTTTCTCATGGATGACTTGAAGCTGTTCAATGGCATCGTGTCTGACCTGTTTCCCAAGATCAAGGAGGAGCCAGTGGACTATGGAGACATGGACACTTCCATTAGAGCGAGGGCCATTGAAAAGGGGCTGGAGGATGTGGAGGGTGTGTGTGTATGTATGCACGCATGTGTGCGTGTATGCGTGTGTGTGTGTGTGTGTGTGTGTGTGTGTGTACCTGATTGGACTATGTCTGCTCTGCACTTTAGGCTTTGTGAAGAAATGTATCCAGCTGTACGAGACTACCGTGGTTCGCCACGGACTGATGTTGGTGGGGCCCACCATCTCCGGCAAAACCAGGGTCAGTGGGAGCATGAACCCAGGCTCTTCCTCCTCAACTCAACCAAGGCTTAGCAGGGTCTGAGGCTAGGTCTACAAGCTCCATATCTAGTTTGTTGCATATGTCTAAGGGGTGTGTACTACTAGTCATGTGACCTCTCTACTATTTAATGCTGAATGTACATGTGATCAGACCTTCTGTATTGGATGATCACACAGGTCACATGTGACAAACTGTGAATTGCTGATGTAATAACTGTTCTATCACTTTCCTATCCTACATATGTATGTTACATCATAATGACATCAATCTCTTGCAGTGCTACGAGGTCCTTCGGGACGCTCTCTCGGCTCTGAAGGGCAAGTTCACTCCAGGAGGAGTGCCGTTTGAGCTGGTGCATACCTTTGTACTCAACCCCAAGTCCATCACCATGGGCCAGCTCTACGGAGAGTTTGACGCTCTCACCCATGAGTGGTAAGGCCTACCATGTAGTGTCAGGCAATATTGAAGGTCATGATAATAATCAATGTTACAATTATCAAAATAATATTGTGAAGGCAATAATATTGTCAGCGATATCATTATCAACCTTCAATCTGATCCAAACACCTGAGCAGTGTACTAGTGAGCCTATGACTCACTTATATGGAGAGGAATAGTAAGTGGACAGAACTTCTCCTTGCATATTTTTCCTTTTCCCCCTCGCTCTGTCCCCATCCCCCTCCCCCATCCCCCACCCCCCACCCCTACCACCCCCTCACGTACAGGACTGATGGGATCCTAGCCTGCCTGATTCGAGGTGGGGTGGCCAGCGACACTCCTGACAAGAAGTGGTACCTGTTTGACGGGCCAGTGGACGCCATCTGGATTGAGAACATGAACACGGTGCTGGATGACAACAAGAAGCTGTGCCTCTGCAGTGGGGAGATTATCAAACTCACTGAGGTACGGTGAACACAATGCCTCATGTTGTAAGCCTTAGAGTGCTGTATAGTGCATCAGGCAGGGGGCCTCGTGGGAAGCGAAATGCATGACCTGTCCAGAGTCAGACAGAGTGCACGAATGCATTGTGAGCTTACTGTTACACACAAGCAGTTACTCTTCATATGTGTGTACCTCTGTTGAGACCTCTCTAGCAGCACATGCTGCTTGGTTGTGAATCCCAGCAGGCACCACAGACAGAAGGTGAAGGATGTTTCTCGAAAATTAGAGCTTATCTTGAAAATAACTTGTTCTAATATGCAATGTTTTAGCCAGAAGTTCATTAACATAACTTATGCATCTTGATTACAGCTGGAATTGTGTCAGGTCCTACTGGGGTTTAGTAGCTATGCAAAGCTTGCCTACTGCTGCTGTTCTCAAGAGCTCCAGTAACTCAGTGGGTGAGAGCATCTGACTAGTAACCAGAAGGTCCTGGGTTCAACCCCCAATTGGTGTATTGTCTTTATTCTCTCCATTTTTTTTCATTTGAAGCCATAACTCCATCGCCACCGTAAGACTATACCTTCTCCCCCTCCCTCAGGCAATGACGATGATGTTTGAGGTGCAGGATCTTGCCGTGGCCTCTCCGGCCACCGTCAGCAGGTGCGGCATGGTCTATTTAGAGCCCTCCCTCCTGGGACTCTCTCCCTTCGTCAGGTGCTACCTACGATCACTGCCCGAGGCTGTGAAGCCACACAAGGATGCACTGTGCTGTATAGTGCATCAGGCAGGGGGCCTCGTGGGAAGCGAAATGCATGACCTGTCCAGAGTCAGACAGAGTGCACGAATGCATTGTGAGCTTACTGTTACACACAAGCAGTTACTCTTCATATGTGTGTACCTCTGTTGAGACCTCTCTAGCAGCACATGCTGCTTGGTTGTGAATCCCAGCAGGCACCACAGACAGAAGGTGAAGGATGTTTCTCGAAAATTAGAGCTTATCTTGAAAATAACTTGTTCTAATATGCAATGTTTTAGCCAGAAGTTCATTAACATAACTTATGCATCTTGATTACAGCTGGAATTGTGTCAGGTCCTACTGGGGTTTAGTAGCTATGCAAAGCTTGCCTACTGCTGCTGTTCTCAAGAGCTCCAGTAACTCAGTGGGTGAGAGCATCTGACTAGTAACCAGAAGGTCCTGGGTTCAACCCCCAATTGGACTCCGAGTGTTTGTCTTTATTCTCTCCATTTTTTTTCATTTGAAGCCATAACTCCATCGCCACCGTAAGACTATACCTTCTCCCCCTCCCTCAGGCAATGACGATGATGTTTGAGGTGCAGGATCTTGCCGTGGCCTCTCCGGCCACCGTCAGCAGGTGCGGCATGGTCTATTTAGAGCCCTCCCTCCTGGGACTCTCTCCCTTCGTCAGGTGCTACCTACGATCACTGCCCGAGGCTGTGAAGCCACACAAGGATGCACTACACGCCCTCTTCCACAAGTTCCTCGAGGTACATGTGTAGGACCCATGATGTCATGTGTATGTATGTGTATATATGTGTTGTAGTCTACCTATTAATGTGTGGTGTAACGCATGGAGTTTACCAGCACTTCCAAGCTGACCACCCTCTGCACCAGCCGTAGGGAGACAACCATTCATACCCTAGCTCTCTTTTTCTTTTCTCGCTGATCTGCAGCCATCCATAAAGTTTCTGCGGAACAAGCTGAAGGAGTTGGTGCCCACCACCGACGGTAACCTCACCTTCTCCCTCACCTCCATCCTCGACTGCTTCTTCAAGCCCTTCATTCCCAAAGAGGTACGTAGGCCACTATTATTTATCACTGGATGAATTCTTGTGGCAGCATTGTGGGGGCAAGCCTGACCCCGACCTGCTGTGCAGAACAAGAGGGGGCCCCTATTATCCAAGAGTCTATAATTCAGAGAATTTAGTGTACCCAACTAATGCATGTGCGTCAGTCCGCAGAAAACGAGCATTACTGTGTCATACATGTATACTATGGCTCAGATACACAGCATAATGTAGAAACTATGCTCCTCATTTGAGCCCGAGCCGTGCTGGTTACTGCACTTTTATGACGGAAATAAAACAGGTTAGTGTCTATATCTCAGGTCTGAGTACAATGAATTTGGACTGTCACTATATATATTGCCTAGGATGTCTTGATTTCTGCTGGGAACAAGCTTCTCCCTTCTGTATAATCTCGTACCCAGGCCTTCCACACAAGATAAAATCTGGGTGTATGGAGGTTACGTATAGGATAGATCACTGCGTAGCGGGGTGTATGACCCGTTATCTACCGCGGGAAAATTATCTCCCGCGGAATCCGAGGAAGTACGAGGGCGAAGCCCGAGATACTTCCGAGGCTTCCAAGGGAGATAGCTTTGCTTAAATACCCACTAGTTGCTCAACCCACTTGTGGGTTTCATGCTGGCTTACATATAATTACATATAATTGCCTATGAATACATTTATTTGCAAAACTCTCACAATGCCACTAGTATACCAACACACATGACCACTTCTACACACACACCAACTTCCCCTCCCCTCCCTCTCACACATTCACACCCACACCCACCTTCCCCTCCTTCCTCACTCACACATACACATACCTCTCCCCTCACACACACATACACACACACACCTACCTATACACAGGGTGAGACGATTTCCCCCGAGAAGCTAAAGATGGTTGCCAAGCTGATCGAGCCCTGGTTCCTCTTTGCCCTGGTCTGGAGTATTGGAGCCAGCTGTGACGGAGACTCGAGGAAGAAGATGGACCAATTCCTCAGAGAGAAAATCAAGGAGGAGAAGGTACGATATTGTGTGACTGGATTTGGCACTTTTTGCATTTTTCAGTTCTTAACTTTTAAGCTGTTATATCCCAACAACCTATAGTGAGACTGGAATGATTCTTGGTATGGTACAGGTACATTTACTAACCCTCAACTAATGCCAGCGTTTGTTAGATGTCTGTAGCTCTCTCTGAACCTTAGGTATGCACCTCGGTAGGACCACCATTTTCGGAAAATTGCCTTCTTCCTTATGGTACAGCAGAGAGGCTTCCTTTCTGGGTCATTGCTGCAGCAATGTCTGCTGTGAAAACCACCCCTGTATGATTTAGATCGGTTCTCCTGCTCTCCTCCCGCCGTCTGCCCCCTCTCAGATTTCAATGCCCTTCCCGGACGGTGGCCTGGTGTACGACTACCGTCTGGATGACGGAGGAGCTAGCCGGCCCAAGAAGGAGAAGGGAGAAGAGGAAGACGAGGAGGACAAGAAGAGAGGGAAAGCTAAAGTATGTAGCCTGATGAGCCACTGCTGTATGCGAGCCCCTCCTCCCTGCCACTACTATATGAGACCCTCCCCCTGCTTTATATGAGCCCACTCTATGCGAGCCCCTCCTTCCCACTGTACATGGGCCCCTATTTTGTGAGCCCCTCCCCCTGCTTTACACCCCCATACTGTAGCTAGTCCTGCTTTATAAGCCCCTCCCCCTTGCTCTCTCTATCAGATCCAGTGGCTGGGCTGGATGGATGGCACGCCGGAGTTCACGGTGGACCCCAACATGCGGTTCTCTGACATCATCGTACCAACCATGGACACAGTGAGGGCCCACTTCATCCTGCAATTGCTCATCACCAACTCCAAGCAGGTAGGGTAGCCTTTTATGCCATTAGCCAAATGATTGCCTGTAACGATCTTGTCCAATTCTCAATTCACCCATAATGCTCCAAGTGAACGCACCACCAAACAAGCTAACATGCATGACCTAGAAATCACGCAAATCACACACACACACACACACACACACATACACACTCATACACACTCATGCATACACAGGTGCTGTGTGTGGGGCCTACTGGGACAGGCAAGACGAGGAGGACAAGAAGAGAGGGAAAGCAGTGAGTACCTCTCCCATTTCGTCAACTTCTCTGCCCGTACCAGTGCCAACCAGACCCAAGACATCATTGACTCTAAGCTGGACAAAAGGCTAGTGACAGACCAGTGTTCTCACTTTTGCAAGGGGCAGAGGGGTTAAAGTTATTATGACATCATTTTTGACATCATTATGACATCATAGGACATATGGGGTTAAATAAAGTTATTATGACATCATTATTGCTCTCCGCAGGCGTAAGGGTGTGTTTGGTCCTCCCCTGGGTAAGAAGTTTGTGTTCTTCGTGGACGACTTGAACATGCCGGCCCTGGAGGTGTACGGGGCCCAGCCTCCCATCGAGCTACTGCGGCAGTGGATGGACCACGGGGGCTGGTACGATAGGAAGGCCATCGGTGAGTGAGAGAGCTACTCTGTTGTAGAAGCTGTGGTGTTGCAGTTACTTAATATGAGGTCAGTATCAGTCGATGCTGTTATTCTCAATTCACCCATAATGCTCCAAGTGAACGCACCACCAAACAAGCTAACATGCATGACCTAGAAATCACGCAAATCACACACACACACACACACACACACATACACACTCATACACACTCATGCATACACAGGTGCTGTGTGTGGGGCCTACTGGGACAGGCAAGACCCTGACGACCACAGACAAGCTCCTGAAGGGCATGAGCAGTGAGTACCTCTCCCATTTCGTCAACTTCTCTGCCCGTACCAGTGCCAACCAGACCCAAGACATCATTGACTCTAAGCTGGACAAAAGGCTAGTGACAGACCAGTGTTCTCACTTTTGCAAGGGGCAGAGGGGTTAAAGTTATTATGACATCATTTTTGACATCGTTATGACATCATAGGACATATGGGGTTAAATAAAGTTATTATGACATCATTATTGCTCTCCGCAGGCGTGGATGATGTTAATAGTATTTCCATGATATATTGATATCAGGCAACGTTATTATCACACTAATCTGGCAGTCTCATGCAATCAACACATGCACAAGGTTGACAAAAAATAGTTGGTGATATTATTGCCTTCTTGATGCTGTGGTGTTGCAGTTACTTAGTATGAGGTCAGTATCAGTCGATGCTGTTATTGTGCTGAAGCCACGCCCCCCTATGTGTAGCATGCATGCATACAGACACACACACACACACACACACACACACACATGCATATGTCCAAAGAGTTAGGATCTCCACGCAACCTCCTCACATCCACCCTTTTCCATCACCCTCACCCCTCCCTTCCCCCATCCCTCCTCACGTCCACTCCAGGTTCCTTTCGCAAGCTGGTCGACATCTCCTTGTGTGTGCCATGGGCCCAGTTGCCCGAGTGGGAGCAGCTGGTGCCCCAGCTCGTCAACTCCACCTCCTCCGTCTACACCACCATCACCACAGAGCTCCTACCCACGCCCACCAAGTCCCACTACACCTTCAACCTCCGGGACCTGTCCAAGGTTTTCCAGGGCATGCTCATGGCCCCGCCCAAGAGACTCAAGGTTGGTATGGCTAGCGCACTGTAATAGAATAAAGCAGTTCCAGTGCTGGATGATGTTAATAGTATTTCCATGATATATTGATATCAGGCAACGTTATTATCACACTAATCTGGCAGTCTCATGCAATCAACACATGCACAAGGTTGACAAAAAATAGTTGGTGATATTATTGCCTTCTTGATGTTTTGTTATTACGACATAGATATACATTATTATAACATGATATTATTGCCTTCTTGATGTTTTGATTATTGCGATATATTATTATAACATAATGATATTATTGCCTTCTTGATGCTTTAATTATCGCAATAAATATAATAGCCCTCAAGTATCACGATATGATGCTACTACTGCCCACCTCTAAATTCCTTCTCTCCCACCCCTCCAGGATCTTCTCCAGCATTGTGTCGGCCTGGTTGGGCCGGTCCCAGTTGCCCGAGTGGGAGCAGCTGGTGCCCCAGCTCGTCAACTCCACCTCCTCCGTCTACACCACCATCACCACGGAGCTCCTACCCACGCCCACCAAGTCCCACTACACCTTCAACCTCCGGGACCTGTCCAAGGTTTTCCAGGGCATGCTCATGGCCCCGCCCAAGAGACTCAAGGTTGGTATGGCTAGCGCAGGCAAACATTTTCAGGCAGCAGATGGAGTTTTGGGACCTTAAAATAGGGATCCACTGCATGAGTGCATTAGTAAGGATGCTAGCTGTGATATACACTGTATAAATTTGAGCATTTCATAAATGTGCAGATGTGTACATGCATAAATTTTGGGGTACACACAAGTTGTGGGGGCATGCATTCTATGGATTTAAGGCCAGCTTGTATCAGTTGCAGTTATGACCAGACAAACAGACAAACTCAATATGAAGTACTGTGTGTGGTCACAGACTGCAATAAGTCACAGTGCCCCTTCTCTCATAGTAAGTAGCTTGTAGTCTATCCAAATATGGTAGCTATGTGTTGTGAGCTCTGGACCTGATGGGAGGATGTCTTCCCTCTGCTGCAGACCCTACCGAGCCTGCTCCGGCTGTGGCACCACGAGTGCTGCCGGGTGTTTGAGGATCGGCTGGTGAACAACGAGGACCGCCAGTGGTTTGAGGGGCTGCTCTCTTCCAAGATGGCCGACTTTGGAGTGCAGACGGAAGAGGTTCTTGGAGAAGGGCCGCTGCTCTATGGCGACTTCTTGATACCCAACACCGACAACAAGGTCTATGCCGAGATCACTGACAGGGAGAAGGTGGGGAGAACCCTGTAATAACTGTATAGATTATGCTATTGTTATAGGTACTGTTGCAAGCCTCCTACCCCGGCCTTCCTTGCCCAGATTTTATCTCCCAGCCATGGAGAAGCCTACAACTGTAAGATGAATCTGGGTGAGAAAGGCCGGTTATACATTACTGTTACAGTGTATTAAAATTATGGTTGTAGCAAACCGTTATTTACTCTGTTTGTTAAACCCAGCATCATCGTAGTTTCCTACCCCTCACCACCCATTGCTCCACCCATTGCCCCACCCATTTCCCTTTCACTTCCTGCCCCGTCCTTTAGCTCTCCCGGGTTCTGGAAGAGTACCTGGACGACTACAATCAGGTGAACACTGCCCAGATGAAGCTGGTTCTCTTCTTGGATGCCGTGCGTCATGTCTGTCGCATCGCCCGCATCATCCGACAGCCGCTGGGCAATGCACTCCTCCTGGGAGTGGGTGGAAGCGGAAGACAGAGTCTTACCAGGCTTGCCTCCTACATGTGAGTCACCCTTACACTGTACAGTCGGTTTGTTCTGGCCGTTGGGGCCTTGTTCTGCTTTAGGAAGCCACTGCTCGTATTTAGGAGACTTAACGAAGCTTGGGATTAGGACAAAACCCATAAGCATTTTGAACACTAGGTCCCTGTATAAGCCCGGAGGCCTGCCCCCCCTCCCTCCCCCTCCCCCTGCCCCCTCCCCCGCCCGGTGTAAGAGCTATAGCTGCTGGTCAGCTAGGAGTCGCTGGTAAACTTCGGGGTGCATAGGGTGATTAGCCGCTGCTGGTCAGCTAGAAGTTACTCCAGATGTTACACCGCGCTATAGAGGCCGAAACAGCTGTCTGTGGTTTGCATTAGCAGGCTCTCCTTTTTCATGTATAGTACTTATGATGTCAGTCATCACATACTTAGCAAACCCCAGCTCTAAGCTAGTGTCAGTGATCTGCTATAGCTGCACTAATATTATTGGCTGATGCTTGGCGTACCTGTAAGTCTCTTCTGATTGGTGATAATTATGCCTTTAATGTATTTCAGGGCGGAGTACGACTGCTTCCAAATAGAGCTCTCCAAGAACTACGGCATCGCAGAGTGGAGGGATGACGTCAAGAACTGCCTCATGAAGGCAGGCCTGGAGAACAGGCCCATGGTCTTCCTCTTCTCTGACACGCAGGTCAGCCTAGGTCACATGACATTCTTGTAGTAGTCATGTGATACCCCTGTGATACATACATTCTGTCTAAAGAGACCATATTTGTACCTATACTTTTGGTGATGCTGTATAGACCTCACTAACTTTCTCTGTACAGGCATTGCAATGGGCTTAATAGTTGGTTCATTTTATTGACATTGCGTGATTTCTACCTTCTCTGTAGATCAAGAGTGAGTCATTTCTGGAGGACCTGAACAATGTCTTGAACTCGGGGGACGTCCCCAACATCTATGCCTTTGAGGACCTGGATAGGATCTACCATGAGATGAAGCCAGCGGTGCAAGACGCAGGGCTGCAGCCGACCAAGGCAAACCTGTTCTCTGCCTACACCAAGAGGGTTCGAAGCAACATACATATGGTCGTCTGTATGAGGTGTGTGTGGTGTGTGACTGTGTGTATGTGTGTGGCACTGTTTCTACATCCCTCCCTCCTTCACCATTCCCCTTCAGCCCCATTGGTGAGATCTTCCGCTCACGCCTACGACAGTTCCCTAGCCTGGTCAACTGCTGCACCATTGACTGGTTCTCTGAGTGGCCAGATGAGGCCCTGCGCTCTGTGGCCCGAGACTACATGCAGGACATCACCGAGATCGACAACCCCGATACCATTCCAGGCCTGGTATGTTGTAGGTACTTGGGTCCTGATACCACGTGTGGGCTGGCTGGTATGTGTGTCCTGATAGCGTAATTAATTAAGGTGATTCTGTGCTAAATGACGAAGGGGATGGGTTTTGTTGGTGGGGATGGGACTTGTACTCAGAGGTGTGTTTATGCTGTAAGGTGGGCTCATACTCAGATCATGGAATCGGGTCGGCGTATACCTCATTCCAAGTCAGAGCTTGGGAACGAAGCTAGGCTTATACTCCAGGGATGGCTAATAACAAAATGCCAAAACATGTTTATGGTTTCTATGAGAGTGGTTGAGACATGACCCCTGCCCTTTGACCCTTACCCTTTCTATGCAGGTGAGCGTGTGTGTCGACATCCATCAGTCTGTGGCCGAAAAGTCCCTGCAGTTCAAGGCGGAACTCTCACGCCACAATTACGTCACCCCCACCAGCTACCTGGAGCTGCTGAACATCTTTGCCAAGCTCCTGAAACAGAAAAAGTCTGAGATCAGCACGCAGAGGAATCGCACCAAGAGCGGCCTGTACAAGGTGGGCGTGGCATGCAGGCTTAGGAGATGGGAGCCAGGGGAGGGAGGGAAGGGTGGGGGTGGGCAGTTAGTGGTTTTGTAGTCATTGGCTGGAGAGTGAATGAGGTGACATCTACTTAGTGTATTCATTTCAATTATAGTTCAATTTAGCATGTTACTGAGCAAAACCCACAAGTGAAAAGAACCTTAGGTGGGTATTTAAGCAGGTATCAGCCACCTCTGAGAGCAAAGTGTAGCCAAGGAATTCTCTTTTTTATTTAAATTTTTGGAAGGCTCACCACATTGCTGGGCCTATAGTAGTTCTGTTATTACACATGGTGCACCAGTGTATCTTTGCTGAATGTCTGGGTCTGGGCCTGACTTTGAATAATCCCCTCTCAGCTGCTGAGCACAGCGGAGGAGGTTGGCAAGCTGCAGGAAGAGCTGGCAGAGATGCAGCCACAACTGGAGAAGGCCCAGGTGGAGACCGAGCAGACAATGGAGCAGATCAAGGTTGACACTGGTGAGTCGGCCTTAATTGTCTCGTGTCCGGCTTGCCAAGAGTTTCATCTCATTCCTGGGCCGTGGAACTTAGTCGCATGGTCATGATATGCCCACTACATGAGAGTTTAGTCTCATGCCCAGTCCATAAGAGTTTAGTCTCATACCCAGTCTGTAAGAGTTCAGTCTCATACCCCGTCTTTAATTTAAGAGTTCAGTCTCATACAGTATACCTAGTCCATATGTCCCATCCATAGTGCCTAAGAGAGTACATTCACGTAACACGAGTAATTCTTGATGCAGTCACTTACTGAGCAGGGTCTCATTTGGGGGGTGGGGGGGGGGTGAAACACCCCCCCCCCCCCCCCTTGGAAACTTTATGCCCCCCCCCCCCCTTGGGATTTCAGCCTTTCAAAACTAAATGCTGCTCACTACATACGTGCCCCCCAAAATGTCTCGATCTGCTTTTGTCCCCCTTGGAGAGTTTCTTACATGAAACGCTACTAAGCAGCACCTGCTATTCCACGCCCTCCCCTCCCCCTCCTCCAGTGGTGGCTAACGAGACAAAGACAGTTGTACAGAAGGAGGAGGCAGAGGCCAATATCAAGGCCGAGAAGACCCAGGCCATTGCTGAGGATGCTCAGCGGGACCTTGACGAGGCCCTGCCCATGTTGGTGAGTGGAGCACTCCTGGGGGTGGGGGGAGACAGAGGGACCACTGCAATATGGAAGTACATATAATTATAATTATTATGAGAATGCAGCACACATGTACATGCATCACACACACACACACACACACACACACACACACACACACACACACAGGACGCAGCTCTGGCCAGCCTCAAGTCCCTAAACAAGGGTGACGTGACAGAGGTGAGGGCCCTGCAGAGACCTCCCCTGGGAGTGAAGCTGGTGATTGAGGCTGTCTGCATTATGAAGGAGGTCAAACCCAAGAAGGTGGGCCACCCATGAGCATGTGATTGAGCTGCAGTGCATAGTGTGGCCAGTGTAGCGTAGCTGTGATAGTTCCTCTTTCCTTTTTCCCTCTCAGGTTGCTGGGGACAAGCCGGGGGTGAAGATCGATGACTACTGGGACGTCGGCAAGGCTACGCTGCAGGATCCTGGCAAGTTTCTCGAGAGCCTCTTCAAGTACGATAGGGTGAGTGCCAAGTGGAGGGCATGTGGGTGTGGTCTGACTTGGGCCAGCCTTGCTCATCAGTACATGCCAGAAATGCGTCTGAAAATTGTTAGACGTGAGCAAGTGGCTTAATTGTAGTTTTGTACCCCATTAGAAAAAAGGGAGGATGTTTAAAGAATGGAATAATTATTCTCCTAGTCTCGTGCCTTGTCGAAACTTTTCCTCTCTCTCTCCCTCAACTCCCCTCCCCCCCTTCCTACCCCTCTCCCCTCCCCTCCCCCCCTTCTACCCCTCTCCCCTCTCCCCTCTCCCCTCCCCTCCCCCCTTCCTGCCCCTCCCCAGGACAACATCCCTGAAGCGGTGATCACCAAGATCCAGCCCTACATCGACAACGAAGACTTCACTCCCGCTCACATCACCAAGGTCTCCAAAGCCTGCACCTCCATCTGCCAGTGGGTCAGGGCAATGCACAAGTACCACTTTGTGGCCAGGGCCGTCGAACCGAAAAGGGTGAGGAGAAAGTATTCCCAGAGCAGAAGTCATACTTCCTTTTCACTTGCAGTCATTCTTTGTTAAAGGCGACCCCATTAATCTAGTATAACAAATTGGAATAGTGAGGTTGATTTTCACAGTGCAAAAATTGAATTCTCCAATGCACGATTTTCGATGTAATGTTATTGCAATGATGACGCCATTCACTCATTGGCCTAATTCTAACTCTGCTATGCTTGAACCGCAATAAACTTCACTACACACATCTCCTAGACATTAAGCTAATAGCTACTTTCAAATTTGAGGTATCATTCTTGCAGTATGTTTTAGGTGAATGTGGACAAAGTCTATTTAGCCTGATAGCAACGGAAAGTGGTCGAAATAGCGGCCCAGTTAATGAGTGGTAATAACCAGGGCCACCCCAACTGTGCTGCAGGTTAGGCCAGCTGCATGCGACCTCCACAGGGCTTCTAGAGATGTACAGCCCCATAATTATGTGCTCTAACGACTAGGGCCATCCCCTCCTCCAGGCTGCTCTGGCAGAGGCGAAGGCCTCACTGAACGAGACCCTACGTCTGCTGAACGAGGCCAAGTCCCGACTGAGGGAGGTGGAGGAAGGGATCGCCACACTGCAGGCCAGGTAAGATAGGAGCCTGGACCAGAAATTGACTAGTTTAAGGTAAAATCTGAGGCACAGTTTTCTGTATGGGTACGTAAGAGCAGTTTTTATGGAAGAAATTAAGTCAACAAATTTGTACATCTAAAATGCATACTTGTGAGAACCTAATGATTGACTTGTACACTTTGTTGACCAGGACTAGAAATTGAAAGATCTGAGGCACGCACATTTTGTGTATGGGATACATAACGCAGTGTAAGTGACACAAAGTAACCATTTCCTCCTTATGGCTCCTCCCTCTCCCCCTCCCCTCCCCTCCCCCTCCCCCTCCCCCAGGTACGAGGAGTGTGTGGCCAACAAGGAGGACCTGAAGCAGAAGTGTGACCTCTGCACTGCGAGGCTGGTCAGGGCTGAGAAGGTAAGACCACTGGGTACTGGGATCGGGTGAAACACTGGACTACCTGCTTGACAATATATACAGTATTTTTGGACACCATAACATCAGGTTCTTGTCGCATTGAGTATA
This sequence comes from Phakellia ventilabrum, assembly GCA_963921505.1. Taxonomy (NCBI): domain Eukaryota; kingdom Metazoa; phylum Porifera; class Demospongiae; order Axinellida; family Axinellidae; genus Phakellia; species Phakellia ventilabrum. The sequence continues at coordinate 476,688 of OY997386.1, read as the reverse complement.
GTAGCAAGCGTACATATAGTGCTAAAAGTGGTAGGTAGCTGATTGGTTTATGGTATAATTACTTACCTCGTTCTATTCTGCAGCTGATTGGGGGTCTTGCCGATGAGAAGGTCCGGTGGGCGGAGTCAGTGGCCACCTTTGACAGCATGCTGGTGAACGTGGTGGGGGATGTGATGGTCTCAGCAGGTGCAGTAGCCTACCTCGGAGCCTTCACTGTGAGTCCCTAATCCATGCACACTGGTCTCGGTACCATGGTCCCATTCCCAGTCTCTACTATGCCTTAAAGCTTGTTTTTTTAAATGGAGATGTGAAACATGGTTTTCATTTCCCAGTATCTCACTATATGCACATGGCTAAAGGTTGTGTCTGCATTTACCACATGCGCTTACATGTAGTTTACGTCGTATCTTTCCGTGTAGGGTGAGTACCGCTCTCAGCTGGTGCACAGCTGGCAGGAGAAGCTCAGCCATTACAGTGTTCCCCATAACAAGGTATGGCTGTGAGGCTGGAGTAGCCCCAGGGTTGCCTAGGGTGGGCGGTAAATTGTTTTGGTCGTAATTTGCAACTATTACAGATATTTGATTCAGTAATTGAAACTTTCCCCATCCACTCAGAGCGCAACTCTGGTGTCAACGCTGGCCGACCCAGTCAATATTCGCAGCTGGCAGATTGCGGGGCTGCCCAAGGACACCTTGTCGGTGGAGAACGGGGTCGTGGTCCAGTTCTCTCGCCGCTGGCCTCTGTTCATCGACCCCCAGGGCCAGGCCAACAAATGGGTGAAGAACATGGTGAGTGGAACCAAAAACCTGGAAAACCAGTGCAGGGTAAAAGGTAGCTTCGTTTTCAGTCCTTCAGCCACCAGCTTTTATCTCACTGCTATGGGGAAAAAGCGAGGGGGTACAGATATGCCCACACACTAATTAAAACACAGCACATGTCAAGTACAACAGCAGTGTTTCCCCCAAGTACAAAAACAAAGGGTGGGGGGAGATATAACTTTTCCATGAGATAAAAGCAAATTAAACATTCAAATGACTACATCAAATGAAACCAAGTTAGGAAAGGGGGGGGGGGGGGGGGAGCACCCTGGTACCCCCCTTTGGGGGAAACACTGACAACAGTGTCAGAAAAGCAGAAATGGTGCAACCAAGGGCTGTTATAATCCCAGCAAATACAAAGGTAGAGCACATGTCCTGTCTTTAGGTGTTCCTGAATTCTTGAACGGTCTGTTCTGCTGTGGATACGATGAATACTGACAACATTTCCTGTCCCACTGCAGGAGAAGGACCATGCTCTGGATGTGGTGAAGCTAACAGACAAGGACTTCCTGCGTAGCCTGGAGAATGCTGTCAGGTACGCTGAGGAATACCGTAAGACAGTGGCTATCTAGGAAGAGATTGGGTCGTATAGAGAGTTTTCACGTGACGTCACATCCTGCATGACGACCGTGTCATTTTCCGTTTATGTCCGTTTTTGCTCACCATGCGTGGGCGATAAATGGAAGCTAGAATAGTACGTTATATAGCGATCTCAGAATCAACAGCTGCTTGAAACTTACGTGTTCGGCACCTCAACTACTGCTGTGAATTAGTTTTCAGACGGTATAAATTGAGTGAATCTGCCTTCTATACTGTCAGTACGAGAGCTACTTCCTGTCCTTTGCGCATCATGCCGCCCGCTATTTGCTGCCCACTAAGATGGCGCCCTAGCAACAGTTGTTAGAATGCAAATGACATAAGATGATGTCATTGAAAACTTTCTATAAGCTACATGTACCTAGCAGATTGGTCAGATTTAGATTGGTAGCGTCATTCCCGGTCTCAGCCGTTTGCCACTTGCAGTACCATAGCCTCAGTCGGTTCAGACGTTCCCCCTCTCCTACCCCCACAGATTCGGCAAGCCCTGCCTCCTGGAGAACGTGGGAGAGGAGCTTGACCCCGCCCTGGAGCCCATCCTCCTGCAGCAGACCTTCAAGCAGGCCGGGAGCACCGTCATCAAGCTGGGAGACTCCATCATCCCCTACCACGACGACTTCAAGTTCTACATCACCACCAAGCTGCCCAACCCCCACTACACCCCCGAGGTGTCCACTAAGGTCACCCTCGTCAACTTCACACTCTCTCCAGGGTGAGTGGTTTAGTTGAGCACCCAACCCTTTAATATAACCCACTGGACTTTTCACTAGGTCTTCCATTCTCCTAGATCCCACATGTAGCTAGGCTCTTGCTAATGGGAAAGAAAAAACGGAGAGCCAGCTAACGCAAACCGCAGACAGCTGTTTCGGCCTATTTGGGCCTCGTCAGTGCAGTTGTAGCACCTGGAGTTTACCAGCATTTCCTAGACGACCAGCAGCAAATTACCCTCTGCACCAGGAGTCGACCAGCAACTTCTAGCTGACCAGCAGCTACAGCTTTTGTTTGACCTAGGCCTCTGGGCTTATACAGGGACCTAGTGTTCAGAATGCTTATGGGTTTTGTCCTATCTCCAAATCATGGCATGCAATAGACTTTGTAAAGTCTCCTAAAAAAAAGCCTAACTTAATCAACCCGGTAAAGCAGAACGAGTTCCTGTGTATGTGACCTGGACCCTCCCCTCCCCCAGGGGTCTGCAAGACCAGCTCCTGGGCACCGTGGTGGCGGAGGAGAGGCCTGACCTGGAGGAGGCCAAGAACGCCCTCATCATCAGCAACGCCAAGATGAAACAGGTGTGGTAATTCTCCAAAAATTCAAGATTAGTTTGACTATTTCATTTCTCAGTATTATGGCCCAGAAAAGACAAATGAATTAGTGTTCCTGGTGCCTGAAGTTCTCTTATCGTGATACTTCCGCAGGAGCTGAAAGAGATAGAAGACAAGATCTTGTACCGGCTGTCCAACTCCGAGGGCAACCCGGTGGACGACGTGGACCTCATTGTGACCTTGCAGGCCTCCAAGGCCAAGTCCCAGGAGATTCAGGTCTGTCCGGCAAATGGAGGTGGAAGTGGGGGGCGGGAGAGGAATGGTTGGTGTAGAGTTATAAAATATATGATGAGAAAATGGGTAGTACTGCTATTGTCAACTAAGCTTCTCCTATTGAGCTAAATAAGTGTGCAACTCTCACTAATTTGTAAGTAACAAAAAAACATTTAAAAAAATGAAAGAACATATAGGGATGGAATGCCAAAAAAAAACAACCAAACAAGGTAGGAATGACACCACAATACTCTTACGGATTGTCATCTCCATATCTTTTGGCATTTTTCCAACTAGGTCTCATTAGCTATACGTTGTATAAGTGCCTTTTATAACCCTATCATTGACCGATTTTGGATCATCTGATTGGCCAAAGGACATGTGACTATATAGTAGCTAGTAGTATTTTCCACATGACTTTACCCAGCACAGTCTATAGTCCTCACCTTCTTCTTTACTACACCACCCTCCCCTTTCCCTTCCCTTCCCTTCCTCCCTCCCTTCCTCCCCTTTCCCCCTCCCCTCCCTTCCTCCCTCCCCTCTCCCTCGCTCCTCCCTCCTCCTTCCCCCTCTCCCTCCCCTCCCTTCCCCCCTCACCCTTCTCCCGCCAGGCAAAAGTGGCCGATGCTGAGCAAACAGAGCTGGAAATCGACGAGACCCGCAGCAGGTACATCCCGGTGGCCACCCGCACTCAGCTCCTGTTCTTCTGCACCACGGGCCTGGCCAACATCGACCCCATGTACCAGTACTCCCTGGAGTGGTTCGTCACCATCTTCCTCAACAGCATCACCAACGCAGAGCAGTCAGGTGAGAGCTGTAGGCACCGTACGGGACCCAAACCTCTCAATGGTAGTGGTATTCTTCAGAAAAGTAAGGGTGAAGGATGTTTGAAAATTGCCATAAATGGCTCCATAACATTACTAGACAGTAACTTGCCAGTTTTGGCAACTTTGTAGGTTGCTAATAATGGCAGGCTTTGTAAGTAGTTGCCAAACTTGGTGACTCCATTTCGACTCATCTGGGCAGTAATACTGAATGCACTAGGCAGTTGCCGATTATGACACACAGTGCAAAATAATAGGTAGTGTCAAACACACACACACACACACACACACACACACACACATACACACATACTCAGATGACCTCCAGCAGCGGATCGTGAACATCAACGACTACTTCACCTTCAGCCTGTACAGCAACGTCTGTCGCTCGCTCTTCGAGAAGCACAAGCTTCTCTTCTCCTTCCTGCTCTGTGCGAGGATCCTCATGAACGATAACAAGATCAACATGGTGAGCTGCCAAATTAGGAAGTCGGTTGATTGGATCTCATTCCCAAAACTCAATACTACAGGGCTTGATTCCGCATGACTTGGTACCACTAGGGCCATGTAGATATACTACACACTATCCTGAAACTATATGCCATGTGGTACTAAGTCTTTTGATACTAAGTAACTGCCGCGCGAAAGCCTGGTGCCAAACTCTGGAATCAGGGGCCTGGTACCAAACTCTGGAATCAGGGGCCTGGTACCAGACTCTGGAATCAGGGGCCTGGTGCCAAACTCTGGAATCAGGGGCCTGGTACCAGACTCTGGAATCAGGGGCCTGGTACCAAACTCTGGAATCAGGGGCTTGGTTGCAAGGGCAACTGGTCCTCCACCATTTTTTTGGAGGATGATTTGAGCCTTTGGCAGTTCAATGTGCCCAGTGTACTTTACAAGAACATTTATTGTAATTATTCCAACTATCTGACAAGATGAAGGGCTAGAATGGGATTGGTTTGTTTCTCCTAGGATGAGTGGCGACACTTGATAGCGGGTGGCACGACCACGCCCCAGAAGTTCCCAAACCCTGCCCCCGAGTGGATGACGGAGAAGGTGTGGTCGGACATCCTCACTCTCCCGTTGCTCAAGTCCTTCACCAAGTTTGCCGAGGAATTCCCTGAGCATGTGGAGGGGTTCAAGATGATTTTTGACAGCCAGGAACCCCACAGGTACATAGGTTCAATAGCCTATATAAAGGGGTTTCAAAAGGATATTGCATTCAGGTAGCCCACAGGTTTAAATATTGTACTGAATTCGAAGCTGCCGTGACAGATGATATACATAGAAGGAGGGGATATAACACGGAGTTCTGGAGCTTTTAGTCGGTAACCTTTGACCCCTTTCCCTCCGGTCCCTCTCCTCCCTCCTCCTCTAGGGAGCCCCTGCCCGGCCACTGGGACTCGGAACTGGATGACTTCCAGAAGTTGTTGGTTCTCAATTGCATCAGGGCTGACAAGCTCACCAACGCCATGCAGGTAGTGTATGAAGTACTACAGTCTCTTTATTGGACATGTGCAGCAGAGAAAGCCTTCATATTAGGTCCATTCTTGTAGTGCATGGGATAAAAAAATGGACCAGATTTCTTTTCCCCCATTCATGTGTGAACTTAGCCTCATTCCCAGGCTCCACTCCCCAGCTTGCTGTGAGAGAAAAGCCTGGGAACGAAGCTAGTGTGAGCTTAATACCCATCAGTATAGTGTGGGCATTTCCAAAAATTTGATTATGGAGTTCTCTCTAGCGAGGCAGCAGAGTAACGGTGGTCCTTAAGTACTCACCTGTTGCTCACTACACTTGTGGGTTTGGGCAGATAACAATATTCATGGCAATTAACCCAGCTAATTGAAATGAATACACTAATTACTAATCACTCATCTGCAATCAACATTATGCACCCTCACACACACAACACACACACACACATGCACACACATACCAGGACTTCGTCTCTGCCCACCTCGGACAGCGGTTCATCGAGCCCCAAACAGCGGAGCTCACCCTGGTGTACCGAGACTCCTCCCCTGTCTCCCCCCTCATCTTCATCCTCTCACAGGTGAGACGGTTGCGGCAGCTAGCTCTAACTTACCAGCAAACTCTGCTGAGTTTGGTCAGTATTATCATGGAAATTAGGTGTGTCATAAAGTGTCTCCAACACCCATGTACATAGTACTGTGCAATGCTGTTAGTGTTATACCCATGGCAGGTTTTGGGGGGGGTGCGATAATTAGAATTACAACTTCCGACTATTATGCGTTACCTCAAATCTGACTTTAATGACTTGTCCCTTTTAGAGAGACACATTGGTGAATTAACTAAATTTGTATGTTTATTTACTCTCTCACACTCACACACACACACACACGCACACACACACACGCACACACACACACACACTCACTCACAGGGAACAGACCCAGCTGCCGATCTCTACAAGTTTGCCGAAGAGATGAAATTCCACAAGAAGCTGTCGGCCATCTCGCTGGGTCAGGGCCAGGGCCCCCGGGCAGAGGCCATGATGAGGCAGGCCATGGACCGAGGGAGATGGGTCTTCTTCCAGAACTGCCACCTCTCTCCCAGCTGGATGCCGGCCCTGGAGAGACTGATCGAGCAGATTGACATTGACAAGGTGAAGAAAGCATGTGCTAGATCAGTGCAGTGGCTACCTTTTTTTCTGGTGTGTGTGTGGCGGTGCGTGTGTGTGTGTGTGTGTGTGTGTGTGTGTGTGTGTGTGTGTGTGTGTGTGTGTGTGTGTGTGTGTGTGTGTGCTTGTGAGTGCATGCATTTACAGGTGGATACACATGGTAAACTTTCATACGTGTAGTTTAGTCATACTAAAAGCTTAACATTTGTCCTTAAATTGTCTAGAAACCTTACTCCCCCCTCCCTCCCTCCCTTCCTCCCTCCCTCTCCTCCCCGGCAGGTCCACCGAGACTTCCGGCTGTGGCTGACCAGTATGCCGAGTCCCAAGTTCCCCGTCCCCATCCTGCAGAATGGCTCCAAGATGACCATTGAGCCGCCCCGGGGCATCAAGGCCAATCTGCTCAAGTCCTTCACGGGCTTCAGTGATGAATCCCTGGAGGGCAACGCTAAGGTCGGTCCTAAGTTGTTGCCAAGATTGGCGTGGGACATGACCACCAGCCCCTGACAAGAATATTATCAGTCTGTAGTCTGCTCATCCATCTGTTTGTCTGTCTGTCTTTCTGTATGTCTGTCTGTTTGTCAATCCATCCATCTGTCCGTCCATCTGTCCGTCCATACATCCGTTCATCTGAATGTTCATCTCTCTATCATTAACATCCTTCCACAGGCGGAGGAATACAAGTACCTGCTCTTCTCACTATGTGTGTTCCACGGGGTCACACTGGAACGACGGAAATTTGGTGCCCTGGGCTTCAACATCCCCTACGAGTACACCGACGGGGACCTGCGGATCTGCATCAGCCAGCTCGGCATGTTTCTGGAGGAATACCAGGAGATTCCTTTCAAGGTACTGTCCCCCCTCTTTGAGCAATAACTGATTCAGAATTTTAGGACTTAATTGGAATGAGGTAGCCTCATTCTAGCAAGTGATTAGGAGAAATATGTGTACCTAGGCCCGTTACACCTCCGCGGCGTTTCAGAAACGTTTCCGGAAACAATCCCATGCCTATGCCCTAACCATACCCTAAACCTATCCCATCTATTCAGAGCCGGGAAGTTGTATGTTCCCAGCCCTTCCTGCCTCAGCTTATCTCACACCGTGGTGCAAGATAAAAGCTGGGGTGGGAGGCTCTTGTGTGGAGCCTGGGAACGAGGCTAGGAGCGAGGCTACAGTAATGGTACAAGGCAGTCCAGAAAGGCCTGACATGTCCTCTAGCCCAAGACAGTGCTCAGCAAAGCAGCCTTCGTCTCCTCTTCTTCCTACCACAGGTCTTGAAATACACTGCGGGGCACATCAACTACGGAGGGAGGGTGACGGACGACTGGGATCGCCGCTGCATCATGAACATCCTCAACGACTTCTACTGCCCTGAGGTGCTCTCCAGCGATTACAAGTTCTCAGAGTCTGGCATCTACCACCAGCTCACTCCAGACTCCGACCACAAGGTAGGGGAGGGCGGGCATCGATGGGCTGGGCTGGGCTCGGGAAGCAACTTGTTAGTCATTGTTTAGCTACATAGTTTTGGCAGTGAAGTCCACAGGCACTGTTACTGAAGTGGTAGCAATTAGCAGTTTGTGTGCTCCATAGCAATTTCTCTATTGAGCTAGTCCTAGCTCAGTGCTGGCTCAGTAGATAATATAGCACTTTTCCTAAGTAGTAGCATTTATGTAATGGTGGTACGCTTATGTTGCATTCGAGAGATGTATGTACATGCAGCAGGAGGCTTAAATCTCTCCCTCTCTCTCTCTCTCTCTCGCGCGCGCGCTCTCAGATTTACATGGAATACATTCGTAGTCTGCCTATCAATGACACTCCAGAGATGTTTGGTCTCCATGACAACGCCAACATCACCTTTGCCCTCAACGAGACCTTCCATCTGCTGGGCGGTATCCTGGCCCTGCAGCCCAAATCCAGCAAGGGGGCGGGACGCTCCCGGGAGGAGGTGGGTGTGTCCAAAGTGCATTAGCCCCTCCTTATTCCTTAAAATGCTGTGCTGCTTAATTTGAAAAGTACGCTAGCCTCTCCTCATACAGTAGCCAGGCTAGCCTCTCCTAGTTCGGACTCCTTATTATGACTTTTCCCTCCTGCCTCCTGGTCAGGTCGTGGAGGAGGCCTCCAAGGACATCATGGGGTGTGTCCCTCCCCCCCTACCCCTCGCCGATGTCATGGAGAAGTACCCCGTCAAATACGAGGAATCCATGAACACAGTACTGGTGCAAGAGGTCAGAGGAAAGTCCTTTTTTTTTTAGCAAAAACTTCCATGGTTTGTGGGTAGGGCTAAAATGGTGTAACACTTTAAGGAGACCTGGAGACATTGCCCTGCAGTCGCTAAATACTTTTTTTAAGTGTACGTAGTTTACTTATCTTATTCATGTAGCAGAGTATTGTCTATTACCACTGCCCTCCCACTTCCCCTCGACTCAGGTGATCCGCTACAACCGTCTGCTGACGGTGGTCCACTCCACCCTGAAGGACCTCCTGAAGGCCCTCAAGGGGCTGGTGGTCATGTCCCAGGCCCTGGAGACCATGTTCAACAGCCTCTACAACAACACTGTCCCAGAGCTGTGGGCCGCCAAGGTGGGGGGGACACTAGTATAGTAATCAGAGTGAGCAGCCACACAGGGTTTCACATGGGGGGGGGGGGGGGGAGCTGGGATTCTCCCCCTCTCCTTTCCAGTAATTTATTAGTAGCCATGTTGAGGCCCCAGAAGCCACTAGAAGCAACTTTAGAGCATGTAATAGGGGGGTGTGGCTCCACACGTACCATAGGTAATGTACCAGAAAAAAACTGCGGCACTACTTATAGAATGTCAAGAATACCCTTCATAGCCCTGGGGCACTTTAATACATAATTTCTTGGAGAACAGTTACCCCTCAGCTGGTACTCTAATTTAAGGTGGCACGTTAAATTGCGATGAATATGGTATCACATTTTCATGTGCTCCTATCCCCACTGACATAATTATCGTGTATGAAGCCCTGTTTACGTCCGAGCGTCTCCCTCCCCAGGCCTACCCCTCCCTGAAGCCCCTGGCCTCCTGGGTGGCGGACCTGGTGGCCAGGGTGCAGTTCATCCAGAACTGGATCGACAACGGCATCCCCTCCGTCTTCTGGATCTCGGGGTTCTTCTTCCCCCAGGCCTTCCTCACGGGCACCCTGCAGAACTACGCCAGAAGGGCTGTCATCTCCATCGACATTATCAACTTTGACTTCAAGGTGGGTAATTGTTGGTGTAGAGTTTTGTAACTGTGATTTGCTGGGCTTTAAGAAACTGCCACATACATCTAAAAAACTATATCAAATGTGATGCAGTGGACCTTTCTTTTATACGTTTGGAAGTCAAGGCATTATTTGCAGCCCCCTAAAAAGGTAGGTATGCTGCTAGTATATGCAATGCCCATAGCCATGGGGAGACTTGACCTCACTGAAACATCTATCTGTATCTGGGGCAGCTTCCCAACAACACAATACAATAGGGATATTCAAGTCTGCATTAACACTGTATCAGATAAGAAAAGCTAATGAGTGGCTAGCCGAAGAGTCTGGGCTCCTCTAAACAATAGCATAGTTGGGAGTGGAGACTGGGAACGTGGCTACTAAATGTCACTTGTGCTATTCAGCTCATTGAGAATGTTCCATCAAGCTTCAGGGCTTACTGTAACGGATACAGAGTATACATGCCCCCACGTTTTCCCCTTCATGCCCCCAGGTGATGAGAGAGAGCCCCGCGGAGCTGACAGAACGGCCTGAGAACGGCTGCTACATCTGGGGTCTCTTCCTGGAGGGCGCTCGCTGGGACATGGACGTCTTTGAACTGGCTGAATCGAAACCAAAGAAGCTGTACACGGACATGCCTGTCATGTGGCTGATTCCCACCGCCAACAGGAAGCAGCCGGAGAGTGGGATCTACGTCTGTCCCGTCTACAAGACCCTCACTAGAGCAGGTTAGTCCTGGGACTAGTGTATACATGGAACAAGCATGCACGAGGCGACGCAGATACATGTGGGGTTTTTGGATGTATAAAAGGATGAAAACAATCAGAGTGGTATGATGAAAGCTGTGGAGTGGAGCCTGGGAATGAGGCTAAGTTTCTTTCCCAGAAGTAAAGTTTAGATTTTCTTTGTAATCGCCAATGATGAACAGTAGCAAGCAACTGTATCTGCCATGTACAGCATGCATGAGCGGCCTGAGACTTTTATGTTAACTAAGCTACACTAGCCTCATTCCCAGGCTCCACTCCCCAGCTTTTCTCGCACCGTGTACCATGCGAGAAATGCTGGGGAGTGGAGCCTGGGAACGATTGAGGCGTGGCCACATGCTGTTACTGAAATTTGCCTCCCCCCCTCAGGCACTCTCTCCACCACTGGGCACTCCACCAACTACGTGGTAGCGGTGGAGGTACCTTCTGGCAGACCGCAGTTCCACTGGATCAAGAGGGGCGTGGCCCTTCTCTGCGCTCTTAACTACTAGTTTACTGCACTCGAAAAAAAACCTCAGGTCTTTATATTTGCAACCCGATCGCTTGTAGCATAGTATTGAATCTTCATATATGGATAATTATATTGTGTACATCAGATTCTATTTAGTATTTACAGAACCGTAATTGCTGTTTATACGGTGCGCTGGTGTTCCCAGGCGCACGCCCACGCCTGCGGTTGCATCGCCGTGCAACGCTGATATGGCAAAAGCTAATCAGCTGACTGCGTGCACGCCACATTTTGGGTGGGGTGCAGTGTTAAGTCCTCAGTGGTGCGAGAAAGTGCAGTTTCTTAATTACCTGCCAGAGATCAGAACGCAACTGAAGAAATCCGCATCATCAGAATCGCCGACAAGGGGTACTACGAGCTGTACTATATTAAATACTACGAGAGCTAGCAGACACGCCCCTTTGAGGCCCCAGTGAAGACCTACCGTAACATTGGCCGGTGTATAGGCAAACGATGGCGCAGCTATGGTCATGGTTCGTGAGTGCCCCAGATTACTACGATCACTCCCCGCTGTTCCCCAACCCCATCATCTGTCTACGGGACATGGCAAAGATGGGCGTGTCAGAGGTCAGCTATACATTTTGATTGACTTTTGTACTGCATGATGTCCGAAATTCCTTCGATACCCTTCCCAGGGTTACAATCGGCTCCCTCTCAATGGCCCGAGGGTGTGGCTCCAGGAGACAGCCGACTGGCTCCGTGCGACGGTGTACCTGGACTGGAGCATCCTACTCCTCCCCTTTGCCGTGGCCATCGCCCTCACGGCTCTGAGGGTCGTGCTCAACCATCTCCTGTTCACAGTGCGTCACCATCAATTGAATGCTGTTTTTTGGGGCTAGTGGTTGTGTGTGTGTGTGTACATGTGTGGGAGGAGAGTTTTTGTATGTACTTCCTGGCCAAACATGTACCAGGTAGAACAGAGCCGAATAAAGCGGTGGCCTGGGACTGAGGCTAGCTTATTCTCTCCTACCATTATTATGCTGGCGTATTTCAACAGGCTTATTAATTTTACCGGGGGATTTTTTTGTTGTGGTAAGGGTGACAGTTCTGGAAGGAATGGCCTCGCTGTGCTCAGCGGTGATAAAGTCTGTGGAACACACACACACACACACTCTCTCACTCACATACAGCGTATCCCAGTCTGGGCCAAGCTACCACAAGACGAGGCCGACAAGCTCCCCGAAAGCATCTGGAAGTGTGGCGTCTACACAGTGACGTGGTCTTGGGCAGCATATCTGGTGCTGTTCAGAGAGAAGAACCTCTTCACTGATCTAGTGGCACACTGGGAGTGTGAGTGATGTAGCTGGGAGTGTGACGTAGCTGAGGGTGGGAGTGATGTGGCTTGGAGAGGGAGTGACGTAGTGGCTGGGAGTGGGAGTGATGTAGCTGAGGGTGGGAGTGATGTGGCTTGGAGAGGGAGTGACGTAGTGGCTGGGAGTGTGAGTGATGTAGCTGAGAGTGGAATTGAGGTAGCTGGGTGTGGGAGTGAAGTGGCTAGACCTGTGTGGAATAGGTTCAGTTATTCTACCACTCCAACTGGTAGGTCCTGTCAGCGGGCTAGGTTCCGATAGACCATGCTTACGAAGTATTTATCCCCCCCCCCCCCATACACACGCAGCCTGGCACCCTGGCGCCCCAGTGAACCCCGTACTGTACTGGCTCTACATCTTTGAGCTCGGCTTCTACCTCCACTGTATCTATGCCACCATATACATCGAGACCATCCGCAAAGACTTCACCATCCTCATGCTGCACCACTTCCTTACCATAGGCCTGCTGCTCTTCTCCTATGTCATCAGGTGGGACACGTGTTTCCATGGTTACAACTTCTTAATTAATAGTGTTACTCTTTATGATGTCATCATTACATCACCCAGGGCCCAGTTGATCGGTTTGCTACTGCTGTTCATTCTAGACATCGGAGACATTTGGCTTGAGTTATCAAAGTCGTTAATCTACTTTAAAGTTCGTGACGGGAAGCAGTACTGGGGCCCAGAGCTGGCGGCCAACTGCACCTTCGCTGTCTTCACAATACAGCAGTGAGTGTATAACTGAGTGCACATTTAAGTGGGTGTGGTCACGATTTCATAGTGTGTTATACGATGAGGAAATTGTATGACATCAACCATTTGCCTTTCACTTCATCTGATAGTCATGTGACATCCATTTTATTGAAGTATGCATGTACACACACACACACAGCATATTCTTCCGCCTCTACTGGTTTGCCACGAAGGTGATCTACTCTGCGATGTACGTGAGCATGCTCTACATCCCCTGGGCGCCGTACTGGCTGCTCTTTATGGCCATGCTCTGGGCACTCTATGCTATGCAGGTACTTACATGTAAATATTAGATTTCAGGGAGGGGGGGTCCCAAAACCCCCCACCCCCCACCCCCGCCAAGGAACTCACATGACCTAATACACTGTGACACAGTCTTTAGCTTGATCTCTGTACACCTCATACTGAGATCCCCATACCAGATATCTGGGAATGAGACTCTATCCACACCCACACACAGGTGTACTGGTTCACGTTCATCGTCCGTCTGGTAGTGAAAATCTTCAGAAGGGAAGAACTAGAAGACAATCGAGACTACGACGATAAGGACAAGAAGATCAGACAGAACGGCCACAGACCCAACCAGCAAGAAACTGATGATGCACCGCAGAACCCAGAGACTGCTCCAGGGCCGGACATTGACAGAAGGAGAGAGGTTGGTGTCCACGGGAGACAAGGGATCGAGTCGGAAACAAGACGCAAAGCACTCCATGAGGAGGCTGAAGATGATGGATACAAAACAGAAGTCCTGAACAGGTGGATTTCAATGATATCTGAAGGGTATTTCTATCTTTACGGAATTGAGTTTCCGTTTCAGTACGACCGAGATGAACCATCCAGGATTGTCACAGTAGGCATTACCTACGGCAAGGGTTGCATTAGCAAACGGCTCACAGCGATCGGGAAACACTTTGATGGCCTCACTGACCAAGCAGACTACAAGCTTAACCTCCCAACATGTGGCTCCACCTCAGAAGAGGAAGACCAGCTCATCTCGAAAGCGAAAAACCACCCACGCATCTTGTTCATAGCACGTATATCCACTACTAATACTGCGGACGCCAGGTGCATTGAGAATGGGGCTAGACATGTAGTGGGAGCACCGTTGATCAACTTTGTGCACATTTTTAGCAGCCAGATATTGGGTGAAGAAGCCAGAGAAGACTCCTTAAGAAACTGTGGCACGACAGAATGGGTTGTCAGTCGCCATGGTGATGTGAAGGGCATTCAGGAAGCTTTCCGGTCAGGGTCTCTGGATGGAGATGACATGGATCAGAAACAATGGTCCTCGGGTGACAAATTCATCGGTGCCTTGGAGAAAGCGAAACAGTCGATTGTTGTCATGCATGATTCGCTACATCAGGAGAGCCTCAGTCTTCAGCAAAGCATCGCTACAGGGAAGCATTACTTTGTCATGAGTTCAAAAGGCGGTCAGAGATCTCAGTATGATTTCACGTACTTGGAAACAAAGCTCGTACACAAGCCCCTTGCTGCTACGTGAGAGCTAGGCACGTAGCTATAGGAACAGCATCTATTTTAGCTAGGACTCTTATCTTCAAACTAAATTTTTTTAAGCATCTTTTACGAATTTTACCTTACTGTTTATATAAATATACTAAAGACTGGACATATGCATATTATATGAAACAACCTGTATAGTGTATTAGCGTTTGTAGGTTGGAGCAACATTTTACGCTTACTGAGCATGCGCAGTAGAGCACTGAAAAGTGGGCGTAGCTGCTGCCATTTTGCATTTGACAACGTAGCACAAAAGATCACTAATGCCGAAGAGCCAAAGGTGGATCACTAAACTACTGTAACGCAAGGTAAGATTAAAGAGTGGATTGGTTTATTTGGGGCGAGCCTGAGCGAGCCCCACACTAGTCATGTCAGCGGTGCATTTCCTCTGAATGTATGTATGTATGAGCTTTTCTGCACAACATTCTTGCAACATCCAATTACAAAAGCACCAACTCAATCAATCAATTAATCCATAGATAATATACTCATAGATAATATGAGTATATTATCTATGATTAATCAAATAGCAGCTGTTCACTGATGAACGCTAATATAGGCATCATCACTTGATCCCCCGTTTGCAGCCATAGAACAGAAACAATGGTTCTCGGGCGATAAATTCATTGGGGCCTTGGAGAAAGCAAAACAGTCGCTTGTTGTTATCGTAGTTGTTGATACATCAGGAGAGCCTCATTCTTCATCGGTACAGGGAATTGTCTTGAATTCCAATGGTGGTCAGAGATCTCAATATGGTTTCACATACTTGGAAACAAAGCTCATACTAAAGCCCCTTGCTGCTATGTGAGAGCTAGGCATGTATAGGAAGAGCATCTATTTTAGGACTCTATCTTCAAACTAATTTATTAATCTGTTTTAATATTATATTAATGTACTAAAAATTGGGCATATGAATATTATATAAAACAACCTGTATAATGTATTGATTAAACAAAAAGTTGGAGTGAAAGTTGCAGCTATATGCAGTATACTTACTGAGCAGTAGAGCACTCAAAAGTGGGCGTGGCTGGCTGCTGCCATTTTGCATCCCGATCGCTTGTAGCATAGTATTGAATCTTCATATTGTGTACATCAGATTCTATTTAGTATTTACAGAACCGTAAATATTGCTGTTTATGCAGTGCGCTGGTGTTCCCAGGCGCACGCCCACGCCTGCGGTTACATCGCCCCCGCCACGTGCGGTGCTGATATGGCAAAAGCTAATCAGCTGACCGCATGCACGCCACATTTTGGGTGGGGTGCAGTGTTAAGTCCTCAGTGGTACGTTGGAAAGCTAGTCTCGCGGACCAGACTCACGCGCGCAGTGAGTCTGGTCAAATTCCCATCACTGTCTCGTGCCTAACACGCCAAGAATTTCTTGGCGTGTTAATTGGGTATTCAAAGGACGCGATGTCAAAACATGCAGGCGGTGCCTCTCAGGCTGCTTGCTGCTGATTGTCAATGTTACTACACACACGTCCCAATTATGTTCGCACCCACTTAGTTAGCCAGCCTACTGCTGATTGTGCTGCACGAAAGCCATATGGGAATTTGACCAGACTCACTCTTCCGCTCTGCTTGTGTGAGTCTGGCCCGCGAGACTATTGGAAAGCTAGTCTCGCGGACCAGACTCACGCGCGCAGAGTGGTACGTTGGAAAGCTAGTCTCGCGGACCAGACTCACGCGCGCAGAGCTTGTGTGAGTCTGGCCCGCGAGACTATTGGAAAGCAGCTTCTTAATTACCTGCCAGAGATCAGAACGCAACTGAAGAAATCCGCATCATCAGAATCGCCGACAAGGGCTGTACTATATTATATACTACGAGAGCTAGCAGACGCGCCCCTTTGAGGCCCCCAGTGAAGACCTACCCTAACATTGGCCGGTGTATAGGCAAACGATGGCGCAGCTATGGTCGTGGTTCGTGAGTGCCCCAGATTACTACAATCACTCCCCGTTGTTCCCCAACCCCATCATCTGTCTACGGGACATGGCAAAGATGGGCGTGTCAGAGGTCAGCTATACATTTTGATTGATTTTTGTACTGTATGATGTCCGAAATTCCTTCGATACCCTTCCCAGGGTTACAGTCGGCTCCCTCTCAATGGCCCGAGGGTGTGGCTCCAGGAGACGGCCGACTGGCTCCGTGTGACGGTGTACCTGGACTGGAGCGTCCTACTCCTCCCCTTTGCCGTGGCCATCGCCCTCACGGCTCTGAGGGTCGTGCTCAACCATCTCCTGTTCACAGTGCGTCACCATCAATTGAATGCTGTTTTTGGAAGCTAGTGGCTGTATGTGTGTGTGTGTGTGTGTATACATGTGTGGGAGGAGAGTTTTTCTATGTACTTCCTGGCCAAACATGTACCATGTATGTAACATGTTTACGAAGGTAAAATGGAGCCGAATAAATCCGTGGCCTGGGAACGAGGCTAGCATATTCTCGCATTTTCTTCTACCACTATTATGCTGACGTATTTCAACAGGATTATTAATTTTACCGGGGATTTTTTTGTTGGGGTAAGGGTGAGAGTTCTGGAAGGAACCGCCTCGCTATGCTCAGCAGTAATAAAGTCTGTGGAACACACACACACACACACTCACTCACTCGCATACAGCGTATCCCAGTCTGGGCCAAGCTACCACAAGACGAGGCCGACAAGCTCCCCGAGAGCATCTGGAAGTGTGGTGTCTACACAGTGACGTGGTCTTGGGCAGCATATCTGGTGCTGTTTGGAGAGAAGAACCTCTTCACTGATCTAGTGGCACACTGGGATTGTGAGTGACGTAGCTGGGAGTGTGAGTGACGTAGCTGGAAGTGTGAGTGATGTAGCTGGGAGTGTGAGTGATGTAGCTGGGAGCGGGAGTGATGTGGCTAGGAGTGTATGTGACGTAGCTGGGAGTGTGAGTGACGTAGCTGGGAGTGTGAGTGACGTAGCTGACAAGGCTAGACCTGTGTGGAATAGGTTCAATTAGTCTCTCACTCCAACTAGTGGGCTAGCTTCCAATAGACCAAGGATTTACCCCCCCCCCCCCCCCCATACACACACAGCCTGGCACCCTGGCGCCCCAGTGAACCCCGTACTGTACTGGCTCTACATCTTTGAGCTTGGCTTCTACCTCCACTGTATCTATGCCACCATATACATCGAGACCATCCGCAAAGACTTCACCGTCCTCATGCTGCACCACTTCCTAACCATAGGCCTGCTGCTCTTCTCCTATGCTGTCAGGTGGGACACATGTTTCCATGGTTACAACCTCTTGATTGTATTGCTATTTACGATGATGTCATCATTACATCACCCAGGTTCCACTTGGTCGGTTTGCTACTGCTATTCATTCTAGACATCGGAGATATTTGGCTTGAGCTATCAAAGTCGTTAATCTACTTTAAAGTTCGTGACGGGAAGCAGTACTGGGGCCCAGAGCTGGCGGCCAACTGCACCTTCGCTGTCTTCACAATACAGCAGTGAGTGTATAACTGAGTGCACATTTTAGTGGGTGTGGTCACGATTTCATAGTCTGTTATACAATGAGTATGACATCAACCATTTGCCTTTCACTATAGAGCTTTTATCTGATAGTCATGTGACATCCTTTGTATTGAAGTATGCATGTACTCACACACACACGCACAGCATATTCTTCCGCCTGTACTGGTTTGCCACGAAGGTGATCTACTCTGCGATGTACGTGAGCATGCTCTACTTTCCTTGGGGGCCGTACTGGCTGCTCTTTATGGCCATGCTCTGGGCACTCTATGCTATGCAGGTACTTACATGTAAATATTAGGTTTCAGGGAGGGGAGGGGGTCCCAAAACCCCCCACCCCCCACCCCCGCCAAGGAACTCGCATGACCCATGACACTGTGACACAGTCTTTAGTATGATCTCTGTACACCTCATACTGAGATTCCCATACCAGATATCTGGGAATGAGACTCTATCCACACACACACACAGGTGTACTGGTTCACGTTCATCGTCCGCCTGGTGGTGAAGATCTTCAGAAGGGAAGAACTAGAAGACAACCGAGACTACGACGATAAGGACAAGAAGATCGGGCAGAACGGCCACAGAGCCAACCAGCAAGAAACTGATGATGCACCCCAGAACCCAGAGACTGCTCCAGGGCCGGACACTGGCACAAGGAGAGAGGTTGGTGTTGATGTCCATGGGAGACAAGGGATCGATTCAGAAACAAGACGCAAAGCACCCCACGAGGAGGCTGAAGATGATGGATACAAAACAGAAGTCCTGGACAGGTGGATTTCTGAAGGTTACTTCTATGTTTACGGAATTGAGTTTCCGTTTCAGTACGACCGAGATGAACCATCCAGGATTGTCACAGTAGGCATTACCTACGGCAAGGGTTGCATTAGCAAACGGCTCACAGCGATCGGGAAACACTTTGATGGCCTCACTGACCAAGCAGACTGCAAGCTTAACCTACCAACATGTGGCTCCACCTCAGAAGAGGAAGACCAGCTCATCTCGAAAGCGAAAGACCACCCACGCATCTTGTTCATAGCACGTATATCCACTACTAGTACTGCAGAGGCCAGATGCATTGAGAATGGGGCTAGACATGTAGTGGGAGCGCCATTGATCAACTTTGTGCACACCTTTAGCAGCCAGATATCGGGTGAAAAGGCCAGAGAAGACTTCCTAAAAAACTGTGGCACGACGGAATGGGTTGTCAGTCGCCATGGTGATGTGAAGGGCATCCAGGAAGCTTTCCGATCAGGGTCTCTGGATGGAGATGACATGGAACAGAAACAATGGTCCTCGGGTGACAAATTCATCGGTGCCTTGGAGAAAGCGAAGCAGTCGATTGTTGTCATGCATGATTCGCTACATCAGGAGAGCCTTATTCTTCAGCAGAGCATCGCTGCAGGGAAGAATTACTTTGTCATGAGTTCAAAAGGCGGTCGGAGTTCTCAGTATGATTTCATGTACTTGGAAACAAAGCTCGTACACAAGCCCCTTGCTGCTACGTGAGAGCTAGGCACATATAGGAACAGCATCTATTTTAGCTAGGACTCTTTATCTTCAAACTAAATTTTTTTCAGCATCTTTTACGAATTTTACCTTACTGAATTTATATAAATATACTAAAGACTGGACATATGCCAACCAGTATTTACGCTTACTGAGCATGCGCAGTAGAGCACTGAAAAAGTGGGCGTAGCTAGCTGCTGCCATTTTGTATTAACAACGCACAAAAGATCACTAATCCCGAAGAGCTAAAGGTGAATCGCTAAACTACTGTAACGCAAGGTAAGATTAAAGAGTGGATAGGTTTGTTTTTAAAAGGCTATCCTATTTGGACGGAGGGTGGTCGTTATGGCAGGGGGCTAGAGTAAACCAACTGCACTGTGCACTTGTATTGCAGTAGAAAACTGCTGGTGAGCTCATACTTGGGTAGTGAAAAGACAATACACTAGAAAATAGGCTGAGACTAACCTCATACACAGGCCACCTCCACCTAGTCTTGGTGGGCCAACTCGGGAAATGAGTGGCCCATGAGACTAACTCCCACCCAGGCTTTATCACACAGCTGCCATCTGGATGGGGTATGAAGTTAGGTTTAGACTACAGTTTTTTGATGCTCTTTACTTATATTCTGTAGAACCTGGTACCTGACAAGATGGCTGAGGCCCCAGACACATACGAAAAGGGAGTGGAAGAGTTGGGGGAGGAGATCACCTGCCCACTTTGCCATGATCACTTCCGTGAGCCCAAGATCCTGCCGTGTCTACATTACTACTGTAAAGAGTGTGTCCGACAACTCGCCCTCCGCCAGCACCCATTTCCCTGCCCCGAGTGTCGCAGTGACACCGTTCTTCCCCAGAACGACCCTGACCAACTGCCGACTGCGTTCTTTGTCAACCGCATGAAAGAATTGCACACTAAAATGGAGAAAGCGGAAGGTAAGGTCGAAGTCGTTTGTGAAATGTGTTCAAAATCAAAAGCCGAGGCATTTTGTCGCAATTGTATGGACTTTATCTGTACCGATAAGGTCTGAAGGTCTTCGCTGGTCACCAGGTGGTGACCCTGGAAGAATTAAAAATGGGTGGGGCAAAGCAGATTCCACTCAAGGAAGCCCCACCCATGCTGTGCAAAGACCACGATGAGCAACTGAAGATTTTCTGTTTCGACTGCAACCGCCTCATCTGTCGAGATTGCATCATCTACGATCATGCCGACCACAAACACGAGTTTGTGAAGAAGTCCATCCCTCAGTGTCGCAAGATGCTCACCGAGAGCCTGGCACCCCTCAAGAAGGCCCAAAGTGACATCGGAGATGCTTCCAAAGCAGTTGAAGCTACTGAGGCTGAAATCTCTGCCCAGTGTGTCTCTGTGTCAAACACCATTCAGCAGTCATTCGACCAAATCATGGAACTCCTGAGGCAACGGAAACAGCAGCTACTAAAAGACGCAGCCAAGTTGAAAGATGAAAAGTTGGATGCCCTCAAAGCCCAGAGAAAGAATTTCCAAGTGGCCCAGACCGAGGCCCAGAGCCTGGTGGAATTTGTGGAGCGCAGCCTCGAGAATGCAACCGATGAGGAGCTGATGTCAATCCATAAGCAAGTTCTCACCAGAGTGGAGGAGGGGTGCAAAAGATGCGGGCAACTCGACCTGGAGCCCACAACTGGACCCGATATAGCAGTGGATGTGTCGTATGGGGAGAGCATTCCTCTGAATGTTGGTAGAGTATACCTATCAGCAGACCCCTCAAAGTGCACAGCAGAGGGTACAGGTATCAAATCTGCTGAGGTCAGCAAATCTGTTGCGGTCACAGTTCATGTTTATGAACTCTGATGCAATCCTGCGATAATCAAAAAGTAGAAGTAGACTTGACATCTCTGGTCGACAGGTCGGTTATCCAAGTGAAAGTCATTGAAAAAGGCAAAGGAGTCTACGAAGCCACATACACTCCAAAGATACGAGGGAGGCACACGCTGACTATCAGAGTGAATGGGAGAGAAATTGCTGGAAGCCCCTTCCAAGTGGATGTGAAGATCCATCCAACCCAACTCGGCAAGCCAGTGAAGACCATCTCGGGGATCAATGGATACGGAATAGCCTTTAGTAGCAAACAGCAACTGCTGTTTGTACGTGATTGGGCCAGAACATGTATCACAGTGCTCAATACATATGGTAAAAAAGTACGAACCATTGCACATGACGACATGACTAGTCCATATGGAGTAGCAGTGGACAAGGATGAGAGTGTCTATGTAACTGATATGGACACTGGGTCAGTTTTCAAGTTCAACAGAGATGAAAAACTTATGAAGACATGCAAAGGACTCCGGAAACCTATTTTAGTAACAGTTGCAGACAACAGGGTGTTTGTTTCAGACGAAGAAGGTCTAGTTCACATCCTGGACAGAGACTTGAGAAAAATCAGAAAGATCGGGCAAAGTGGTAGTGGAAATGGACAGTTTAAATACCCACGTGGTGTAGTCCAGGTTGGGGCGGAGCTGTTTGTAGCAGACTGTGGGAATCATCGTATACAAGTGTTTGATCTTGAGGGCCACATTGTGCGAATATTTGGGAAGAAGGACACTGCCTCAGAGACAGTGGAGTATCCTGTTGGTCTTTGTTTTGATCCTTCCAGTGAGTTCCTGTATGTTACTGAGTGTGGTAGTGGTGGTTGTGTGTCAGTGTTTAGACCAGGTGGTGAGTTTGTAGCATCTGTTGATAAAGTGAGCAATCCTAGTGACACAGCCATTGATGATGATGGGTTTGTTTATGTATGCTCTAAGAAGGATATTGTTGTACTTTGAGTCATCTCAATTTCTCTAGACGCTGTACCATTACCTTTTCATGCCCTCAAGCTATCATTGTAGAAAATGTAATACTCCATAGTATCGTGTGCACTTCATTTACGTCAGTCTCATCTGTTTTTGTTCTTCAGTAACTGTAGCAGCTGTAGCTATGTGTTTATACATGTATGTATTGAATTTTTTTTGGCGTGAGTGACAAAAGGGAGGGGCAGAGGGTGAGTGATGGGATCCCAATAGGAAAGACACCTTGAAATTACTGTTGCAAAATGGGATATTTTTGGTACCAGGTGCACTCCTATCTGGAGTATTACAATTTACTGGTGGTACATACTGCCATATAGTGGAGCAACCCAAAATCAAGTACCGGAAATTGTAAGAAAACAAAGTATAAAATATGCACACTCTATGAGCCACTGAAGGCGACTCATGCACGCCTGCTCATAGTGTGTACCTGGTTCGTGCTCCTGCTATGAGCATGACCAAATTTCATCAGCAAACAAATTTAGGGAAATATATTTAAACCACTGGTTCTGAGGCCTTCATTTATGTAGAGCTGTTTATTGAATGTCAAGTGCTGTTTTTAGGGTTATATTGCAGACTGGGTGTTGTCCCATTCACACCATGTATCAAGTAGGCATGGCCAACAGCATGCAGGAGCCCTCACCCTGGGCTAGCAGCCTCAGATGGTTAGAGAACAGTTAGCTATAGGCAGAGCCTTGACATGTACAAAGTTAAAATTGTTAACACGGATACAGGATTAATTAATTAAATAATTGAGGTATATTACAGTGAACTAATCACTGACCCCTGAAATAGGGGCACCCCTAGTCTAGCTGCTAGACCCTCCCTCTCCCCGAAAAAAAAAAAAACGAGGGAAAAGTAAGGAGAGGGAGGGTCTAGCAGAACTTGCAGCCTTGTTGCATGATGTAATGAAGCCATAATGCAGTACTAATTGGGTTAACGATTGCTAATTGATAGCTGTAAACAACATAACTAACCGGTGTCAGAAAGCAACTGCTACAGAAGACGGAACACTTGCCTATATAATGCAGAATCACACTACTTCATTTTGTAAATACTAATAAGTATCGGATAACCGCGAGCAAGGAAGATTACCTGGCGGAAAAACGGCGAGAACAGTTTTGCACGGAGCTGTGACGACAGTTGGATGCCAATAGGATTGCCAAATAGTGTATACAGAAGCTGTAAAAATTATATAAAGCGTACAGATAGGCTACGCAGTGACCTTACCAAGAGCTGACAGAGCAGTTGGCGCACTACCAGTGTGTCTGCTCAACCGCGAGTGGAGCTTCGATAGCCTAGCGATTCAGGTCACCGGGTGCTGCGCATACTAGCCTCACTCCGGCATCAAAGAAGCCACAACGCAGAGTATCCCAAGCTCCTCGCTCCGTATCCGAGCGCGTCTTCTGCTTTAACTGTCTCCTGGTAGACTAAAACGCCATCATCCTTTTTTCACGCGTGCTCGTGCGAAACCACAGAGCTATGATGTAATCGCTAGCGGGATTTTCGACAGTGAAAGCTGATTGGTCAGTTCGAATCCAATTTCGTGCAAGTTCTGCTAGACCCTCCCTCTCCTTACTTTTCCCTCGTTTTTTTTTTCTTTCGGGGAGAGGGAGGGTCTAGCAGCTAGACTAGGGCACCCCATGCAGGGCATATTGGAGGTGGTCCCATGCAAGGGGGTCCACACAATAGAGCCCCACTGTAAAACATAATCTACAGGTGCCTATACATGTAGCTACTGTTGGTTTTGTGCACTCAGCGTATGCATGGAGAAAGGGAAGTCCCTCACAAATGCAACTACCATACATGTAGGTACCCCTTCCCTCCTGAGTACCTGGCCATGGCTAAGAGAGGTCACACAAGTTGTACCCTGACAAAACAGTATTGACAACCTGGCACATACCAAAGAACACTGCAAGCCTGACATTTAGTTAAGCAATGTTCCCAGGCTTCATTCTCACCACTGAGCTTTTCTGCACAACATTCTCGCAACATCCAATTACAAAAGCATCAACTCAATCAATCAATTAATCAAATAGCAGCTGTTCACTGATGAACGCTAATATAGGCATCATCACTTGATCCCCTGTTTGCAGCCATCGAACAGAAACAATGGTTCTCGGGTGATTGGAGAAAGCAAAACAGTCCGGCGCTTGTTGTTATACGGTTCCGTAAAGTATAGTATCTATGTTGTTATGCATACACCAGGAGAGCCTCATTCTTCATCAGTACAGGGTTGAAGTCAAATAGTGGTCAGAGATCTCAATATGATTTCACATACTTGGAAACAAAGCTACTAAAGCCCATGTGAGAGCTAGGCACGTATTGGAAGAGCATCTATTTTAGTACTCTATCTTCAAACTAATCTGTTTTAATATTATATTAATGTACTAAAAATTGGGCATATGAATATTATATAAAACAACCTGTATAATGTAATGATTAAACAAAAAGTTGGAGTGAAAGTTGCAGCTGTATACACTTACTGAGCATGCGCAGTAGAGCACTGAAAAGTGGGCGTGGCTGGCTGCTGCCATTTTGCATTTGACAGCGTACCACAAAAAGATCACTAATCCCGAAGAGCTAAAGGTGGATCACTAAACTACTGTACAGGCAAGGCAAGATTAAAGAGTGGATTGATTTATTTTCAAAAAGTATCCTATTTGGACGGAGGGTGGTCATTATGCTAGGGGGCTAGAGTAAACAAACTGCACTGTGCACTTGCATTGGCTTTGCAGTAGGAAACTGCTGGTGAGCTCATACTTGGGTAGTGAAAAGACAATATGCTAGAAAATAGGCTGAGACTAGTCTCATACACAGGCCACCCCCACCTAGTCTGGTGGGCCAATGAGTTGGCCCATGAGACTAACTCCCACCCAGGCTTTATCACACAGCTGCCATCTGGATGGGGTATGAAGTTAGGTTTAGACTACAGTTTTTTGATGCTCTTTACTTATATTCTGTAGAACCTGGTACCTGACAAGATGGCTGAGGCCCCAGACACATACGAAAAGGGAGTGGAAGAGTTGGGGGAGGAGATCACCTGCCCAGTTTGCCAGGATCACTTCCGTGAGCCCAAGATCCTACCCTGTCTACATTACTACTGTAAAGAGTGTGTCCGACAACTCGCCCTCCGCCAGCATCCATTTCCCTGCCCCGAGTGTCGCAGCAACACCGTTCTTCCCCAGAACGACCCTGACCAACTGCCGACTGCGTTCTTTGTCAACCGCATGAAAGAATTGCACACTAAAATGGAGAAAGCGGAAGGTAAGGTCGAAGTCGTTTGTGAAATGTGTTCAAAATCAAAAGCCGAGGCATTTTGTCGCAATTGTATGGACTTCATTTGTATCGATTGCATGATGCTCCACAAACGTCTGAAGGTCTTCACTGGTCACCAGGTAGTGACGCTGGAAGAACTGAAAATGGGTGGGGCAAAGCAGATTCCACTCAAGGAAGCCCCGCCCATGCTGTGCAAAGACCACGATGAGCAACTGAAGATTTTCTGTTTCGACTGCAACCGCCTCATCTGTCGAGATTGTATCATCTACGATCATGCTGACCACAATCACGAGTTTGTGAAGAAGTCTATCCCTCAGTGTCGCAAAATGCTCACCAAGAGCCTGGCACCCCTCAAGAAGGCCCAAAGTGATGTCGGAGATGCTTCCAAAGCAGTTGAAGCCACTGAGGCTGAAATCTCTGCCCAGTGTGTCTCTGTGTCAAACACCATTCAGCAGTCATTTGACCAAATCATGGAACTCCTGAGGCAACGGAAACAGCAGCTATTGAAAGATGCAGCCAAGTTGAAAGATGAAAAGTTGGATGCCCTCAAAGCCCAGAGAAAGAATTTCCAAGTGGCCCAGACCGAGGCCCAGAGCCTGGTGGAATTTGTGGAGCGCAGCCTCGAGAATGCAACCGATGAGGAGCTGATGTCGATCCACAAGCAAGTTCTCACCAGAGTGGAGGAGGGGTGCAAAAGATGTGGGCAACTCGACCTGGAGCCCACAACTGTACCCAATATAGCAGTGGATATGTCGTATGGGGAGAGCATTCCTCTGAATGTTGGTAGTGTATACCTTGCAATACCAGACCCCTCAAAGTGCACACCAGAGGGTACAGGTATCAAATCTGCTGAGGTCAGCAAACCTGTTGTGGTCACAGTTCATGTTTGTAATACTCTGATGCAATCCTGCGATAATCAAAAAGTAGAGGCAGACTTGACGTCTCTGGTGGACACCTCAGTGGTCCATGCTAAAGTCATTGAAAAGGGCAAAGGAGTCTACGAAGCCACATACACTCCAAAGATACGAGGGAGGCACACACTGACTGTCAGAGTGAATGGGAGAGAAATCGCTGGAAGCCCCTTCCAAGTGTTTGTGAAGATCCACCCAACCCAACTTGGTGAGCCAGTGAGGACAATCTCGGGGATCCTTGGATTTCAATTAGCATTCAGTAGCAAACAGCAACTGCTGTTTGTACGTGATTGGGGCAGGAAATGTGTCGTAGTGATCAAAACATGTGGTAAGGAAGTTCGGGCCATTGCACATGATGACATGACTGGTCCGTGGGGAGTTGCAGTGGACAAGGATGAGAGTGTCTATGTAACTGATTACAACACTGGGTCATTGTTAAAGTTCAGCAGAGATGGAAGATTTGTGAAGACATGCAAAGGATTCCAGAAACCCATTTTTGTAGCAGTTGCAGACAACAGGGTATTTGTTTCAGAAGATGATGGCAGTTTAGTTCACATCCTGGACAGAAACTTGAAAAAAATTGGGACAATTGGGCAAAGTAAATGTGGCAGTGAAAATGGACAGTTTAAAGACCCATGTGATATAGTCCAGGCTGGGGCAGAATTTTTTGTGGCAGACTATTACAATGGTCGTATACAAGTGTTTGATCTTGAGGGCCACTTTGTACGAACATTTGGGATGAAGGACACTGCCTCAGAGACAGTGCAGCGCCCCCTTGGTCTTAGTTTTGACCCTCCCAGTGAGTTCCTGTATGTTACTATGCACGGTGGAGGTTGTGTGTCAGTGTTTAGACCGGGTGGTGAGTTTGTATCATCCTTTGGTAACATGGACCTCCCTCGTGGCATAGCCATTGATGATGATGGGTTTGTATATGTATGCACTGAGCAGGATATTGTTGTATTTTGAGTCATCTTAATTTTTCTAGACAGTGTACCATTATCTTTTTATACCCTCGAACGATCATTGAATACTCCATAGTATCGTGTGCACTTCATCTACGTCAGTCTCGTCTGTTTTGTTCTTAAGTAGCTGTAGTAGCTGTAGCTATGTGTTTGTATATGAGATTTTTTTGGCGTGAGTGAAAAAAGGGAGGGACAGGGGTGAGTGATGGGATCGCCACATTCCCATAGGAAAGGCACCTTTAAAGTTTTGCTGATGGTGTGTTGAAAAATGTGATATTTTTGATACGATGTAGCTACGTATTAAGATTTACTGATGGCGCATACTGCTATATAGTGGAGCAACCCGAAATCAAGTACCGGAAGTTGTATGATAAAACATGCACACTCTATGAGCAGTAGTGCATGAGCCACTGAAGGCGACTCATGCACTAGCTACTGCTCATAGAGTGTGTCCACTTCGCCAGCTGATGTGCTCCTGCTATGAGCATAAACCTTTAGGGAAATGTCCACTGGTTCTGAGCCCTTTATTTAAAGTAACAAAAAAAATTTTTTTAATTTAAAAACATATATGGATGGAATGCCAAAAAAGCAACCGAACAAGGTAGGAATGACACCACAATACTCTTACGGATTGTCATCCCTATATCTTCTGCCATTTTTCCAACTAGCAGTATACGTGAGTGTTACATGGGATGACAGGATATTATATTGTGGTGTAGGTATATGGAGTTTTTTTATTGGAAATGTGTTCAGTACTAAAGATTATTCCGTTGGCCAAGTCAAAGGTTGTTGTTACAGGTGGAAGAGCGTAGGTGTCATTGTAGAAGTAGGTGTGGATTGTGGAGTAGGACATGTGGGGTAATTGGTATATGTGTATGTATAGTCTAGAGTGTGTATTGCTGTGGAGGATACGTTGTAGTGTGGGGGGGGGGGGGGGGGGGCGGGGGGTCATGTGTGTTGCATTGTGAAGTGCTGCAATTGCCACTTTATATCAGCTGGGGATATGGCTGGTGTTGTATGCTGGGGATTGATGTGTGTGTGTGTGTGTGTGTGCATGTGTGTGTGTGCGGTTGGAAAAATGGAAAAAGATATAGATTGGGACAGAAAGTGTATCATAGTATTCAATACACGTGGTAAAGAAGTACGGACCATTGCACATGATGACATGACTATTCCATATGGAGTTGCAGTGGACAAGGATGAGAGTGTCTATGTAACTGATTGGGACACTGGGTCAGTGTTCAAGTTCAGCAGAGATGGAAGACTTGTGAAGATGTGCAAAGAATTCCAGAAACCAGTTTTAGTAACAGTTGCAGTCAACAGGGTGTTTGTTTCAGAAGATGAAGGTCTAGTTCACATCCTGGACAGAGACTTAATAAAAATCGGAAAAATTGAACAAGCACGTGGTAGAAGAAATGGACAGTTTACATACCCACGTGGTGTAGTCCAGGCTGGGGCGGAGCTATTTGTGGCAGATGCTGGGAATAATCGTATACAAGTGTTTGATCTTGAGGGCCACTTTGTGCGAACATTTGGGAAGAAGGGCACTGCCTCAGAGACAGTGCAGTTGCCTGTTGGTCTTTGTTTTGATCCTCCCAGTGAGTTTCTGTATGTTTCTGAGAGGGATGGACATTGTGTGTCAGTGTTTAGGCCAGGTGGTGAGTTTGTAGCACCCATTGGTAAAATGCCCCCCCCCTCGTGGCATAGCCATTGATGATGATGGGTTTGTATATGTATGCGCTCAGAAGGATATTGTTGTATTTTGAGTCATCTCAATTTCTCTAGCTGTACTATTATCTTTTCATACCCTCAAGCTATCATTGTAGAAAATGGAATACTCCATAGTATCGTGTGCACTTCATCTACGTCAGTCTCATCTGTTTTGTTCTTCAGTAGCTGTAGCTATGTGTTTGTATATGTGTGTATTGATGTGTGAGTGAAAAAAGGGAGGGGCAGGGGATCCTCACATCCCCATAGGAAAGACACCTTGAAATTTTTGATGATGGTGTGTTAAAAAGTGGGATATTTTTGATACCTGGTACGCTCCTATCTGGAGTATTATAATTCACTGGTGGTGCCTACTGCCATATAGTGGAGAAACCCACAATCAAGTACTAGAAATCGTATGAAAACAAAGTATAAAACATGCACACTCTGTGAGCAGTAGTGCATGAGCCACTAATGGCGACGCATGTGCTCCTGCTCATAGAATGTGCCCGGTTAGTGCTCCTGCTATGAGCATATGACCAAATTTTAGCAGCAAGCACATTTAGGGAAATGTATTTTAAACCACTGGTTCTGAACCCTTCATTTATATAGAGCTGTTTATTGAATGTCAGGTGCTGTTTTTAGGGTTATATTGCTGACTCCTGCTCTGGTTGTTGTCCCATCACACCATGTATCAAGTAGGCATGGCCAACAGCATGCAGGAGCCCTCACCCTGGGCCGGGGTAGCAGCCTTGGATTGCTGGAGAACAGTTATAGGCAGAGCCTTGATATGTACAAAACTTAAAATTTATTAATGTGGGTACAGGATTAATTAATTAACTAATTGAGGTATATTACAGTGAATTAATACTGACCCCTGAAATAGGGGCACCCCATGCATGGCATATTGGAAGTGGTCCCATGCAAGGAGTCCACACAATAGAGCCCCAACTGTACAACATAATCTACAGGTGCCTATACATGTACTGTTGGTTTTGTGTACTCAGCGTATGCATGGAGAAAGGGGAAGTCCGCAACTACCATACATGTAGCCCCATATCAGTTAGCCCTTCCCTTCTGAGTACCTGGCCATGGCTAAGAGGCTGTGATAGAGGTCACCCAAGGTGTACCCTGACAAAACAGTATTGACAACCACATACCAAAGAACACTGCAAGCCTAACATTTAGTTAACCAATGTTCCCAGGCTTCATTCTCACCACTGAGCTTTTCTGTACAACATTCTTGTAACATCCAATTACAAAAGCACCAACTCAATCAATCAATTAATCAAATAGCAGCTGTTCACTGATGAACGCTAATATAGGCATCATCACTTGATCCCTCGTTTGCAGCCATGGAACAGAAACAATGGTTCTCGGGCGATAAATTCATTGGGGCCTTTGAGAAAGCAAAACAGTCGCTTGTTGTTATCATAGTTGTTGATACATCAGGAGAGCCTCATTCTTCATCGGTACAGGGAATTGTCTTGAATTCAAATGGTGGTCAGAGATCTCAATATGGTTTCACATACTTGGAAACAAAGCTCGTACTAAAGCCCCTTGCTGCTATGTGAGAGCTAGGCACATATAGGAAGAGCATCTATTTTAGGACTCTAACTAATTTATTAATCTGTTTAAATATTATATTAATGTACTAAAGATTGGGCATATGAACATGATTTGAAACAACCTGTATAATGTATTGTTTAAACAAAAAGTTGGAGTGAAGGTTGCAGCTATGTACACTTACTGAGCATGCGCAGTAGAGTACTGAAAAATGGGCGTGGCTAGCTGCTGCCATTTTGCATTTGACAACGTAGCCACTAATCCTGAAGAGCTAAAGGTGGATCACTAAACTACTGTACAAGCAAGGTAAGATTAAAGAGTGGATTGATTTATTTTCAAAAAGCATCCTATTTGGACGGAGGGTGGTCATTATGCTAGGGGGCTGAAGTAGATATTAGTTGACAGCTACACTGTGCACTTGTATTGCAGTAGGAAACTGCTGGCGAGCTCATACTTGGTTAGTGAAAAGACAGTACACTAGAAAATAGGCTGAGACTAACCTCATATTCAGGCCGCCCCCACCTAGTGTCGTGGGCCAACTCAGTAAATGAGTGGCCCATGAGACCAAGGTGTTATCACACAGCTGTCATCTGGATGGGGTGCGCAGCTAGGTTTAGTCTGCAGCTTTTTATGCTATTTGTTTATATTCTGCAGAACCTGGTACCTGACAAGATGGCTGAGGCCCCAGACACATACGAAAAGGGAGTGGAAGAGTTGGGGGAGGAGATCACCTGCCCAGTTTGCCAGGATCACTTCCGTGAGCCCAAGATCCTACCGTGTCTACATTACTACTGTAAAGAGTGTGTCCGACAACTCGCCCTCCGCCAGCACCCATTTCCCTGCCCCGAGTGTCGCAGCAACACTGTTCTTCCCCAGAACGACCCTGACCAACTGCCGACTGCGTTCTTTGTCAACCGAATGAAAGAGCTGCACACTAAAATGGAGAAAGCGGAAGGTAAGGTCGAAGTCGTTTGTGAAATGTGTTCGAAGTCAAAAGCTGAGGCATTTTGTCGCAATTGTATGGACTTCATCTGTACCGATTGCATGACGCTCCACAAACGTCTGAAGGTCTTCGCTGGTCACCAGGTGGTGACCCTGGAAGAACTGAAAATGGGTGGAGCAAAGCAGATTCCACTCAAGGAAGCCCCGCCCATGCTGTGCAAAGACCACGATGAGCAACTGAAGATTTTCTGTTTCGACTGCAACCGCCTCATCTGTCAACATTGCGTAATCTACGGCCACTCTGATCACAAACATGAGCACATCAAAACATCCGCCCCTCAGTGTCGCAAGATGCTCACCGAGAGCCTGGTACCCCTCAAGAAGGCCCAAAGTGATATCGGAGGTGCTTCCAAAGCAGTTGAAGCCACTGAGGCTGAAATCTCTGCCCAGTGTGTCTCTGTGTCAAACACCATTCAGCAGTCATTCGACCAAATCATGGAACTCCTGAGGCAACGGAAACAGCAGCTACTGAAAGACGCAGCCAAGTTGAAAGATGAAAAGTTGGATGCCCTCAAAGCCCAGAGAAAGAATTTCCAAGTTGCCCAGACCGAGGCCCAGAGCCTGGTGGAGTTTGTGGAGTGTAGCCTCGAGAATGCAACCGATGAGGAGCTGATGTCGATCCACAAGCAAGTTCTCACCAGAGTGGAGGAGGGGTGTAAAAGATGTGGGCAACTCGACCTGGAGCCCACAACTGGACCCAATATAGCAGTGGATGTGTCCTATGGGGAGAGCATTCCTCTGAATGTTGGTAGTGTATACCTAGCAATACCAGACCCCTCAAAGTGCACAGTACAGGGTACAGGGATCAAAACCAGTGAGGTCGGGAAACCATGTCAGTTCACGTTCACGTTGTTACCTGCCAAAGGCAATCCCGCAGACAATCAGAAGGTTGTAGCTGAATTGACGTCTCTGGTGGACAGGTCAGTTGTCCAAGTGAAAGTCATTGAAAAGGGCAAAGGAGTCTACGAAGCCACATACACTCCAAAGATACGAGGGAGGCACACACTGACTATCAGAGTGAATGGGAGAGAAATTGCTGGAAGCCCCTTCCAAGTGTTTGTGAAGATCCACCCAACCCAACTCGGCAAGCCAGTGAGGACCATCTCGGGGATCAGTGGGATATGGAATAGCCTTCAGTAGCAAACAACAAGAGTTCTTTGTATGTGATAGGGACAGAAAATGTATCGCAGTGATCGATACATGTGGTAAAGAAGTACGAACCATTGCACATGATAACCTGACTAGTCCACATGGAGTTGCAGTGGACAAGGATGAGAGTGTCTATGTAACTGATTACTACACTGGGTCAGTGTTAAAGTTCAACAGAGATGGAAGACTTATGAAGACGTGCAAAGGACTTCAGTCACCCCTTTTTGTAGCAGTTGCAGACAACAGGGTGTTTGTTTCAGAAGATGAAGGTCTAGTTCACATCCTGGACAGAAACTTAATAAAAATTGGAAAAATCGGACAAGCATGTGGTAGAAGAAATGGACAGTTTATATACCCACGTGGTGTAGTCCAGGTTGGGGCAGAGCTGTTTGTGGCAGATGCTGGGAATAATCGTATACAAGTGTTTGATCTTAAGGGCCACTTTGTGCGAACATTTGGGAAGAAGGGCACTGCCTCAGAGACGGTGCAGTGGCCCCTTGGTCTTTGTTTTGATCCTTCCAGTGAGTTCCTGTATGTTACTGAGTATGATGGAGGTTGTGTGTCAGTGTTTAGACCAGGTGGTGAGTTTGTAGCATCCTTTGGTGAAGTGACCCGCCCTTGTGGCATAGCCATTGATGATGATGGGTTTGTATATGTATGCACTACAGAAGGATATTGTTGTACTTTGAGTCATAGACGCTACCATTACCTTTTCATGCCCTCAAGCTATCATTGTAGAAAATGGAATACTCCATAGTATCGTGTGCACTTCATCTACGTCAGTCTCGTCTGTTTTGTTCTTAAGTATAGTAGCTGTAGCTATGTGTTTGTATATGTATGTATTGAGATTTTTTTGGTGTGAGTGAAAACTGAAAGGAGGGGCAGGGGGTGGGTGATGGGATTCCCAGGAAAGGCACCTTGAAATTTCTGGTAATGGTGTGTTGAAAATGGGATAATTTTGATACCAAATGCGCTCCTATCTGGAGTATTACTACTGCCATATAGTGGAGCAACCCAAAATCAAGTACCGGAAATTGTAAGAAAACAAAGTATAAAATATGCACACTCTATGAGCCACTGAAGGCGACTCATGCACGCCTGCTCATAGTGTGTACCTGGTTCGTGCTCCTGCTAGAGCTGACCAAATTTCATCAGCAAACAAATTTAGAAATGTTCTGAGGCCTTCATTTATGTAGAGCTGTTTATTGAATGTCAAGTGCTGTTTTTAGGGTTATATTGCAGACTGGGTGCTCTCCATTCACACCATGTATCACGTAGGCATGGCCAACAGCATGCAGGAGCCCTCACTCTGGGCCGGGGTAGCAGCCTTGGGTTGCTGGAGAACAGTCTTGTTTGACTAGGCAGAGCCTTGACATGTACAAAATTTAGAATCATCAATACGGGTACAGGATTAATTAATTAACTAATTGAGGTATATTACAGTGAACTAATAAATACTGACCCCTGAAATAGGGGTACCCCATGCACATAGTGGACATATTACAGGTGCCTGTGATTGTACTGTTGCTTTTGTTTACTCAGTGTATATGCAGGAGGGGGAAGTCCAACAATTGTGACTACCATACTGTACATAGTCATCATCTACAGGGACCACTTCCCTCCTGATCATGAGTGCCTGGCCAGTTATACGTAATGCTCCCAGAGGCTATGATAGAGGTCGCACCACTGAGCTGTACCCTGTACAAAACAGTATTGCAGCAACCACATAGCTACCAAAGAACACTGCAAGCCTTACATTTAGTTAACCGAATAGTTCCCAGGCTTCATGGCTCACACACTTGACGCTTGCTATAGAATCTGTAGCTTTGATTCAACATTTGCAGCCTTATCGATGTATTTTGAGCAGGCACGGAAGAACAGAGCACAAAGAGACTGGCTGGTAAAAGCAAACGGGTATAGGGACAAGGAAGGAGGCGTCAAATGCAAAGAGTGATGATGATGCAGCTGCAGATTTGGAAGGCCAGTTAATGGTAGCTACATATTAAACAGCTTTTGATATGCTGTGCAACTGGTTACCTCTCTGCTTTTCTCTACTACATTTTCATTGTTCTACAGCTGTCGGAATGGCAGTAGGATGAGCTCTTGTCACCAGAAAGGGAAAGCCATCATCGATGAGCATTTAACCTGCCAACATGTGGACCCACCTCAGAAGAGGAAGACCAGCTCATCTCGAAAGCGAAAGACCACCCACGCATCTTGTTCATAGCACGTATATCCACTACTAGTACTGCAGCAGGCCAGGTGCATTGAGAATGGGGCTAGACATGTGGTGGGAGTGCCATTGATCAACTTTGTGCACACCTTTAGCAGCCAGATATCGGGTGAAGAGGCCATCCTAAGAAACTGTGGCAAGACAGAATGGGTTGTTGGTCGCCATGGTGATGTGAAGGGCATTCAGGAAGCTTTCCGATCAGGGTCTCTGGATGGAGATGACATGGAACAGAAACAGTGGTCCTTGGGTGACAAATTCATCAGGGCATTGGAGAAAGCGAAGCAGTCGATTGTTGTCATGCATGATTCGCTACATCAGGAGAGCCTCATTCTTCAGCAAAGCATCGGCACAGGGAAGTATTACTTTGTCATGAGTTCAAAAGGCGGTTAGAGATCTCAGTATGATTTCCACATACTTGGAAACAAAACTTGTACACAAGTCCCTCGCTGCTACGTGAACGTAGCTATAGGAATTCATCTATTTTAGCTAGGACTCTTATATTTTCAAACTAAATTTTTTAAGTATCTTGTACGGATTTTACCTTACTAATACAATAATTTATATTAAATATACTAAAGACTGGACGTATGCATATTATATGAAACAACGTTGGAGGTTGCAGCAATATTCACGCTTACTGAGCATGCGCAGTAGAGCACTGAAAAGTGGGCGTAGCTAGCTGCTGCATTTGACAGCGTAGCACAAAAAGATCACTAATCCCGAAGAGCTAAAGGTGGATCACTAAACTACTGTACAGGCAAGGCAAGATTAAAGAGTGGATTGGTTTATTTTCAAAAAGTCATCCTATTTGGACGGAGGGTGGTCATTATGCTAGGGGGCTGGAGTAGATATTAGTTGATAAACTTCTACTTGAATTGTATTGCAGTAGGAAACTGTTGATGAGCTCATACTTCGGTAGTGAAAAGACAATACACTAGAAAATAGGCTGAGACTAACCTCATACACAGGCCAGCACCACTTAGTTTCGTGGGCCAACTCGGGAAATGAGTGGCCCATGAGACTAACTCCCACCTAGGCTTTATCACACAGCTGTCATCTGGATGGGGTATGAAGTTAGGTTTAGACTGCAGTTTTTTGATGCTCTTTACTTATATTCTGCAGAACCTGCTACCTGAAAAGATGGCTGAGGCCCCAGACACATACGAAAAGGGAGTGGAAGAGTTGGGGGAGGAGATCACCTGCCCAGTTTGCCAGGATCACTTCCGTGAGCCCAAGATCCTACCCTGTCTACATTACTACTGTAAAGAGTGTGTCCGACAGCTTTCCCTCCGCCAGCACCCATTTCCCTGCCCCGAGTGTCGCAGTGACACCGTTCTTCCCCAGAACGACCCTGACCAACTGCCGACTGCATTCTTTGTCAACCGAATGAAAGAATTGCACACTAAAATGGAGAAAGCGGAAGGTAAGGTCGAAGTCGTTTGTGAAATGTGTTCGAAGTCAAAAGCCGAGGCATTTTGCCGCAATTGTATGGACTTCATCTGTACCGATTGCATGACGCTCCACAAACGTCTGAAGGTCTTCGCTGGTCACCAGATGGTGACCCTGGAAGAACTGAAAATGGGTGGGGCAAAGCAGATTCCACTCAAGGAAGCCCCGCCCATGCTGTGCAAAGACCACGATGAGCAGCTGAAGATTTTCTGTTTCGACTGCAACCGTCTCATCTGTCGAGATTGCGTAATCTACGGCCACTCCGATCACAAACATGAGCACATCAAAACATCCGCCCCTCAGTGTCGCAAGATGCTCACCGAGAGCCTGGTACCCCTCAAGAAGGCCCAAAGTGACATCGGAGGTGCTTCCAAAGCAGTTGAAGCCACTGAAGCTGAAATCTGTGCCCAGTGTGTCTCTGTGTCAAACACCATTCAGCAGTCATTCGACCAAATCATGGAACTCCTGAGGCAACGGAAACAGCAGCTACTGAAAGACGCAGCCAAGTTGAAAGATGAAAAGTTGGATGCCCTCAAAGCCCAGAGAAAGAATTTCCAAGTTGCCCAGACCGAGGCCCAGAGCCTGGTGGAGTTTGTGGAACGCAGCCTCGAGAATGCAACCGATGAGGAGCTGATGTCGATCCACAAGCAAGTTCTCACCAGAGTGGAGGAGGGGTGTAAAAGATGTGGGCAACTCGACCTGGAGCCCACAACTGTACCCAATATAGCAGTGGATGTATCTTATGGGGAGAGCATTCCTCTGAATGTTGGTAGTGTATACCTTGCAATACCAGACCCCTCAAAGTGCACAGTACAGGGTACAGGGATCAAAAGCAGTCAGGTCGGGAAACCAAGTCAGTTCACAGTTCACGTTGTTATCTGCCAAAAGCAGCCCATCACACACCAGAAGGTTGTAGCCGAATTGACGTCTCTGGTGGACACCTCAGTTGTCCAAGTGAAAGTCATTGAAAAGGACAAAGGAGACGTCTACGAAGCCACATACACTCCAAAGATACGAGGGAGGCACACACTAACTATCAGAGTGAATGGGAGAGAAATCGCTGGAAGCCCCTTCCAAGTGTTTGTGAAGATCCACCCAACCCAACTCGGCAAGCCAGTGAGGACCATCTCGGGGATCAGTGGATATGGAATAGCCTTCAGTAACAAACAACAACTGCTCTTTGTATGTGATAGGGACAGAAACTGTATCGCAGTGATCAACACATGTGGTAAAGAAGTACGAACCATTGCACATGATGACATGACTAGTCCACGTGGAGTTGCAGTGGACAAGGATGAGAGTGTCTATGTAACTGATAAGGACACTGGGTCAGTGTTGAAGTTCAACAGAGACGGAAGACTTGTGAAGACGTGTAAGGGATTCCAGAAACCTATGTTTGTAACAGTTGCAGACAACAGGGTGTTTGTTTCAGAAGAGGATAGTCTAGTTCACAACCTGGACAGAGACTTAATAAAAATCAGAAAAATTGGGCAAAGTGAACGTGGTAGTGGAAATGGACAGTTTAACAACCCACGTGGTGTAGTCCAGGTTGAGGCAGAGCTGTTTGTGGCAGACTGTCACAATCGTCGTATACAAGTGTTTGATCTTGAGGGCCACTTTGTGCGAACATTTGGGAAGAAGGGCACTGCCTGGAAGACAGTGCAGTATCCTGTTGGTCTTTGTTTTGATCCTTTTAGTGAGTTTCTGTATGTTGCTGAGAATGGTGGTAGTTGTGTGTTAGTGTTTAGACCAGGTGGTGAGTTCATAGCATCCTTTGGTAAAGTGACCCGCCCTTGTGGCATAGCCATTGATGACAACGGATTTATATATGTATACACTAATAGGGATATTGTTGTACTTTGAGTCATCTCAATTTTGCTAGACACTGTACCACTGCTTGCACCATTATCTTTTCAGCTATCATTGTAATAAGAAAATGGAATACTTGTTTATGGTATACACTTCACCAATATCTTGTTATTCATTTTCTCATTTCAAGCTTCATGTGAATGCACCACTGTAGAGGTCTGTGTGTGTGTGAAATGTATGTATTGTGAGATTTTTTTTGGTGTGAGCCAGAAGCGGGGCACCATACCGGTGAGTTGGATTAATTAATTGAGGCATAATATTACAGTGAACTAATATAAATACTGACCCCTGAAATAGGAGCACCCCATGCAGGGCATATTGGAGGTGGTCCCATGCAAGGGGGTCCACAATAGAGCCCCAACTGTACAACAGAATCTACAGGTGCCTGTTAGTTTTGTTTACTCGACTCAGTGTATGCATGAAGAAAGGGGAAGTCCCTCACAAAAGCAACTACCATACATGTAGTCTCATCTCAGTTACCCCTTCCCTCCTGAGTACCTGGCCATGGCTAAGAGGCTGTGATAGAGGTCACCAAGTTGTACCCTGACAAAACAGTATTGACAGCCACATACCAAAGAACACTGCAAGCCTGACATTTAGTTAACCAATGTTCCCAGGCTTCATTCTCACCACTGAGCTTTTCTGTACAACATTCTTGCAACATCCAATTACAAAAGCACCAACTCAATCAATCAATCAATCAAATAGCAGCTGTTCACTGATGAACGCTAATATAGGCATCATCACTTGATCCCCCGTTTGCAGCCATGGAACAGAAACAATGGTTCTCAGGTGATAAATTCATTGGGGCCTTTGAGAAAGCAAA
This sequence comes from Phakellia ventilabrum, assembly GCA_963921505.1. Taxonomy (NCBI): domain Eukaryota; kingdom Metazoa; phylum Porifera; class Demospongiae; order Axinellida; family Axinellidae; genus Phakellia; species Phakellia ventilabrum. The sequence continues at coordinate 437,438 of OY997386.1, read as the reverse complement.
ACAGTCGCTTGTTGTTATCGTAGTTGTTGATACATCAGGAGAGCTTCATTCTTCATTGGTATAGGGAATTGTCTTGAAGTCAAATGGTAGTCAGAGATCTCAATATGGTTTCACATACTTGGAAACAAAGCTCATACTAAAGCCCCTTGCTGCTATGTGAGAGCTAGGCACGTATAGGGAGAGCATCTATTTTAGGACTCTATCTTCAAACTAATTTATTAATCTGTTTAAATATTATATTAACGTACTAAAGATTGGGCGTATGAACATTATATGAAACAACCTGTATAATGTATTGTTTAAACAAAAAGTTGGAGTGAAAGTTGCAGCTATATACACTTACTGAGCATGCGCAGTAGAGCACTGAAAATGGGCGTGGCTAGCTGCTGCCATTTTGCATTTGACGTAGCTAATCCCGAAGAGCCAAAGGTGGATCACTAAACTACCCTGTCAAGCAAGGTAAGATTAAAGAGTGGATTGGTTTATTTTTAAAAAGCCATCCTATTTGGACGGAGGGTGGTCATTATGCTAGGGGGCTGGAGTAGATATTAGTTGACGACTACACTGTGCAGTTGCATTGCAGTAGGAAACTGCTGGTGAGCTCATACTTGGGTAGTGAAAAGACAATATGCTAGAAAATAGGCTGAGACTAACCTCATACTCAGGCCACCCCCACCTATAGTGTCGTGGGCCAACTTAGCAAATGAGTTGGCCCATGAGACTAACTCCCACCCAGGCTTTAGCACACAGCTGTCATCTGGATGGGGTACGCAGCTAGGTTTAGACTGCAGCTTTTGATGCTATTTACTTATATTCTGTAGAACCTTGTTCCTGACAAGATGGCCGAGGCCCCAGACTCATACGAAAAGGGAGTGGAAGAGTTGGGGGAGGAGATCACCTGCCCAGTTTGCCAGGATCACTTCCGTGAGCCCAAGATCCTGCCCTGTCTACATTACTACTGTAAAGAGTGTGTCCGACAACTCGCCCTCCGCCAGCACCCATTTCCCTGCCCCGAGTGTCGCAGCAACACTGTTCTTCCCCAGAACGACCCTGACCAACTGCCGACTGCGTTCTTTGTCAACCGAATGAAAGAGTTGCACACTAAAATGGAGAAAGCGGAAGGTAAGGTCGAAGTCGTTTGTGAAATGTGTTCGAAGTCAAAAGCCGAGGCATTTTGTCGCAATTGTATGGACTTCATCTGTACCGATTGCATGACGCTCCACAAACGTCTGAAGGTCTTCGCTGGTCACCAGGTGGTGACCCTGGAAGAACTGAAAATGGGTGGGGCAAAGCAGATTCCACTCAAGGAAGCCCCACCCATGCTGTGCAAAGACCACGATGAGCAACTGAAGATTTTCTGTTTCGACTGCAACCGCCTCATCTGTCGAGATTGCATCATCTACGACCATGCCGACCACAAACACGAGTTTGTGAAGAAGTCCATCCCTCAGTGTCGCAAGATGCTCACCGAGAGCCTGGCACCCCTCAAGAAGGCCCAAAGTGATATCGGAGATGCTTCCAAAGCAGTTGAAGCCACTGAGGCTGAAATCTCTGCCCAGTGTGTCTCTGTGTCAAACACCATTCAGCAGTCATTCGACCAAATCATGGAACTCCTGAGGCAACGGAAACAGCAGCTACTGAAAGATGCAGCCAAGTTGAAAGATGAAAAGTTGGATGCCCTCAAAGCCCAGAGAAAGAATTTCCAAGTGGCCCAGACCGAGGCCCAGAGCCTGGTGGAGTTTGTGGAGCGCAGCCTCGAGAATGCAACCGATGAGGAGCTGATGTCGATCCACAAGCAAGTTCTCACCAGAGTGGAGGAGGGGTGCAAAAGATGTGGGCAACTCGACCTGGAGCCCACAACTGGACCCAATATGACAGTGGATGTGTCGTATGGGGAAAGCATTCCTCTGAATGTTGGTAGTGTATACCTTGCAGTAACAGTACAGGGTACAGGGATCAAAACCAGTGAGGTTGGAACACCAACTCAGTTCACAGTTCACACCGGTACCAGCCAAAAGCAATCCCACAGAAATCAAAAAGTTGTGGCTGAATTGACATCCCTGGTCGACAGGTCGGTTATCCAAGTGAAAGTCGTTGAAAAGGGCAAAGGAGTCTACGAAGCCACATACACTCCAAAGATACGAGGGAGGCACACACTGACTGTCAGAGTGAATGGGAGAGAAATTGCTGGAAGCCCCTTCCAAGTGTTTGTGAAGATCCACCCAACCCAACTCGGCAAGCCAGTGAGGACCATCTCGGGGATCAATGGATATGGAATAGCCTTCAGTAGCAAACATCAATTGCTCTTTGTGAGTAATTGGAACAGAAAATGTATCACAGTGATCAATATGTGTGGTACAGAAGTACGAACCATTGCACATGACGACATGACTAGTCCATGTGGAGTTGCAGTGGACAAGGATGAGAGTGTCTATGTAACTGATACGGACACTGGGTCAGTGTTAAAGTTCAACAGAGATGGAAGACTTGTGAAGACATGCAAAGGACTCCAGAAACCCCTTTGTGTAGCAGTTGCAGACAACAGGGTGTTTGTTTCAGAAGCTGAAGGTCTAGTTCACGTCCTGGACAGAGACTTGAGAAAAATTGGAAAAATCGGGCAAAGTGGTAGTGGAAATGGTCAGTTTGAATGGCCACGTGGTATAGCTCAAGTTGGGGCAGAATTGTTTGTGGCAGACCGCAAAAATCATTATATACAAGTGTTTGATCTTAAGGGCCACTTTGTGCGAACATTTAGGAAGAAGGACACTGCCTCAGAGACAGTGCGGTGTCCTGTTGGTCTTTGTTTTGATCCTTCCAGTGAGTTCCTGTATGTTACTGAGAATCATGGTGGTTGTGTGTCAGTGTTTAGACCGGGTGGTGAGTTTGTAGCATCCTTTGGTGAAAGTAAACAGCCCTTGTGGCATAGCCATTGATGATGATGGTTTGTTATGTATGCACATATATATTGTAATTACAAATTTCTGTTGTACCATGTATCTTTTCATACCCTCGAGCTATCATTGACATGCATGTACAGTCTACTAAGAACAAAAATTTGGCACATGGGGCATGGCCAGCAGTATGCAGGAGCCCTCACCCTAGCTGGGGTAGCAGCCTTGGATGACATTAGAAGACATTTGTTTGACTAGCTAGGACATACGTAAAAGGTTAGGGTTAATTAACAACTAAAACTTTCATTTCAGTTCCAACTTTTAAAGGGTAAGGAAATCCAGGGCAAAATTCTATGGCTCTTCGCAAAATTCATAAATGGGTCCAGGGTTAATTAATTTTTTATTACAGTGAACTGACAAAATTTAATACTGACCCCTGAAATATGAACACCCCAGGACATATTACAGGTGGTCTCAAGGAGTCCACAATAGAGCCCCACCTAATAATAATAATTGCTTACCGTATACTCATAGAAGAAGTCCCTAGCAACTGCACATTAACATGTCATGTAGTTAACCCTTCCCTCCCGAGTACCCGCATGGCCATAGCTAAGAGGCTGAGGTTGTAGCTACCCTGAGTGACAAAACAGTTATGGTGGACAAGAGTCTTGATAACCATAGCTAGTTTCATCACTGGAGAGGGTTGGCTGTCTCACTGGACCAGCCATACATGGAACACGTGGTGCCTTGTACTATGTCCACTTAATTAAGTAATTGTGGAACAGTAGCAAATAAATTGATATAGCTAGGAGCACATGATTATTCTCATGGCCCCTGGTTAAGTTGATAGGAATGTTCTAGATCATTATTCTGGAAGGGAGATAGACTGCACAGAAACAGTGCTGCTGCTCAATGTGTAACTAGCTGTTAGCTATGGGCATATGAACATGATTTGAAACAACCTGTATAATGTATTGTTTAAACAAAAAGTTGGAGTGAAAGTTGCAGCTATATACACTTACTGAGCATGCGCAGTAGAGCACTGAAAGTGGGCGTGGCTAGCTGCGGCATTTTGCATCTATAAACAGCGTAGCACAAAAAGATCACTAATCCTGAAGAACTCAAGGTGGATCACTAAACTACTGTACAAGCAAGGTAAGATTAAAGAGTGGATTGGTTTATTTTTACAAAGTCATCCGATTTGGACGGCGGGTGGTCATTATGCTAGGGGGCTGGAGTAGATATTGGTTGCACTGTGCACTTGTATTGCAGTAGGAAACTGCTGGTGAGCTCATACTTGGGTAGTGAAAAGACAATACACTAGAAAATAGGCTGAGACTAACCTCATACTCAGGCCACCCCCACCTAGTCTGGTGGGCCAACTCAGCAAATGAGTGGCCCATGAGACTAACTCCCACCCAGGCTTTATCACACAGCTGTCATCTGGATGGAGTATGAAGTTAGGTTTAGACTGCAGCTTTTTGATGCTATTTACTTATATTCTGCAGAACCTTGTACCTGACAAGATGGCTGAGGCCCCAGACACATACGAAAAGGGAGTGGAAGAGTTGGGGGAGGAGATCACCTGCCCAGTTTGCCAGGATCACTTCCGTGAGCCCAAGATCCTACCCTGTCTACATTACTACTGTAAAGAGTGTGTCCGACAGCTCGCCCTCCGCCAGCACCCATTTCCCTGCCCCGAGTGTCGCAGCAACACCGTTCTTCCCCAGAACGACCCTGACCAACTGCCAACTGCGTTCTTTGTCAACCGAATGAAAGAGTTGCACACTAAAATGGAGAAAGCGGAAGGTAAGGTCGAAGTCGTTTGTGAAATGTGTTCGAAGTCAAAAGCTGAGGCATTTTGTCGCAATTGTATGGACTTCATCTGTACCGATTGCATGACGCTCCATGAACGTCTGAAGGTCTTCGCTGGTCACCAGGTGGTGACCTTGGAAGAACTGAAAATGGGTGGAGCAAAGCAGATTCCACTCAAGGAAGCTCCGCCCATGCTGTGCAAAGACCACGATGAGCAACTGAAGATTTTCTGTTTCGACTGCAACCGCCTCATCTGTCAGCATTGCGTAATCTACGGCCACTCCGATCACAAACATGAGCACATCAAAACATCCGCCCCTCAGTGTCGCAAGATGCTCACCGAGAGCCTGGCACCCCTCAAGAATGCCCAAAGTGATATCGGAGATGCTTCCAAAGCAGTTGAAGCCACTGAGGCTGAAATCTCTGCCCAGTGTGTCTCTGTGTCAAACACCATTCAGCAGTCATTCGACCAAATCATGGAACTCCTGAGGCAACGGAAACAGCAGCTACTGAAAGACGCAGCCAAGTTGAAAGATGAAAAGTTGGATGCCCTCAAAGCCCAGAGAAAGAATTTCCAAGTTGCCCAGACCGAGGCCCAGAGCCTGGTGGAATTTGTGGAACGCAGCCTCGAGAATGCAACAGATGAGGAGCTGATGTCGATCCACAAGCAAGTTCTCACCAGAGTGGAGGAGGGGTGCAAAAGATGTGGGCAACTCGACCTGGAGCCCACAACTGTACCCAATATAGCAGTGGATATGTCCTATGGGGAGAGCATTCCTCTGAATGTCGGTAGTGTATACCTAGCAGCAACAGTACAGGGCACAGGGATCAAAACCAGTGAGGTTGAAACACCATCTCAGTTCACGATTCACACCGATACCAGCCAAAGGCAATCCCGCAGAAATCAGACGGTTGTAGCTGAATTGACGTCTCTGGTCGACAGGTCAGTTGTCCAAGTGAAAGTGACTGAAAAGGGCAAAGGAGTCTATGAAGCCACATACACTCCAAAGATACGAGGGAGGCACACGCTGACTATCAGAGTGAATGGGAGAGAAATTGCTGGAAGCCCCTTCCAAGTGTTTGTGAAGATCCACCCAACCCAACTCGGCAAGCCAGTGAGGATCATCTTGAAAAGTGACGGATATGGAATAGCCTTCAGTAGCAAACAACAAGAGTTCTTTGTAAGTGATTGGAACAGAAAATGTATTGCAGTGATCGATGCATGTGGTAAAGGAGTACGAACCATTGCACATGATAACCTAAAATATTCGTTTGGAATTGCAGTGGACAAGGATGAGAATGTCTATGTAACTACTTATGATGCTGGGTTAGTATTAAAGTTCAACAGAGATGGAAGATGTATGCAGACATACAGAGAATTCCAGAGACCAGTTTTTGTAGCAGTTGTGGACAACAGGGTGTTTATTTCAGAAGAAGATGGCAGTATAGTTCACATCCTGAGCAGAGAATTTAGAAAAATTGGAAAATTTGGGAAAAGTGCCAGTGGAAATGGACAGTTTAATAAGCCACGTGGAATAGTCCAGGTGGGGGCAGAGTTGTTTGTAGCAGACTACGTGAATAATCGTATACAAATATTTGATCTTGAGGGCAACTTTGTACGAACATTTGGGAAGAAGGGCACTGCCTCAGAGACAGTGGACTCTCCTGTTGGTCTTTGTTTTGATCCTTCCAGTGAGTTCCTGTATGTTGCAGAGTATAATAAGAAACATGTGTCCGTATTTAGACCAGGTGGTGAGTTCGTAGCATCTTTTGCTAAAATGGACAACCCTCGTGGCATAGCTATTGATGACGATGGATTTGTATATGTACGCACTAATAAGAATGTTGTTGTACTTTGAGTCATCTCAATTTCTTTACACACTGTACCACATGCTTGTACCATTATGTTTTCTCAGCTACATGTGTATACCCTTGAGCTATCATATTACAATAATAATAATAATAATATACTCATGTTGCTGCCGTAGCGCTTACGCCATTGACCACGCACCCACAGACGCAGGCGGAGCTTGTAAGACCTCCAGTCAGAGGACAAGAGCAAGAACAACCAGAGACCACACAATCCTGATCACCATACAATTCCTTCTTCCTAGTCTCCCATATCAATAATACAAAGCTCTTAACTAGCTTTAATAATGCTTTAAAATCATCCCTGTTCCAATTCTCAAATCCTAAAATAAAACTTGCCTTATTAAAATTATCAAGTGTACTAAACTCCCCAAACCTCCCCCCCAATAGATTTTCTAATTCTACCATGAAATTATTTCTAATGCTGTCATATGCTGGACACTCCCAGAGAACATGTACCACACTCTCACATTCACCCCTGCATAATTTACACTGCCTATCATCATTTTTACCCCTATGTCTTCCTAACTCTTCATTCAGACCGTTCGTACCTGACCGAAACTTAAACAATAATCTTGTACCCGGATCACCTACCCCCTGCAAATAATTCTTGAATTCTATTTCCTTACAGAAAGACTTGTACAGATTCAACTTAACTTTAGTATTCAAGCTGTCATTAAAGTCCTTGTATTCTCTATCCCTCAACGCTTCGTCTACCGTATCTAAAAACAAATTAACAAATATTATCTGCAGCTAATACCTCTTGGCTATCTAAATCTAACTGCAGCAGCAATTCATTAATTACTTTCATCCAAGTTTTCCTTTGCCTACCTCTACATGGTTTCACTTCCCACTCAGCATCTAATAGTACTCTAGGATACCGCTCAATATCCAACTTATTGACTTTATACCACCACTTAAGTTTGCTTCTATACCTCCTCCCTTTCAAGGACTCTAACCCCATATCTCCCCTTACCGCTTCATTACACGTTTTGGAAGAGCAGCCAAGTATCTTCTTAGCTGCTCCTAGCTGAATGGATTCCAAGGAAGCTGTCTGCCGTTTATTACAAGCCCACACTTCACTACCGTATTCTAAAGTAGGACGAAGTACTGAAACTAACAATAATCTCCTTGCAACGGTACTGATATTTCTATTACTGACAAACCGGTGCAAACGATTAAGCTTTTTCTTCCCATTATCAATTACCTTCTGTACATGACTATCCCATGACCCATTCTCAGCAAATTCAATCCCCAAGTAACAGTAACTTACAACCCTTGGAATTACGTTATCTCCCCACTTCCACGCACACATATCTGTAATAGCCACCTTAGAAAATACCACAACAGCACTCTTTTGATGTTAGATTTCAACCTCCATTTGTTACAAAACCTTTGTACTACATTAATCAACTTTTGTAAATCCTCCGCATTAGTAGTTAAACCAACAAAATCATCTGCAAACATTAGTCCCCCAACCTTAACATCATTCTTAATGATTATACCAAGCCCAGCTTTCTCAACCTCATCTAGTAACTGATTAATAAAAATGGAAAATAGGATAGGCGATAGACTACAACCCTGTGCTACCCCCTGGCTTATATCAAATGGTTTGGATTTTTCCCCCTCCAGTAAAACAGCACTCTCTGTAATGTCATACATCTTCTTAATAACTCTCCACATCCTACCCCTAACACCCAATTCCCACAACCTAAACCATAAACCATCGTGCCAAACCGTATCAAAAGCCTTCTGGATGTCTAAGAAAAAAGCATAAGTGTATTTTCCTTCTCTTATTCTGCCTTGTATGATCTCGTTCAAAGTATAGACATTATCAATTACAGAGGCATTACTCTATTGAACGTTGTTGGTAAACTGTTTTGTAAGATTTTAAATAATCGCTTGGTAATAAGATTAGAATCGGAAAAGGCTCTTCATGAGGGGCAGGCAGGTTTTAGAGCTATCATATTACAAATGGAATACTATTGTATGACAATCTTATTATATCTTGTTCTTCACTAGCTGTAGTAGTCTGTATATGCGTGTATATGTACATGAGATTTTTTTGGTGGAAGTGAAAAAGGGGGGGGGGGGGGGGGTGGGGGGGGCAGGGTGTGTGTGGGTGATGGGATTCCCACATCCCTATAGGAATGGCATCTTGAAATTTTTGATGATGGTGTGTTGAAAGACTTTGATACCAGGTATGCTTCAATCCAGAGTATTACTACGATAATAATATTGTTTGAATGGATATATATAGCTAGTGGAGTATTGGAAGTTTCTGTATAAAATATGCTCTTTGAGCATATGACCAAAGTTTGGAAAGCTTCTCTTGAGACATACTTGCAGAATTTAAAGCACTCTGGTAATAGAGCTATTTATTGAATGTCAAAATGCTGTTTTTAGGGTTATATTGCAGACTCCTGCTCTCCATTCACACCATGTATCACGTAGGCATGGCCAACAGCATGCAGGAGCCCTCACTCTTCGGGTAGCAGCCTTGGGTGGTTAGAGAATAGTCTTGTTTGACTAGGACAGAGCCTTGACATGTACAAAATTTAGAATCATCAATACGGGTACAGGATTAATTAATTAACTAATTGAGGTGTATTACAGTGAACTAATAAATACTGACCCCTGAAATAGGGGCACCCCATGCAGGGCATAGTGGACAACATAATCTACAGGTGCCTGTACATGATTGTACTGTTGCTTTTGTTTACTCAGTGTATATGCAGGAGAAAGGGGAAGTCCCTAACAATTGTGACTACCATACATGTATATAGTCTCATCTCAGTTACCACTTCCCTCCTGATCATGAGTACCTGGCCATATATACGTAGCTAAGAGGCTATGATAGAGGTCGCCCAAGCTGTACCCTGACAAAACAGTATTGACAACCACATAGCTACCAAAGAACACTGCAAGCCTTACATTTAGTTAACCAATGTTCCCAGGCTTCATTCTCACCACTGAGTTTTTCTGTAGCTACAACATTTGCAGCCTTATCGATGTATTTTGAGCAGGCACGGAAGAACAGAGCACAAGAGACTGGCTGGTAAAAGCAAACATATAGGGACAAGGAAGGAGGCGTCAAAGAGTGATGATGATGCAGCTGCAGATTTGGAAGGCCAGTTAATGGTACATATTAAACAGCTTTTAATGCTGTGCAACTGGTTACCTCTGCTTTTCTCTACTACATTTTCATTGTTCTACAGCTGTCGGAATGGCAGTAGGATGAGCTCTTGTCACCAGAAAGGGAAAGCCATCATCGATGAGCATTTAACCTGCCAACATGTGGACCCACCTCAGAAGAGGAAGACCAGCTCATCTCGAAAGCGAAAGACCACCCACGCATCTTGTTCATAGCACGTATATCCACTACTAGTACTGCAGAGGCCAGGTGCATTGAGAATGGGGCTAGACATGTGGTGGGAGTGCCATTGATCAACTTTGTGCACACCTTTAGCAGCCAGATATCGGGTGAAGAGGCCATCCTAAGAAACTGTGGCAAGACAGAATGGGTTGTTGGTCGCCATGGTGATGTGAAGGGCATTCAGGAAGCTTTCCGATCAGGGTCTCTGGATGGAGATGACATGGAACAGAAACAGTGGTCCTTGGGTGACAAATTCATCAGGGCATTGGAGAAAGCGAAGCAGTCGATTGTTGTCATGCATGATTCGCTACATCAGGAGAGCCTCATTCTTCAGCAAAGCATCGGCACAGGGAAGTATTACTTTGTCATGAGTTCAAAAGGCGGTTAGAGATCTCAGTATGATTTCACATACTTGGAAACAAAACTTGTACACAAGTCCCTCGCTGCTACGTGAACGTAGCTATAGGAATTCATCTATTTTAGCTAGGACTCTTATATTTTCAAACTAAATTTTTTAAGTATCTTGTACGGATTTTACCTTACTAATACAATAATTTATATTAAATATACTAAAGACTGGACGTATGCATATTATATGAAACAACGTTGGAGGTTGCAGCAATATTCACGCTTACTGAGCATGCGCAGTAGAGCACTGAAAAGTGGGCGTAGCTAGCTGCTGCATTTGACAGCGTAGCACAAAAAGATCACTAATCCCGAAGAGCTAAAGGTGGATCACTAAACTACTGTACAGGCAAGGCAAGATTAAAGAGTGGATTGGTTTATTTTCAAAAAGTCATCCTATTTGGACGGAGGGTGGTCATTATGCTAGGGGGCTGGAGTAGATATTAGTTGATAAACTTCTACTTGAATTGTATTGCAGTAGGAAACTGTTGATGAGCTCATACTTCGGTAGTGAAAAGACAATACACTAGAAAATAGGCTGAGACTAACCTCATACACAGGCCAGCACCACTTAGTTTCGTGGGCCAACTCGGGAAATGAGTGGCCCATGAGACTAACTCCCACCCAGGCTTTATCACACAGCTGTCATCTGGATGGAGTATGAAGTTAGGTTTAGACTGCAGCTTTTTGATGCTATTTACTTATATTCTGTAGAACGTGTACCTGACGAGATGGCTGAGGCCCCAGACACATACGAAAAGGGAGTGGAAGAGTTGGGGGAGGAGATCACCTGCCCAGTTTGCCAGGATCACTTCCGTGAGCCCAAGATCCTACCCTGTCTACATTACTACTGTAAAGAGTGTGTCCGACAGCTTTCCCTCCGCCAGCACCCATTTCCCTGCCCCGAGTGTCGCAGCAACACCGTTCTTCCCCAGAACGACCCTGACCAACTGCCAACTGCGTTCTTTGTCAACCGAATGAAAGAATTGCACACTAAAATGGAGAAAGCGGAAGGTAAGGTCGAAGTCGTTTGTGAAATGTGTTCGAAGTCAAAAGCCGAGGCATTTTGCCGCAATTGTATGGACTTCATCTGTACCGATTGTATGACGCTCCACAAACGTCTGAAGGTCTTCGCTGGTCACCAGGTGGTGACCCTGGAAGAGTTGAAAATGGGTGGGGCAAAGCAGATTCCACTCAAGGAAGCCCCGCCCATGCTGTGCAAAGACCACGATGAGCAACTGAAGATTTTCTGTTTCGACTGCAACCGCCTCATCTGTCGAGATTGCATCATCTACGGCCACTCCGATCACAAACATGAGCACATCAAAACATCCGCCCCTCAGTGTCGCAAGATGCTCACCGAGAGCCTGGTACCCCTCAAGAAGGCCCAAAGTGATATCGGAGATGCTTCCAAAGCAGTTGAAGCCACTGAGGCTGAAATCTCTGCCCAGTGTGTCTCTGTGTCAAACACCATTCAGCAGTCATTCGACCAAATCATGGAACTCCTGAGGCAACGGAAACAGCAGCTACTGAAAGACGCAGCCAAGTTGAAAGATAAAAAGTTGGATGCCCTCAAAGCCCAGAGAAAGAATATCCAAGTGGCCCAGACCGAGGCCCAGAGCCTGGTGGAATTTGTGGAGCGCAGCCTCGAGAATGCAACCGATGAGGAGCTGATGTCGATCCACAAGCAAGTTCTCACCAGAGTGGAGGAGGGGTGCAAAAGATGTGGGCAACTCGACCTGGAGCCCACAACTGGACCCAATATAGCAGTGGATATGTCCTATGGGGAGAGCATTCCTCTGAATGTTGGTAGTGTGTACCTTGCACCAGACCCCTCAAAGTGCACAGCAGAGGGTACAGGTATCAGATCTGCTGAGGTCAGCAAATCTGTTGCGGTCACAGTTCATGTTTATGATACTCAGATGCACTCCTGCGATAATCAAAAAGTGGAGGCAGATTTGACGTCTCTGGTGGACAGGTCAGTTGTCCATGCCAAAGTCATTGAAAAGGGCAAAGGAGTCTACAAAGCCACATACACTCCAAAGATACGAGGGAGGCGATCAATGCTGAAGAATGAGGCTCTCCTGCATACGAAATAACCTTCAGCAACAAACAGCAAGAGTTGTTTATAAGTGCTCTGGACAGAGAATGTATCACAGTGATCAGTACATGTGGTAAAGAAGTACGAACCATTGCACATGACGACATAACTAGTCCTCATGGATTTGGAGTGGACAAGGATGAGAGTGTCTATATACCTGATAGGAACACTGGGTCAGTATTGAAGTTCAACAGAGATGGAAGACTTGTGAAGACACTCAAAGGATTCCAGAAACCCCTTCATGTAGCAGTTGCAGACAACAGGGTGTTTGTTTCAGAATATGAGGGCAGTCTAGTTCACATCCTGGACAGAGACTTAATAAAAATCAGAAAAATTGGGCAAAGTGAACGTGGTAGTGGAAATGGACAGTTTAACAACCCACGTGGTGTAGTCCATGTTGGGGCAGAGTTGTTTGTGGCAGATCAGCTGAATAATTGTATACAAGTGTTTGATCTTGAGGGCCACTTTGTGCGAACATTTGGGAAGAAGGGCACTGTCTCAGAGACAGTGCAACATCCTATTGGTCTTTGTTTTGATCCTTCCAGTGAGTTTGTGTATGTTACGGAGTTGTTTAGAGGTTGTGTGTCAGTGTTTAGACCAGGTGGTGAGTTTGTAGCATCCTTTGGCAAAGTAAATAGCCCTTATGGCATAGTGATGGATGATGATAGGTTTGTATATGTATGCACTCAGAAGGATATTGTTGTACTTTGAGTCATCTCAATTTCTCTAGATGCTGTACCATTATCTTTTCATACCCTCGAGCTATCATTGTCAGTCTCATCTGTTTTGTTCTTCAGTAGCTGTAGTAGCTGTAGCTGTGTGTTTGTATATGTATGTATTGAGATTTTTTTTGATGTGAGTGAAAACTGAAGGGAGGGACAGGGGGATCCCCACAAGCACCCCTCACCCTGGGCTAGCCCTCAGTTGGATTAGATTACAGTTGCAGGCATTAATTAATTACAGTGAATTAATACAGTGAACTAATACTGACCCCTGAAATAGGGGCACCCCATGCAGGGCATATTGGAGGTGGTCCCATGCAAGGGGGTCCACACAATAGAGCCCCAACTGTACAACAGAATCTACAGGTGCCTATACATGTACTGTTGGTTTTGTGGTGACTCAGTGTATGCATGGAGAAAGGGGAAGTCCCTCACAAATGCAACTACCATACATGTAGTCTCATCTCAGTTACCCCTTCCCTCCTGAGTACCTGGCCATGGCTAAGAGGCTGTGATAGAGGTCACCAAGTTGTACCCTGACAAAACAGTATTGACAACCACATACCAAAGAACACTGCAAGCCTACATTTAGTTAACCAATGTTCCCAGGCTTCATTCTCACCACTGAGCTTTTCTGTACAACATTCTTGCAACATCCAATTACAAAAGCACCAACTCAATCAATCAATCAATCAAATAGCAGCTGTTCACTGATGAACGCTAATATAGGCATCATCACTTGATCCCCCGTTTGCAGCCATGGAACAGAAACAATGGTTCTCAGGTGATAAATTCATTGGGGCCTTTGAGAAAGCAAAACAGTCGCTTGTTGTTATCATAGTTGTTGATACATCAGGAGAGCCTCATTCTTCATCGGTACAGGGAATTGTCTTGAATTCAAATGGTGGTCAGAGATCTCAATATGGTTTCACATACTTGGAAACAAAGCTCGTACTAAAGCCCCTTGCTGCTATGTGAGAGCTAGGCACGTATAGGAAGAGCATCTATTTTAGGACTCTATCTTCAAACTAATTTATTAATCTGTTTAAATATTATATTAATGTACTAAATATTGCTGTTTATGCAGTGCGCTGGTGTTCCCAGGCGCACGCCCACGCCTGCGGTTACATCGCCCCCGCCACGTGCGGTGCTGATATGGCAAAAGCTAATCAGCTGACCGCATGCACGCCACATTTTGGGTGGGGTGCAGTGTTAAGTCCTCAGTGGTACGTTGGAAAGCTAGTCTCGCGGACCAGACTCTGGTCAAATTCCCATCACTGTCTCGTGCCTAACACGCCAAGAATTTCTTGGCGCGTTAATTGGGTATTCAAAGGACGTGACGTCAAAACATGCAGGCGGTGCCTCTCAGGTTGCTTGCTGCTGACTGTCAATGTTACTACACACACGTCCCAATTATGTTCGCCAGCCTACTGCTGATCGTGCTGCACGAAAGCCATATGGGAATTTGACCAGACTCACTCTTCCGCTCTGCTTCTGGCCCGCGAGACTATTGGAAAGCAGCTTCTTAATTACCTGCCAGAGATCAGAACGCAACTGAAGAAATCCGCATCATCAGAATCGCCGACAAGGTATGTACTATATTATATACTACGAGAGCTAGCAGACGCGCCCCTTTGAGGCCCCCAGTGAAGACCTACCGTAACATTGGCCGGTGTATAGGCAAACGATGGCGCAGCTATGGTCGTGGTTCGTGAGTGCCCCAGATTACTACAATCACTCCCCGTTGTTCCCCAACCCCATCATCTGTCTACGGGACATGGCAAAGATGGGCGTGTCAGAGGTCAGCTATACATTTTGATTGATTTTTGTACTGTATGATGTCCGAAATTCCTTCGATACCCTTCCCAGGGTTACAGTCGGCTCCCTCTCAATGGCCCGAGGGTGTGGCTCCAGGAGACGGCCGACTGGCTCCGTGTGACGGTGTACCTGGACTGGAGCGTCCTACTCCTCCCCTTTGCCGTGGCCATCGCCCTCACGGCTCTGAGGGTCGTGCTCAACCATCTCCTGTTCACAGTGCGTCACCATCAATTGAATGCTGTTTTTGGAAGCTAGTGGCTGTATGTGTGTGTGTGTGTGTGTATACATGTGTGGGAGGAGAGTTTTTCTATGTACTTCCTGGCCAAACATGTACCATGTATGTAACATGTTTACGAAGGTAAAATGGAGCCGAATAAATCCGTGGCCTGGGAACGAGGCTAGCATATTCTCGCATTTTCTTCTACCACTATTATGCTGACGTATTTCAACAGGATTATTAATTTTACCGGGGATTTTTTTGTTGGGGTAAGGGTGAGAGTTCTGGAAGGAACCGCCTCGCTATGCTCAGCAGTAATAAAGTCTGTGGAACACACACACACACACACTCACTCACTCGCATACAGCGTATCCCAGTCTGGGCCAAGCTACCACAAGACGAGGCCGACAAGCTCCCCGAGAGCATCTGGAAGTGTGGTGTCTACACAGTGACGTGGTCTTGGGCAGCATATCTGGTGCTGTTTGGAGAGAAGAACCTCTTCACTGATCTAGTGGCACACTGGGATTGTGAGTGACGTAGCTGGGAGTGTGAGTGACGTAGCTGGAAGTGGTGAGTGATGTGGGAGTGATGTGTAGCTAGGGAGTGTATGTGACGTAGCTGGGAGTGTGAGTGACGTAGCTGGGAGTGTGAGTGACGTAGCTGGGAGTGTGAGTGACGTAGCTGACAAGGCTAGACCTGTGTGGAATAGGTTCAGATCTTCAGAAGGGAAGAACTAGAAGACAATCGAGACTACGACGATGAGGATAAGAAGATCAGACAAAACAGCCACAGATCCAACGGGCAAGAAACTGATGATGCACTCCAGAGGCTGTTCCGGAACCGGACACTGACAGAAGGAGAGAGATCGGTGTTGATGTCCACAGGAGACAAGGAATCGAGTCGGAAACAAGACGCAAAACAGGCTGAAGATGATGGATACAAACCAGAAGTCCTGAACAGGTGGATTTCAATGATATCTGAAGGGTATTTCTATCTTTACGGAATTGAGTTTCCGTTTCAGTACGACCGAGATGAACCATCCAGGATTGTCACAGTAGGCATTACCTACGGCAAGGGTTGCATTAGCAAACGGCTCACAGCGATCGGGAAACACTTTGATGGCCTCACTGACCAAGCAGACTGCAAGCTTAACCTACCAACATGTGGCTCCACCTCAGAAGAGGAAGACCAGCTCATTTCGAAAGCGAAAGATCACCCACGCATCTTGTTCATAGCACGTATATCCACTACTAATACTGCGGACGCCAGGTGCATTGAGAATGGGGCTAGACATGTAGTGGGAGCGCCATTGATCAACTTCGTGCACACCTTTAGCAGCCAGATATCGGGTGAAAAGGCCAGAGAAGACTTCCTAAAAAACTGTGGCACGACGGAATGGGTTGTCAGTCGCCATGGTGATGTGAAGGGCATCCAGGAAGCTTTCCGATCAGGGTCTCTGGATGGAGATGACATAGAACAGAAACAATGGTCCTCGGGAGACAAATTCATCGGTGCCTTGGAGAAAGCGAAGCAGTCGATTGTTGTCATGCATGATGCACTACATCAGGAGAGCCTTATTCTTCAGCAGAGCATCGCTGCAGGGAAGAATTACTTTGTCATGAGTTCAAAAGGCGGTCGGAGATCTCAGTATGATTTCACGTACTTGGAAACAAAGCTCGTACACAAGCCCCTTGCTGCTACGTGAGAGCTAGGCACATATAGGAACAGCATCTATTTTAGCTAGGACTCTTATCTAATTTTTTCAAGCATCTTTTACGAATTTTACCTTACTGATACAATAATTTATATAAATATACTAAAAACTGGACATATGCATGTTATATGAAACAACCTTAACAGTTGGAGGTTGCAGCAATATTTACGCTTACTGAGCATGCGCAGTAGAGCACTGAAAGTGGGCGTGGCTAGCTGCGGCATTTTGCATCTATAAACAGCGTAGCACAAAAAGATCACTAATCCTGAAGAACTCAAGGTGGATCACTAAACTACTGTACAAGCAAGGTAAGATTAAAGAGTGGATTGGTTTATTTTTACAAAGTCATCCGATTTGGACGGCGGGTGGTCATTATGCTAGGGGGCTGGAGTAGATATTGGTTGCACTGTGCACTTGTATAATTTGCAGTAGGAAACTGCTGGTGAGCTCATACTTGGGTAGTGAAAAGACAATACACTAGAAAATAGGTTGAGACTAACCTCATACTCAGGCCACCCTCACCTAGTCTGGTGGGCCAACTCGGGAAATGAGTTGGCCTGTGAGACTAACCTCCACCCAGGCTTTATCGCACAGCTGTCATCTGGGTGGGGTGTGCAGCTAGGTTTAGACTGCAGCTTTTTATGCTATTTACTTATATTCTGCAGAACCTGGTGCCAGACAAGATGGCCGAGCCCCAGACATATATGAAAAGGGAGTGAAAGAGTTGGGGGAGGAGATCACCTGCCCAGTTTGCCAGGATCACTTCCGTGAGCCCAAGATCCTACCCTGTCTACATTACTACTGTAAAGAGTGTGTCCGACAGCTCGCCCTCCGCCAGCACCCATTTCCCTGCCCCGAGTGTCGCAGCAACACTGTTCTTCCCCAGAACGACCCTGACCAACTGCCGACTGCGTTCTTTGTCAACCGAATGAAAGAATTGCACACTAAAATGGAGAAAGCGGAAGGTAAGGTCGAAGTCGTTTGTGAAATGTGTTCGAAGTCAAAAGCTGAGGCATTTTGTCGCAATTGTATGGACTTCATCTGTACCGATTGCATGACGCTCCACAAACGTCTGAAGGTCTTCGCTGGTCACCAGGTGGTGACCCTGGAAGAATTGAAAATGGGCGGGGCAAAGCAGATTCCACTCAAGGAAGCCCCGCCCATGCTATGCAAAGACCACGATGAACAGCTGAAGATTTTCTGTTTCGACTGCAACCGCCTCATCTGTCGAGATTGCATCATCTACGGCCACTCCGATCACAAACACGAGCACATCAAAACATCCATCCCTCAGTGTCGCAAGATGCTCACCGAGAGTCTGGCACCCCTCAAGAAGGCCCAAAGTGATATCGGAGATGCTTCCAAAGCAGTTGAAGCCACTGAGGCTGAAATCTCTGCCCAGTGTGTCTCTGTGTCAAACACCATTCAGCAGTCATTCGACCAAATCA
The DNA here is from genome assembly GCA_963921505.1 of Phakellia ventilabrum. NCBI lineage: Eukaryota > Metazoa > Porifera > Demospongiae > Axinellida > Axinellidae > Phakellia > Phakellia ventilabrum. The sequence continues at coordinate 419,062 of OY997386.1, read as the reverse complement.
TGGAACTCCTGAGGCAACGGAAACAGCAGCTACTGAAAGATGCAGCCAAGTTGAAAGATGAAAAGTTGGATGCCCTCAAAGCCCAGAGAAAGAATTTCCAAGTTGCCCAGACCGAGGCCCAGAGCCTGGTGGAATTTGTGGAGCGCAGCCTCAAGAATGCAACCGATGAGGAGCTGATGTCGATCCACAAGCAAGTTCTCACCAGAGTAGAGGAGGGTTGCAAAAGATGTGAGCAACTCGACCTAGAGCCCACAACTATACCCAATATAGCAGTGGATGTGTCCTATGGGGAGAGCATTCCTCTGAATGTCGGTAGTGTATACCTTGCACCAGACCCCTCAAAGTGCACAGCAGAGGGTACAGGTATCAAATCTGCTGAGGTCAGCAAATCTGTTGCGGTCACAGTTCATGTTTGTAATACTCTGATGCAATCCTGTGATAATCAAAAAGTAGAGGCAGATTTGACGTCTCTGGTGGACAGGTCAGTTGTCCATGCCAAAGTCATTGAAAAGGGCAAAGGAGTCTACAAAGCCACATACACTCCTAAGATACGAGGGAGGCACACACTGACTGTCAGAGTGAATGGGAGAGAAATTGCTGGAAGCCCCTTCCAAGTGTTTGTGAAGATCCACCCAACCCAACTCGGCAAGCCAGTGAGGACCATCTCAGGGATCAATGGAGTTGGAATAGCCTTCAGTAGCAAACAACAACTGCTCTTTGTATGTGATTGGGACAGAAAATGTATCACAGTGATCGATACATGTGGTAAAGAAGTACGAACCATTGCACATGACGACATGACTAGTCCATTTGGAGTTGCAGTGGACAAGGATGAGAGTGTCTATGTAACTGATTACGGACACTGGGTCAGTGTTAAAGTTCAACAGAGATGGAAGACTTGTGAAGACATGCAAAGGACTCCATCAACCAGTTTTAGTAGCAGTTGCAGACAACAGGGTGTTTGTTTCAGAATATGGCAGTCTTGTTCACATCCTGGACAGAGACTTGAAAAAAATCAGAAAAATTGGTCAAAGTGCACCCAGTAGTGAAAATGGACAGTTTAATTGCCCGCATGGTATAGCCCAGGCTGGGGCAGAGCTGTTTGTGGCAGACCGTGGGAATCATCGTATACAAGTGTTTGATCTTGAGGGCCACTTTGTGCGAACATTTGGGAAGAAGGGCACTGCCTCAGAGACGGTGAAGGAGCCTCTTGGTCTTTGTTTTGATTCTTCCAGTGAGTTTTTGTATGTTACTGAGAGGAATGGACGTTGTGTGTCAGTGTTTAGACCAGGTGGTGAGTTTGTAGCATCCATTAGTAAAATGGACCACCCTCGTGGCATAGCCATTGATGATGATGGGTTTATATATGTATCCACCGATAATAATGTTGTTGTACTTGAGTCATCTCAATTTCTCTAGACGCTGTACCATTATCTTTTCATACCCTCAAGCTATCATTGTAGAAACTGGAATACTCGTACACTTCATCTATGTCAGTCTCGTCTGTTTTGTTCTTTAGTAGCTGTAGCTATGTGTTTAGTAGGCGTGGCCAACAGCATGTGGGAGCCCTCATCCTGGGGTAATAGCGGCCTTGGATGAGTTATAGGCAGAGCCTCGACATGTAATTGATTACATATTTGAGGTATATTACAGTGAACTAATAAATCAAAACTGCTGTACCAGAAAATTTCACGTGCAGCAGAGCTTGAGAATGAAGTCATATGCAAGAATACCACAATTGCTATTCAGCTACAATAGACTATATACATAATCATCTCTGAGGTCCAAACTCTCTGATGGTGTCTACTACGAGGGTCAAGTGATCGAAAAACGAGCCCACTGCCACTCGAAGCATCTTTGCCTCCTTTGCTGTGAATGACCTGTAGTTGGGCAAAAGGAGAGTGATGGGTGACCCAGTCTCATTTCCATGCCGAAACTGTACTGTACTCATTCCCACAGTTTCACAAATGTACCTTTTATGTCAAAATGGTAACTGCAGTCATTCACAAGGCACTATAATAATATAGAAAGAGCCCGATGGCTAATGACCACTCGGAAATTGTTGACCATGGTGTCCAGCACCATCTACTTTGCTAGCATCACCCGCTGGTCAAGGAAAAGGAACTAGCGTCCTTATTCATGGAAGATAGCAAGTCAGGTGTCTTTCTAGACCTTTATTCCTTATGATGTAATGGGGAGTAAGTTCCAAGAAAGAAATCTTCCAATTTATAGCTCAAAATCTTGGGATTTTGGATGGTCTCCTTGCAAATTGAGACCACTTTTCACTTGCACGCACTGAGCCATGCAATGGATTTTCACACAGCAGATTGACATATCATCACATGTGCATGCGTTACAAATTACAGAAGTAATCATTGAAAAATTTGGGTCAGTCAGGCCCGAGCAATGGGTGGGCACTCCCATATGCACTGCAGTCACAACTAAGATCGGGGTCAAAATTTTAGATCATCATTTTAAATTTGCTGTTTGGCCGCTTGACCACACTGCGAAAAGGCTCTTGACCGTTTGACCATACCAAAATCAACATCTGCAAAAAGGATCTTGACCGTTTGACTGCAATACCAGTTTACAAAAATTGTCCTTTCCCACTTGACCACTTGTGGCTCCCTGAGCTGTTGACCACCTTTTGACCCCAGTCGTTGTGACTACAGTGCCTATGAGAGTGACCAACCCTTGCTGGAGCAACATAAAATTAATTCGGTGTGGCCCAACCCCACTCCTGAGAAGCTCAACTCACACTGTCAGTGTACTGCCCTCCACCCCAAAGGTCTTTGTGACCTCTGACCTTCGAGGCTCAGGATCTACCACCAAACTCCGATAGGCTACCTCAGCATCGGAACTGGACTGGAAGGGAACCCGAACATCACTGGCCCATGGAGGAAATGAAAGAATAGACACAGGAGTGAAGTTCGTTTGAGTCTCATACCCAGATTGTAGGCATGGGTCTGGGACTACTATAACCTGCTAACTTCCTACAACTTTGGGGGCTACAACTTTGGCAGTCTGCTGAATGAAGGCAGTACTAATTTCTACCCTCCTGCTCCCCGCCCAACTTACCACGAAAGCGTCTCTTTTTCAGCCATAGCCATGCATTGCAGGGGTATTGTGACGTAGCGGTAATTAGGTAATTTCCCCTAACGTCAAAACACAAACTTCAAAGCACTGCCCACTTAACACCGTATAGCTGTCGCTCCAACATCCCATCTTAATTTGGACGGCTTTCCTCTGCACAGATTGCGACTACACCAGAAGTTGGACACCATACCGGTGAGTTGGTACCGTTAGAACTGTGCCGTGTAATTTATACGGTGGTATTATCGCTAGCAATGGCGCTAGCGGTTAGTGGGGTCGCGTGTGTGCTGCACTGATCGTGTGTGATGCACTGATCGTCTGAGCGTTGATTGTAAAGCTCCGAAGTTCTACAATCTATGATCTGGGGGAGGGAGGGTAGCAGCCAACGGTGTCGGTATAATCCATGAATGCATTCTGCAAATTAAAGTATACGCATAAAAGTAAATAGCTGCAGCCTGCAGTTATGAATAACTACACTTTACTGCATCTATAGTAGTAGTACATGTATTTGTGCAAGTTGATTAGGCTTATGTAGAATACCTACTCTTTTCCATAGCTATCTTCTTTTGTAGTAGTCCTTTTAATGAAATTTTGTGGTAATCCTAGCCAAGAAGAACCTGCTGTGTGTGTTCCGCCCCAGCTATTGTCTCTGGCTTCGTCCCTTGCTTAAAGCAAAAGCATGATAGCCCTTGTTGTAGTGTAGTTGCAGCAGAGTTTGTCCTGTGGCTGCATACAGCTGGTTGCTTCATTGCAGGTTTGAAATGTCCTAAAGAATTTAGGTGGGCCCCAGCATTTCACTGGTATCACGTATTATAGGGTGTAGCTGACACTAATATTGTTGCTATTGGCTACACAGTACTGCCCATACATTCTGGCATTCATATAATTGGGGACCTGCCACTTCTTCAATGCACTGCAAATATTGGCTCTGAATAGCCTGAATGGTCGGGTAAAATTACCAGTATGCTTTCAATGGTTGAGTACTGATAGAGTTAATTAAGGTAGTTTTATTTCCAGGCCTCTCCCCAGTTTTTTGTCACCTGCTATGTCCAATTCCCAGTCACGGGATGAGACAAATCATGTATAAACCAACTGATGAACTCTTGAGGCCCTCCTTGGGTATGTAAGCCCCATTTCTCGGGTATATTGCCTGTAGCTATTACTCTGCACTAGCCTTGTCACGCCTCCCACTCCCTCCTCGGCAGAGAATCTTGTCGCCCCTCCCACTCCCTCCTCGGCAGAGAATCTGCTCCTTTTGGTGACCTGCACCTGTTTTTGTACCCTTCTGTCTTTGATGTTGTGCCTGTAAGAGAAACCGCCAGGATTTCATTAGGGAAGAGAAGAGCTAAGCAAAATGCTCTACCAGCATGTAGTTGCATGGTTTACATGGTTCAAGGTAGTGTCAGTGCACTCCTATGGCTGTCCAGCTGTTCCTTCCCTCTTCCCTTCCTCTCTACACTGTGGCTTTGTGCTCAGTGGACTAGTCTTTACTGCACTGTTCCTGTAGATTTCCTGATCATTAGCACGCCTGTTAATGGGCCTCAGCAAACATAGTGTTTCCTCACATCCTCCTGGGGGTGGATTCTGCTGGTGATGTTCAAAAGCATCTGGACAATACAGTCTTTTTGGTGTGCCAGGTTTGGACAACTGTTGTTAGCCGAAAGCTGGGCTAGCTACTGTGTTTATGACTACGGCTATCTTTTGTGGTGCAACAAGCGTGCCTTGGATCCAATTAGGGGTCTTTGAGTTGCTACCAGCTGCAAACATAGCCCCCCCCTCCTATTTTGCCACCCCCCCAGGAGAGTTGTGACACTTTGTAGGATTGAATTATGGAACTGATTCTCTTTTTAATGCACTCTGGACTGTACACTTGAATGAACATGTGAGGAGTCGTATTTTGAGATGGATATAATGTAGCTCCAGTCCAAAGCCCACCTCCACAATGTTTTGCGAACACAATGTAAAAAAATATTGCATAGTGGTACTTAATTACGAGCCTTAATTATGAGCTAGGCTGGAGTTAGAATACAAGGAGACAGTTTTGTAATAGCAGTAGCAAGATTTGGTAAGCTAAGGTTAGTGCTTTGATAAGAGCCCATGGGGGGTTACTAGGTCTCAGAGGAATAGGGCTGTTAAACAAGTTAAACCTGTAAAGTTCATTATCTCTAACCTCGTTCCCAGGCTCCCCCCCGTGTGGCGTTTTCTTTTCGTACTGCAAGTGACAAAAGCTGGGGTGAAGGCATGGAAACGAAGCTACAGTATCTCATAGGGAACACTTAGTCCTTTGTGGAAACAGTAGCTGTGTGTTGTGTGTACACACACGCGCTGACGCTGATTGTGAGCATGGAGTGAGCGCTAGGAAGTGATGGGTATTCCTTCATTACAGAGTCCCTCTCAAGCCTGGATACCGGTATTATAATTGTGCATCAAAGAAAAAATACCAATGTAGGAGTTGGCTGTTTTTCCACTTACTAATTCAATTACTAGGAGTGCGTTACAATGTCACGGTAACCTCAGATTTTCGTAATAGTGGCCAGACAGCAACTTAAACACACATGGTTATGATTATGTATATACCTTCTTGGACAGGTAGCCGTCCAATATCGCTTGATATTGGACGAGTCTGTGCAGTATTTGATTGAGTTCGAAGGATGAGCTAAATGCAAACAAGACGAGTCCAGTATTCAGTGATATTGGACGGCTACCTCCCATTCGATGAGAAATATTGTGCACACCACTCGTTTATCAAGTTGATACAACATGCCAGCCAATATCACTGGACGTTGGAAAGTTAGCAGTGGTACTACAATAAACAATGTTATTGCGATGGTACCATTTATCTCCCTCCATTATTGCCTCTTCTTTGGAGCCTTGTTTTTCGGAAAAGTCACGATTTTTGTCCACCTCACACGTGGTTTGTTTACACGTGTGTTCACCCTCATTTACGCTCCGTTGTGCATCGTAATGAGTGCCTTGGGTCAGCGCCAGCTGTGTTTGGGTTTGTCGGTTTTGTGCAATGCTTGGAGCTCTCCATTTCACTGTTCTGGAATGAGCTGGTCCATCAATCGGGTTAGCTCTGTATTCATTCCTCCATAGTTGCAGATGCAGTCTTTTACCACAAGACTCATACTTGTGGGATTTTGAGAACTCTGCCGCAGTCTCAGCATAGGTGCCCCAATTACCAGGCCCTAAAGCTTTGTTTACTGTCTGCTGTTGTGGTAAGTACCCGCAGACAGGCTCTTGCAGAGATAGCGTGGGAGGCAGCTGTTGCCCTCACTACCTTCGTTGTAGACTGATTGATGGCTTACTCTTGATCCTTCTATGCCCAGATTTTTACCTGCCAATAAAAAGGGACTGTTTTTTTAGCTTTGAGTTCACTTTCAAGATACTTGTTGTGTCATAGCTGTTTTTAATTAGTGTGTTGTTATTGTGGTAGCACACCCCCTCACGCCCTCTCCTATTTTGTCCATGTGTCTCTAAAGGGACAGGTTTTGCGTAACATGTGCTACATAATTCGGAAAGGCACAATTACCATTGTCTCCACTGGCGCAGTGGCCTTGATTCTAGCCTCATTCCCAGGTTACACGTACCTTGATCCCAGCCTCGTTCCCATATTACATGTATCTCGATCCTAATTCCCAGACCTGCCCAGCACTTGATACGAAAATGGCCTGGGAATGAGGCTTACATTACACAATATCCTAAGATGTGCAGACCAGGAGCAGTACATGGGCAGCAATTAGGGTACAATACCAGAGTTATAACAATCTGTGGTAGGTAGGTAGGTGGGACAGTCATCGTATAAACAGTGCCTGATGGTGTGTGGTGATGTGCTACGGGACAGTAGGTCTCTTGTCGAAGGTCTTTATCTGTAGTGTGGGTCGGTATTGCCATGTGTCACTGTGTGTATAGCTCTATAGTGAATTGCTGTGTATTGCTATGTGTCACTAGTATCGCTATGGGGGGGCGAGGGCCTTGGGGGCATAGTGTTCCAGATGACTGTGTATATGGATGAAAGGGTTAATTAACTTGGTATTGTATTTTGAAAGGGTTAATGATCTTTTGTGTGCTGAAAGCAATTAAGTAGCTACTGTGCTAGCCACACTAAGACCTTCTCTGTCCAGATTCTTTCTCAAAGCCATAGAGATTTTTAAAAAGTCATGGCGGTGAGATGAAATTTAGGATGCTGCAGCTAGTGCTGGGGAGTTCGTTGAGTTATGATAATCGATATCACAAATTGTGAAGGCAACAATATTCTCACTGGTACTTGTATCACTGTTGCCATCACTACTGTCAACCTTAGATGCAACATCTTTGCAGTTATCATGAAATCAACATGCACAAGTAATCTAGTGTAGCAACATTATGTCGTGAGTATGCTTATCGACTAGCCTTGTTCCCAGGCCTTCACCCCAGCTTCTGTCGCTTGCAGTACGAAAATGCGCAGGGGGAGCCTGGCAACAGGGCTACTTTTGACTATCTCCCAGCTCTGCTGGTGGCCTGTGATTGAGGCTAGGAAATTTGTTGACACTCAACTTCCATTCTGCATACCACTGTCAGTCACACATATGGGGCTACCCTACGTTATGTATGGTTTCCACAGAGGTTTGCAGAATGCAGACCGATTTACAAAATTGCAATGTCTTCTGGGTTCCCTAGGCAACAAGCTGTCACACATTTAGTGTAGATTCTGCAACCAATTCATGTAAAAGTTTGTATTATAAATACACCCTTCTTCAGAAGCCCTGTGGGCTTATTATAGTTCATTATTTAGGCTCCTGGCTTTATTTTAGAAACCAAAGTTGTTTCTGACTACACACCTCTGAACTACTCATCCTTAAACCTGTTCAGTTTCAACTAACAAAAGCACCGCTGTATGTGATCGCTGATTTGAACAGAGTGTGTTTATGAAACAAGTGCTGTTAATCACACGACAGGGGAAAAACTAAAACCAATACCACTAACCCAAATAAAACTCACAAATTACATCTGAAGACAAAAGCAACATTGTAAATAAAACAATTTTAATTTTCAGTTGCTGCAGCATGAGATGAATACAAATATGTAGATATCTATTGTTCCAGGAATGGTTTATTCATCCTCGAAACACGAGGTCCCCTGGCCATGTTTAGCATTCCTTGTGGTCTTCTCTTGTGTCTCAGTGTTCTATCTCATCTCTAGAGGAATGAGGCTTGGTACTGGTACTGGGGCAGCGAGCCTCTAGGTCCACCCACCTTACCTACTCAAACTCATCCCTTTAACGTATTGCAAGCCCATATTGTACCGGTTCCCCCCCTGAGAATATTCATATCCTGAGTATTAGCCCACCATTTGTACAAGACCACTCCTTGGTTTGAAAGGTACTCTGTTTAGTAAAAGTTAAAAGCCCACTCCTGAGTATAAGTGTTAGTAGGTATGCGGTAGAATCACCAAGCTATCCGATATCTGGTAAAATAGAGATGGTTTACCATGAATTCTCCTCCCACTGCTCAACACATCCACGCATTAGAACTCAACCTTATTCGGGAGAAGGTTTTGGCACACCACAAAATATGGCCTATCTTTTACATACATAACATGTGGGCTATCCACACACACACAGAACTGGTGCTGGCTTTTGCTGGTACACTTGTGTGTGTGTGGTGCATACCTCGCCACCCCCTCGGTTCCCCCGTCTTAAGCCCCCAATTCCTGTTTTGGGTTGCTGGATTCCAGAGCATTCTTGGAGGGAATGAAGGAGGACAAGTTGAACAGAAAAGTCCTTGTTCAGCGAAGGTATTATCTCTCTCAAGGAGACAAACAGCAAACTAAAGATTAGCTGCCTCATGACGGAGAGCCATGCGGTAGTGCGCATGCTTTTGGTAACACCAACTTACTTCAGCAAATGTGAGCTCATCGTAGCTATACACTCCCTGATTGTTTAACCATACTGCTAGCCTCATACCCAGGCCGCACCCCCCTCAAAAGAGTGGCCTGGTATCCACTGGGAATGAGGCTACCATACTGCCTAATGAAGCACCTGTTTCTAATTTGTACAAGTACACACAATTGCCCCCACCTTACAAATTACATATGTATTGTTCATGCTAGAATGTAATGTGTACTTTTGACAATCATATGACTGTTAATCCTACATATTAGCATACATGTGGTACAAGCATACAGCTACAAAACCCAGTTGTAATTGTGGAGGGTCCTGTAACAAATGCCACCATCTACCCACCCCCGCTGCTGTAATGCTAGCTGGGGGCTGTGGGCTATCTAGTTGTTACAGTGCTAGCTGGTGGGGTGTCAGGTAATATGTGCTGTTGTTATTGTGGGCTATGAATGGCCTGTGCGTCTCGTGTGCCGTGGTGAATGGCATGAGGAGAATGCAGTGTAAGTGGGCGCATGTTTTGTTGTGTAGCGGAGTATGTCGAACATGGGAACATCACTTATACAAGTGTGACTACAGCAAAGCATGTATCGGACACATGTCCGCAAGTGGCCTCAGTAGTCAGACACATGTTCGCATGTAGTCTCAGTAGTCAGACACATGTCCGCATGTAGCCTCAGTAGTGAGGTATGTAGTGAAGTCCTTTATGTGCACAACACAATGGCATACCTTGGCCTCTCACTAATGCATCACAGAAGACTTCCGTTTTCGATGCTGATGTTGAATACTGCACACCGGTGATATATGTGTGATATACAGACGAATTAGATCAGGTATATAATTTACGTAACAGCATTTTTGAATGATAAAATGTGTTTGTAGTTGATCAAACCTAGCTCTGTTACTCGATCTCAGCTTGTTCACAAATCTTTTCAAAGTAGAGCAGATCTTTTGTGTCGCACATCTAATGACGTGTGAGAGTGTTTGGCAACTCATTAGCTTGTAATGTCTTCGACTAATGTAAAGCTCTGCAACGCCTATCATGTATACCCCAGCAGTAAACCAGCTTTGTCTCCCTCTCTCACCACAGATTTGGAACAAAGACCCTTGGTCCAACTTACCTACTGCATCACCTTTCAATTGGTAGGGGCTTGACCTATGACAGAGAAGCTCCAATTAAGTGGGAAGACTCCTGAAATCAACACTCTAATCCATCCATGTATGCTTCAACTGTAGTAGCTGTGACTAGAGAATCTCACCCTCTGTGAGCCCCTGACAGGCCGTCTGTACCAGCGGGAATGGCGTCACATGACCTGCAGCTTAAAATCCAGGTCGTGCGAAAGTCTATGGCCACCTTTGCGGGATGGCTGGACAGCTGTGATCGTCTCTTGCAGGACGTCCCCCCAGAGATGGAGCAATGCAACAGCTCCCAACTCCGGGACCTGGCACTCAGGTTCAAGGTACACTCACTCTTTTGAGTGTTTTCAATTTTGATTCCCACATACATAGATAGTGGCTTAAAAAGCAGTGTAGGAAGGAGAGGATTGCCCAGGGCAATCTCCTGTGATATGGTAGCAGTCCACTCTCTCACCTTGAAAATAATGGCAGCCTTGTGTAACCCAAAATGTTGGCTTCTGTTTTGTCATACTTGTATATTAATTCTCTACCCATGCATGGCTTGAGACACACCTCATAGGAAGGCCCCGCTCAGGCATGGCTTGAGACACACCTCATAGGAAGGCCCCGCACAGGCATGGCTTGAGACACACCTCATAGGAAGGCCCCGCTCATGCATGGCTTGAGACACACCTCATAGGAAGGCCCCGCTCAGGCATGGCTTGAGACACACCTCATAGGAAGGCCCCGCTCAGACATGGCTTGAGACACACCTCATAGGAAGGCCCCGCTCAGGCTGAAACGTTGTGTGTTTCACCTTGAGCGCATAAAAAATCCCCCCCGCCCCACAAGGTTCCACAGAGGAAGGAATTTTTGGTTACAAGAGACTGCCATTATTTTCAGAATGCTGTATAGTTAGCTAGTCCTGCGGAGTGAGCCCTCTCCCTGTAACTGGTTGTTCTTACCTCACCTTCATGTTCCTGTGTTGTGTACCGGAGGGCAATGCCAGAGCAAGGCTAGCTATGTGGACTCACTCACGTAATTTTTATGAGGCTAGTTCTTTACTAATTACCGATAAAACTACCCAATGATTAGTGGTCATATAGGTCACGTGCAAATAGACTGTTGATTACGTTCTCTTGGCTGCTAAGAAGGACAAAGTGACAGTATTTGGAAGCTTCTTACTGCCAGAAAATATTGGGGGGGGGGGGGGGGGGCTGTGACCTGGGTACGAGCTAAGTGGTAACATGTGATCATGGGCTGTATAGCTGAGGGAAACAGCCACGTGTAACTGCTGTTGACTGCTGTGTTTAGGGCGGTAACATGGAGACTATCCTAGCCTCATTTCAAAAATGGCAGTTCTCCATGGCAGCTATAGTAGTGTATTTGTCAGGGCTATTAGCACCAATTACCAGCCATCAGCTTTCATTTAGCATCCCTAGGCCTTGAAACTTGATACCACTGCCAGGCAGCCTCCCAGTTATTGTTGTGCCTGTTGGCTGGCTTTGTCTGGGGTAATTGCTGAGGCATGTCCATGCCAGACGGAACTCCTGCAAGTGTTGTTAGGTGTATTATGACCTCTTGGTTGGAGTAAAGTCTGGCGACTTGGCTAAGATGATGGCTGGCTAGTTGACTGTAACTTGCGTAATAGGGTACATGTAAGCTGTGCTTGCTTCACTCGCATCAGCTGCTAACTTTGCTCGCTTTGCTTGTTTTAGGCTCGCTTCAGCTACTTGCTTACTTCGCTCACAACCCTCGGAGACGTTTCTCAGGCTGTAGGTCAAACTACAGATCAGAAGGTGAGGTCAGGACCATCAAATGACGTAATGGACTTCTCGCGCACGAAGGGTGGAGTCACCGAATATTTTTTGCGTAGCTATATCTTGCACAAGACTCTTGTAGAGGAGTATTCGGTAGCAGTCCAGTAGGCAACTCCAGGGCTCTTTCAGACATAGATATACGGTGTGCATGATTAGGCAGTAATCGCAATGCAAAAAAACTGAGACATTGATGTAGCTGAGCTTTAATTACATTCCTGAAGTGTGGCTGAATCTATACAACTGCTATATAGCTCAGAAGGTGATGGTCATTTGGTGAAAGCATGTCTCCACTGATGACTACGTACTAGCTGTAACAAATAAAATCATTACATCATAGCAAATTGACTAGTACGCTCACTGTGTTATCAGTCCTATTCCTATAACCCGTTCCACATACTGCAGTGAGTGAATGAGCACACGACTGTTTTCGATCCTAATTGAAGCCCACCCTGTGTCCAGTGACCTCTTGACCTTCTGTACACATGTGTGGGAACCCCCACTCACACCCCATACAGACACCATACAAAATGTCCCCTAAACGAGCTTTCCTTGTTATTGTACACGAGGATAATATATCTTCACATCTCAGGTATCATACTCTTTGAAGGGATGCAAGAATGGCTTTGCTGTCACCTAATTCAACCTTTGGGTCTTTCTTTTCTGACTATTGTATTGCTGTAAATGTACACTGGGGTCAATATTGTTGGCTTCTGTAATTCAATACTCACTGTTCTATTAACAGTCCACTTACTAAACACACTTGCACATGCACACACATGCACACACTCACGGACACACATGCACACACACACACACCTCTAAATGCACACACACACACACACACACACACACGCACACACACACACACACACACAGGACCTTCTCCTCCAGATGAAGGAGCGATGCAGCTACATGCAGGAAATCAACATTCTGAGCAAGGAGATCGAGAAGACGAGGCCCTCCGAAATCCCGACAGAAGTCAAAAAAATGAACAAGAGGTTTGCTGGGACCTGCATGCAAGCAAAACAGCAGTACTCCACCCTCTCAACTCTTCTGGCGGCCGCGATCGCAAAGAAGGAGTCGACACGATCTTCCTCAAATTCCCCGCAAGAGCAAAGACACAATGTCATTGCTAGTGTCGCAGAAACAACAGCTGCTGGGAACCTCACAGTTGCCGGAAGCGATGGCTACGAGGAAAGGATACGGTCTCTAGAAGGCTCGCCGGTGGTTGCCGGAAGGCGGCGCATCTTGCCCGTTGTGAGCTCCCAAGGCCAGGGGAGAGGGGCGAGTGGGTCAAGGGAGAGTAATCGGAAAGCAGGCAAAAGTGAAAAGTCGACGACAGCCGTGGCAGTGCAGGGGAGAGGAGGTAGAACGAATGAAGGAGGTTACAAAGTGAAAGTGCTTCCTTCGAAGTCGAAATCGAAATTGAAATCAAAACCTAAAGGAACTGGCTCGCCCCCTAATAAATCCAGGAGTGGTGGTAGACGTGATCCATCTTCCAAACCGAACGGAATCCAAGACGCTTCAATTTTTTTCGAGGGTGTGGACGGTAGCGCTCAGGCTTCCAGCCAGGATCCACTGGAGGGCTTCCATGGGAAACCTCAGACTGGTACGGAAACAGAGGCCACCAAACCAGACAAAGCTGCGAAGAGCCAGGGCAAGGCCGGCCCCAAACCACCTGTACCCGCCAAATCCGCTCACCTGCGAGAGAGGATACTGTCGGAGAAATCTCTTGCTGCAAAGTCTGAAACCCTGCTCTCGGACGAGAAATCCAGCTCCGATAAATGGGAAACAATATCCGTACATTCGCTGCAGAATCGCATAGTCTACTCAACTGGCGACACGGCCTCCGCACACAGTATGGACTCCCTTGATTTGTCAGGGCTCTCTACTTCAACGATAGAACTCTCACAAGAGCTGGACACATCAGATTTACAGAAGTCTTCGGGTGATTCCCTAGGAAATTCCAGGAAGGAATCTGATCTAGAATCTCGAGATAAAAACAAGCGTTCTGCGGAAACTCACAGTTCTAGCAGTGTCACAAAACGGCAAGTAGAGGTCAGAAGTGGGTCTCACTCCAGTGGAGGAAATGTGAACGGACGTGACTTGGGCTCCAAACTCGCTGAGATGTCTGCACAGATTCAGGATTTCGTTCACTCGATCGCTGAGCACAAGACGTGTGGTCTGCAGTCTCTGGCCCTGGAGCTGCATTTGGGAGAGATAAAGGTGAGTGGTGGTGGAGGTAGCTAGCTACATTACCTCATTCTCAGGCTCAGCTGTTTTTCTTTGGGAGTGGAGCCTGGGGATGAGGTTATGGAGTGGAGCCTGGGAATGAGGTTATGGAGTGGAGCCTGGGGATGAGTGGAGCCTGGGAATGAGGTTATGGAGTGGAACTGAGAATGAAGCTATGGAGTGGAGCCTGGGAATGAGTCTATGGAATGGAGCCTGGGAACGAGGCTTTATAGCTTATAGCTAGTTATTTGATAGCCTTGGAAACCCGTGGCTCAAATCAAGGGCAGTGGTTGATTATTTGTATATTGCCCCAGGCAATGCTGACGCTATTGGAGGTACAGGAGCTGGAGTTGGTCCGTCTCCGTGCGACTTTCTCCCCCTCCGCCCAGTGGAGACTGGAGGATGAGCAGGGAAGGGGGTGTGTCAGGGCCAACGCCTACCTCCCTACGTACCCGCCCAACGAGATCACCAAGAACCGAGAGGAGGTCCTAAAGCTGAGTGAGAGGGTGGAGCTACTGCGCAAACACTGCAGTGAAACCGTCACACAGGTATAGCCATAGAGTGGTATGTTAGTCATGTGATTAGCATGTAATTATCACATAACCTTGTACGTTTTGTCATGTGGTTATCATGTGACCTTCTGTGTTCATCATGTGATCATAAGAGCCTGTACTATTGCAAGACATTTGATAAATATTTTTTGACCAGACTGGTCCCCCTCTTAGGAGTGGGGATGAGCAGTTTGGACATGGAACTTAGTCAGCCAAAAATATCTAAAGAATACGGTAATCATTATGTGATCGTCACTGTATTATCATGTGATTGTCATGTGACCTTCTAGACAGAGGAAGTACTGGAGTTTGTGATGCAGTTTGAGGGAGAAGTGAAGATCATCCGTAGCTTTCTGTCTTCTTGTCGGAAGACGGTAGAGGAGGCAAGGGGAGGGGGTGGGGCCTACTCACCAGACGTGTGGAGGGACCTCAAGGAGGTATGTCATGTTCTCCAGTTAGTGCCCACTTGGTGGCCATATTCCCAGCTCAGGCTCACCATTTTGGCTCTGCAGCTTTGCATGTACCAGTAATAGAAAGCTATATTGCAAGTATCTCATTATAGCTGTCTTTTGTGATCGATCCCTGCTCATAAATTATTGAGTAGCCAAAGTTGCATGCTAAAATGTACCAGGCTCTCTCAAGTTTCACCCAAATATCCGAACGTGAAGTACGTATAGCAACGAGAAATTTTGAAAAATGCAATTATTAATAGTTATCTACTTTCCAGTTTCGCTGCACATAGCTTGCCATTGAAATTTGGTTCCTAAAAGCGATAACGTTCAAGGCCTAGGCCGATAAGAAGGATGCCTAAGCTAGCTACTATATATCTGCACAGGTAATTACCGTTTAACCAGGTGTGGGCGGGGTCGGAATGTAGTTATTAACTAGTTGTTGCTAACGTAGTCATGTGTGGATCACGTGTTGGGCCGAGACTCTCGGCCCACGTGAGGACATTTTGGTGAAACTGTCTCCAGTAGCAATAGCGAAACACGCACAAGAGCCTGGAAATGGGAATAGATTGGCATGCAAGCACATGGCACTTATCTAGAATTCGTTTCAGTCACCATCTTGCCCACCTGTCTCCCCCGCACAGTCTCTGGCAGCTGTCAACAAATACAGGACACAGCTGGCATCCATTGAGCAGCTGTCGACACTACTGCTGTGTTTGGAGCCCATCTTCGATGGAGACCCAGTCAGGCAGGAGATAAAGGACATCAACAGTGACTTTCAGAATCTCGTCTTGGTCTTGTTTGGACAGCTGGAAGTTCAGGTAAGACAGTCTGTCTGTGTGTGTGTGTGTGTGTGTGTGTGTGTGTATTATCAGTGAATGGCACTAAAATATCTATGAAAATACCTACGCCAAATGTCTGCTTTTTTGTGCAAAGAACGTAATGCTTTATATGGGTCACTATTCATAGACACATTAACTGGTTTTTCATGGATATTTTTAGTAGTGAGTTGACCAACAACTCGGAACAGCTTCAAGACAGCTGGGTCGATCATACAGCGATGTAATGCTTAGGCCTGGTTCCCGTTCCCCAGGCTCGGAGCAGAACGGAACAGCTGCTGCTGGAGGTGAGCGTGATGAGCTCATGGGCGACCGAGACTGAGCTGTCGGTGCAAGCGCTGGAGAAGAGGAGCCGGAACCCCAACGGCATGAGCACCAAGATCGCCGCCACCAGGGAGGTCAGTGGTGATGTAATGCTGAAAGTTTAATACATGGTTCCTATGGTAGGGATGATGTAATGACAGTAAACCATCCACCCCTCCCTCTCTTCTTGTGTGCATGTATGCACACATGTGCACATACCTACACTCTCTGCACATACACTCACATGCACACACACACACACACGCACACACACACACACACACACACACACACACACACACACACACACACACACAGACTCTCATAAAGGAGCTTCAGAATCGCAAGGCCACCCTCCAAACTATCTCGGAGCAGCTGCAGCCCATTACGGCTGTCCTATCACCAGACCAGTACCCATCTCTGAAGGATCTCCTGGCTCAGCTGAAAGCAAACACCTCCACCCTGTCCAAAATTGAGAAGGGATTACACTCAGTTTTCATCCAACCAAAGGCCGCCATTGCTATGACCAATGGTGATACAGTCGCTGATTCTACTGGCCTGAAATTATCAGGACAAGAAGACGTCGTCCTAAAGCCTTCGGGTTCAAAGAAGGACAAGGGTTATGACAAACTGGATATTGTTGAGCCCTTTGTGTCGCCACTTACTGAGGACGACCAGGTGTGTGTCTGTCTGTCTGTATGTGTGTGTGTACACGTGTGTGTTTCTCACTGTAAGGCCGTTATTCAGTCAGTTTTAGGCCTTTCCAAAAATTTTAATGTGTGACAATTAACAACCACAGAATACAAATTTTCACCCTGCTGCTAAACTGGGCTCACTTAAGTACTAGCTAGTTGCTCATTTCGCTTGTGGGTTTGGTAACGTTACAGTCATTCATTGGTCTTAATTGCCTCTAATTGCAATGAATATTATATACAGCTGTGAATATGTGCTCGAGGCTGTGAATGCAGCTTTAAGTATCAGTAATCATAGAGATCTCTACTAATTCATACAGGTGCCCTCAAGGGCGCTAGACTCAGCCATTGAGAACCTACCCAGGCAACCACAGCCCCTCTCGACCCAGCGCCGAGGCTACGTTGACATCGACATCTCAACCTATGATCGCCCAAGGCTCGGGAATACCATGTCACCTAGCCATCGCCCTTTGCTTGGCCGCACCCTTCCGCTGCACGAACAGCTACTGCAGTTCATTAGCCAAGAATGGGCTGGCTTACCGAAGGAGGTGAGCACTAGTAGCTGATTAGTTGTGAGTGGGATGGGATGCTGGCTAAAGCAGTTTGTTTTGGTCCATTTTTGTCTATTTGTGTGTGTGTGTGTGTGTGTGTGTGTGTCTGTATGTGTGTGTGTGTGTGTGTGCGTGCGTATGTACTATCTTAGCATTGGTGTAATAGCCCACTGAATAGTTAGCACACAGAAATATTGACTCTCAGCTGCTTAAATTGCTAGGAACTCTTTGCTAGCTGTAGTGGTGAACCCCAGTAGTTTGGAGGGTCTCTGAGCTGGGTATACGTTTTGCTAATAAATTTGCACCCACGTGCATTCACACACACACACACACACACACATGCACACACACCCATATGCACACACACACACACACACACACACACACACACACATGCACACACACACACACACAGGCCCTGGAATCACAAGATACTACAGCCCTCCGAGACTCAATTGGTTGTCTAGCAAACCCAATCGACAGAACTGCCTGTACAGAATTTATGAAGTCACTAGATAAACTTCATGCAAGTCTGAAGGGGGTCTATGAACAAATTCCACTCATCAAGACCCCCTCAATCCCAGATTTGGAGCGAGTACACTCTGCTATCGATCAATGCCAGGTTAGCCGGTTACACCCTCCTTCCCTGCCTCCAATCCATACCACCATCGGAATCTGCCTTCCACTATTGCAGTAACTCTCTCCTCCCTTTCAATTTCCTCTAGAAACTTCAATCTCAGCTGGAGCGGGCCCACCCGTTGCTAGGGCAACACAATGAGAAGAGCCTGTCCCTGCTTTTGTCCCTCCCGAGGGGAGCTCCCTCCGCCCGGGTCTCACAGCTAATGGAGATCCGGCTGTTTGACGTCTCCATGATTTGGCACGGTGCCAACATGCAGGTGAGACCACTAGCATAGCAGTGATTGGTCGATGGGTTTGTGGGAACGATATGTAAATATGCAAGCTTATTGGATGGAAAATTATTGAAGAGTAAAGAAACCAAAAAATTGGGGGATTGAATCCAGGGCCTTCTAAATACTAGTCTGATGCTGGCAACAATTAAATCTGCTGATGCTAAAAGCCTTATAGGTTCACACAATGATGGCAAGTCCACTATGGCTAGCTACCCCTCCCTCCCTCTCTCCCTCCCTCCCTCCATCCCTCCCTCCCTCCCTCCCTCCCTCCCTCCCTCTCTTCCTCCCTCCCTCCCTTCTCCAGGTAGCTGCCAAGTTGCGAGAGCTGCGTCTTAGAGAAGGAGACGTAAACACCCTCCACCGCCAGCTGGGAGCCCTCTCCAGGGCCCTCAGTGATGCGAAGGAGCTGCTAAGTCAGAAAAAGAGTATCACTTATGTCAGAGGCTACCTCGACAAGTGCAAAGTAGGTGCTGGCCCATGCAAGGTTTTCACAGCTACCACAAACGCTCTGTCTGAATCATGTCTGTCTTTGGTTGCCTAGGAGATGCATGGGAGGCTGTCAGACCTGTCAGTCCAGCGTGGCGAGGTGTCCTCGGTGATCAGAGAGAGTATCACTCACAGCCCCCAGTCCCCACTTTGCCAGAACCTGCTTGACGAACTAGGAGAGGTAGGAACGTCCCCTTAATGAAGGACATTGTCTCAACAATGACTGTTAGAACACTTGTAAATGACCATTGTATGGAAGCTTGCAATGCTGCCAACTAGAAGTAGACTACACAGTAAACCTTGTGAATTTTATACAATTGTGTGTCTGTGTTCAGACCTGTCTGTCTGTCTGTCTTCTATCAGTCAGTCAGTCGGTTGGTCAGTTGGTCTGTGTGTCTGTCTGTCTGTGCATCTGTCTGTCTGTCTGTCTGCTTGCCTATCTGTCAGTCACTGTGTTTCCCTTGTAGATCGACACTCAGTGGGTGAACACGGTGACTGCTTTGGTGAACATGCCTGTGCTGGAGCCCATCCTGATCGAGCAGATGTGCAGCAATGTTACCAAGGAGATGGCTACCATGGAGACAACCCTGCAAGAAGTGAAAGGCAGAGAGTTAAACCTGGAGGTTGTGAGAGAAAAGTGTCGTAAATGTCAGGTCAGTATGATGTTATAGTTGTGAAATAATACACTAGCCTCGTACCCAGGCCTTGCCTCGCAGCTTTTTTATAGCCATGGAAAAAACTGCTGGCTTTTTTTCCACGGCAGTGAAAGAAGTGTGAGGGGAGGCTCTGGTATGAGGCCAGCTATTCAAGCACGTCACCTCCAATACTTTGTGGCCTTAACTAGAGACCTAATCAAGTCTTCTGATTAATTAACTTACAGTTACAAGACTTTGGTTCAACATTTAAATTGGCTATAGATAGCTTTCATTAACCGCCTGTCATCCAGTTATTAAAGTAAACTTCCTGGTGACCATGTATCACTGTTCTCTTTTCCTCCCCGGCCAGGAGTGTGTCAAGCAAGCCAAGCACATTCAGACATCTCTGAGCTCGGCTGAAGTTCGCCTCAAAGAACTTCAATCTTCGGTCAGGAGTGCTGGGCAGAAGGATGCTGCTGGTGCTGGAGTAGCACAACCAATGGCCGAGGCAGTCAGCTTGACCCAGGCTGGTGACTTGGTGCCGAACGGCGTGACGGGTGAACCCAGTGGTCATGATCGACTTCAAGGTGGTGTCACCTCGCATCAGATCGGTGTCAAGGGTGGTCTTTCCCCATCGAATAGCGTCAGCGGATCGAAGGTCTATGTTGAGATGATGATCACACCGTATGGACCACAGCTGGCTTCAATTAACTACGACGAGTTACTACAGACCTGCCTCTCATTGCTGCCGCAAGCCAACAAGTCAGTATACTAGCAGTACACTTTGGTATACTATCTGTATACTTTTGTATCATACTCGTATACTTTCATTACATCGTGCTTCCCTGTTCTGCAGGATTGTCTCAGAAGCTGAAGCAAATGCAGCTGTTATAGAAAGTGACAGATCCCTGCTGGAACAAATATACACGGTAGGAGCACTGTCTGTCTGTCTGTCTGTCTGTCAGTACATGTCCTCTATAGCCTGCTGCTGGGCTGTCGACCTTATTGGGGCGAGCCTGAGCGAGCCTCACACTAGCGTGTAAGTGGAACAATTTTATTGTGCGTACGTACGTCTGTACGTCCACCATACCGCATATGCGCTTATGCTCCAAATATCCGACAACAGTTCACATGTTGAGCTCACGTGCGTATTCAAGTTTACTTGCACTAGCACTTGACTTCGATCGTACTAACCTCGATGGCTAACCATAGATAATATAGCTCCTGACAGCAAGAAAGAAGAGAGGACAGCAGAAGATACTATCACAGCTAGGGTACTTGCTAGGTGACAACGTAGTACCCGGAGACCCCAGATGCGAGGCTCCAGTGGAAGAGAAAGGTCAGGCGCTAATGGGATAGAGAGGGCCAACGAGAGAGAAGGGTAGCAGGCCCCGAAAGAGAGAGAGAGGCAAGGATGCAATTACGTAACGCGTAACATCAATTGAATAAGGCACCGCAAGCCCTTGAGTTTCAAGAATGGAACATTGGTGTTAGTTACTTGCAGTACAGTTATTTAGGGTAAATTTTATCTGCCAGAGTTGAATTAAGAATTCTTTTCGTAATGGTGCTGCTAGGAGCTGAAAGAGTTGCAGCTGTGGGCCAAGGACACGAAGGCCATGTTGCAAGTGGAGGAACAGCTGCCGGGAAGAGGAGAGCAGGGAGGGACATCACAACACAGGACAAAGAACCAGGTGTGTGTGTGTGTGTACGTGTGTGTGTGTGTGTGTGCATGCATGTGTGTGAGTGTGGATAGTCAGTTGCAGTATAGTCTCATTCCCAGGCAACGCATTCAGAGAAGTCTTCGATGGGGGAGTGGCGTGGGGACGAGGGGAGTGGCCTGGGGACGAGGCTAGCTGCGAATTCGGTAGTGCTGAACCTCAATAGGTTGTAGAGGAGGGAGAAGGGTGGATGATGACAGTTGCCTTCTCAGGCAGTGATGGAAGGCAGCCACTCTACACTTTGTTTCTTGTAGCTACTCTTCGGAGCCCATTGCACCACAGACTGAGCACTGCAACAATTTTTCTAACGATAGGTAGAGAAGTGTAGCCATCTTTTGATTGGTCAGTTCCCACATGTGATTATCAGAAAATTAACGTACCATCCCTACTATCTCTTTCAATCCAGGCTATCTGCCACCAGGTGGTTGCTAGGCAACCAAGGATGGAGTCCCTCCAGTCTCTGTCAGCACAGGCCTTCTTACTTCCGTTGTCTGGCGTGGAAAGGGCGGGGCAGGGGAGGGTGGAGCTTGAGAAGGCCCTTACCAATTTGTACTGTGACTGGGATGAGATCTGCCAGCAGGTGTGTGTGTGTGTGTGTGTGTGTGTGTGTGTAAGCGCATGCTTGTGTGTATGCGTGCGTGCATGCATACGTGTATGTCTGTCTGCTATACTGTAATATAAGTGTTTTTGGTGTGTGTGTGTGTGTGTGTGTGTGTGTGTGTCTGTCTGTCTGTTTGTCTGTCTGTCTGTCTGTCTGTCTGTGCCTATTCGTCTGTTATACTGTAACATTGACCATCATGTGACTGTCACATGTCACCTTCCCCCAGTGTGTTCCGGCAGGTGCACTGCCTCTACTTGGAGCTCCTCTGCCACATGACTTCAGCCTCCAGGCTCCAACTGAGTTTGAGGATGCCTCTCAGATGGTGGAGTGGCTCATCCTTGTTGAGTCAAAGCTGCAGCCAGAGAAAATCATTATCGGAGACTTTGCACAAGTCAGGAGCGTCCTGAGGGAACTGCAGGTAAACTTTTTTTGTCACTATAATGACCCTTTATTGTAATGAGGAGTAAATGTGAGCACTAAATGGAGAAAATACAGGAAAACAAGAAAACTACATCAAAGCACCAAACCATTTGGTGCAGGGGTCAATAATGGTCTGTGGATGGGTACAATTGTCACACGATCGATTTACTGCGGTGCGCCAACCATAGTTCTATGTATAGACTACCGACCAATATGTCCTACGAGACTGCCAGCACTAAGACAGCGGATCGCATGTATTTTTAATGGCAGCCTCACTCTTTCTGGAGTTCCGACCTTGTTTGGAAACGTTTGCAATAGTGTCACATATACAGTAACATCTATATGACATCATAGTGATGTCACACTAGCACCAACACCTAAATGACATCATAGTGATGTCACAGTAGCACCAACATCTATGTGACATCATAGTGCTATGATACTAATAGTATGTGTTCCTTCACCACAGCTGATTGAGCGAGAGCTAACATCAAAAGAGGTGGAGTTCAGGCAGTTCATGAGTGGTGGTTCCGGTACGTCCCCCGATCTAGCGGAGCTCTTATCGTTGCGGTCCCAGACCCAGACTCCAGTTCCCCGTTCCACACCCTCCCCGAAGTGTGTCAAATTTGTTGATGAAGACTCACTTGAAAGGGAGTTGCGGATTCAGGACATCAAAGAAGAGATACCCAAACCCGAAACTCCGATTCCATACGATCAGAATCCATACCCAGCCTACCCCGCAATGGAATGGGGGCAGCAACATTTTGGAGTGGAACCGAGAATGAAGCAGTCCGATTCCCAGAGCACAATATCACTATCACTGTCTCAAATGGCCAGTCCGACTTCTTCAATGCCAGACGAACTATACCAGTTGACTATTCTCTGGAATGGAATCTGGACCACTCTGACCCAGAAACGTCAGAAGCTAGAGTCCACGCTGGGCATATGGAGGGCTTTCGAGTCGAAGAAGGAAGCTTTCTGCAACTTTCTCACTAAAGCTGAAGAGAGAATGAACTCGTTCTTTGTGACTGTGAGTTCAGCGAAGGACCTGGCTGTCATACAAACTGAGATAGTGGAACAGAAGGTATAAATTATACTTAACCCCTTTTGCACATGCACTATATATACCTTAACCCTTTCATAGTCAGCTGCTGATTTTAACTCTTTCTCTACTGCATCTTGCAGCTGCTGGAGTGAATTAACCCTTTCTAAATGTGTTTCCCCCAGGGCTTTGTAGAGGAGGTGAACACTTACAAACAGCAGCTATCCATTCTGAAAGACTTGGCCCGAGACCTGGTGACACATCACCATAGCAGCGACGACACCCACGACCTACAGGACGCGATGGTTCACATAAACAACAGATGGAAAGCGGTGATTAACAGGTACACTGTTTTCACATGACTTTGATTCACCCTCTTGTCAGCCATATTATTATTATTGCCTCATGCATATGCTACTGGTATGTGATGATCATACGTTGCTAGTAGCAACCAGTAATGTGACCATTGTGGCAACTCGAAGCTATCATCTTTCTACCCCTCCTCTCCCCTCCCCCTCTCACACCCACCCACACCCCTCCCTTTCCTCCCCTCCCCTCTCCCACCCTCCCCTTCTCACCCACAGCCTCTCCCAGCACCAGCCAACCATCAACGCCCTCTGCACCCGATGGACCGAATTTTACAATCACTTCCACACTTTCCACCAGTGGCTACGCAACATGGACATCGAGATGTCCAACCTCAACCCCTTTGTTGCCGCCATGGCAACAGTGCGCAGCCAGCTCACTAAACTGAAGGTCAGTGATTCGGTCATGTCCTTACTATTCAGGGAATCCTTGAATTGCAAGGACATTGTCAATTTACCTTTGAGCCAGAGTTTATGTAAGCGCCACTCAGGGTTTTTATATATTTATGCATATGGTGCCACACCTCCTAGGAGAGTCTGGGGCATGCCCCCCTCCCCCCCCCCCGGGAAGTTTGGTGCTTATATACTTGGTAGTTTACAAGTAGCCCATGTTCTCTGTCGATGTTTTAGTGCGTGCTTGTGGTACGTACTGCAAGTGACGAAGGTTGGGAAGAAGAGACCGTGAATGAGGCTGCACCCTGTCTGAAAGCCCGACAGTTTTCTTGGGTGTCACATATTTAATTGCGTTTAAGAATACCATCTTGAGAGAATAGTTGCAGTAACAATTGAAGGGCTCAGAATACCATCTTGAGAGAATAGTTGCAGTAACAATTGAAGGGCTCAGAATACCATCTTGAGAGAATAGTTGCAGTAACAATTGAAGGGCTCAGAACCATAGTGGGCTAACCCAAAATTAAGGACGGGAAATTGCATGATTTGTACAAAAATGGAGTAACAAATATACGTACCCTACAAGCATATGTCCCAAATTTCCTATTTTTCAAAAATATTGGCAGCTCCAGAAACACATTTTAATAGTATTCTCAAACCCAGGAGGGCAGATTCCACATTTGTGGATTAGATCACTGTGGTTCTGAGCCTTTCAATTACCCTAGGAGGGCTACTGGCGGCCTGACTGCTGCTCCTATGCTTAAGAGTTCCAGTAGTTCAACAGGTAAGGTCCTGGATTCAATCCCCCCCCAGCTAGGCTCCATTTTTTTGGGGAGTTTCTTGCCTAATGCAGAAACATACTGGTCTTCAAATTTAAATATCCCCATCCAGGAAATCCAGCAGGAGCTGAACTCCCACGAGGGGGCTCTTGAGACGATACGACTTCAGGCCTACAAGCTCCTGCAAGGGATTGGTGGTTGCCATGTCAACGCTGCAGCCATACATAGCAAGCTAGACAACATGGCTCGGAGGTGGGACCATCTTGAAAAGCTAGCACAGGAGAGGTACGTTCTGAGGAGTAACTAAGGGTTACTGTCCTTACTGTTCAACGACTTTGCAGTTGGTGTCCTTACTATTCAAGGACTCTTCTGTTGAGTGCAGTCATACATGAAAGCACAAAAATACGCATTTTTCATGTATTTTCTCCAATAAAATTCTTACCATCCCTATTTTGAGCCGGGTCTACAATTACATCATAGTGCAAAAGGGTCCAGTGAGTGTCCTTAGTATTCAAGGACTACTACCCAGTCTTACGGAAGACCTACTGTTGTCTTTGTCTGACAGGAAGTCTGCTCTGGAGCAGGCACTGACAGAGAAGCAAGACTTGTTGGCTCGGATGGCCGACTGCTTGGCTTGGCTGAACCAGGCAGAACGGCACCTGGCCAATCAGAGACCTCTCGGCACCGACTACCACCGCATCCACGAGCAGTATGAAGTCCAGCAGGTGGGCCGATCTAATTACAGGGAAGAAAATATTTCAACAGTGGCCTTGTCCTAGGTACCCCTTCCTACAGATGCACTAATTGAGCTACTAAAGGGTTATTTTGATAATCAGCCCCCCTCCTGTGGTTTAGCTGTTGTATCATTTACACAAGTATGGGTACTAAAATAACCTCTTCCAAGCACTGGATTATGCTTTAGATCATACTGTAGCAGTATGAACCAATCAGATTGCTGGGTTACAGAGCGAATGTCGGTTAGTACCCCGCACGATGAATAACGATGGAGTAATGTCCAACATGCAGTACAATCTAAGTCAGTTAGCGCTCCATAAACTCGGGCTCTCCCTACATCACTGACCTCGGGAAGTTGGTTGCCCTCATGGCTTGGCCTCGACCGTTTCTCGGGCAACCAACTTTCCGCAGCCAATGATGCAAGTAAGGCTCTAACTTCATCAATGCCGACGTTTCGACTACTGTGCTGTAGCCTTCTTCAGGGCAACATAGAAGAAGGCTACAGCATAGTAGCCGAAACATCGGCATTGATGAAGTTTTTGACAAGTATTTCGGGTTGGAATTGAAGAACTTCGGCATGAATTCTACTAGCCAATCGAGAGAACCCTGGAAGAATTATTTTAAGCTCTAACTATTGCATAAATCCCTTGGCGTAACGAAAGGACTGATCTGAAATGAAACAAATTTCATTGTTTCTTGGTATTGCAAATTTTACAGCTGTCTATCCTCTCATAGGGCTTCTGGCAGGAGACGCAGGAACAGAAACCTAAGATGGAGATGGTGATTTCCGCGGGAAATCAAGTTGCCATGGACATGCCTGGGGGCGTGGCAATTGGTGAGGGCCTAAAGGCGCAATGTAGTGCCGTGAAGGAGAGGTGGGAACGAGTGTACCGGGCAACGGAGCTGTGGGGAAAGACGCTGGAGAAGGTCAACCCAGAAATGGAGCATTTCCAGGTAAGACATTTAGAGAGAGATCATTTTGTGGGCATAGCTACATCCGGGAGTGGAGTGGGGGGGGATCCTGGTGGGAGGCTTCGAGCCCTGGGGCAAGCCCTGCTTTGCCGAGGGGAGCCAATTGCCCCCTTGACGGTTGTACGGCTATGAAGCGTTTGTTGGGTCAGACACCATACTACAGTGGAGCACTATACAGCTATATATAGACCCATAGGTTGCATATGCTCCACTGTAATTCAATGAAGAGATTTAAAGGAGAGAGCCTGAGATTGCTATTTCACATTAACTGAACTCAGATTATAAAGTTGAACCCCATTTGTAGGCATTACTTAAGGTGACTTTGAAGCTAGCTAAAAAAAACTGGCTTACAAACCGACTTATTATGTATGTGTAAATCGGGCTGTAGACGGCTACTTCAATAGACCTTTATCCATTGGCGGGTAAAAGTAGGCACTAAATGGAGAAAATACAAGAGAACATGTTTTGATGTCATGAAACATAAGAACATGCTTGTTTCCTTGTAATTTCTTGTGCTTCAAGCACTTTTACCCCCCATTACATCATATCGGGTAAAGGTCTATTATCAACATCAGAGTGTTGTGTGCCCTGCTGTTATGTCTTGCAAAATGTCTGGGGAGTATCTGATTCCGGGAATTTTACATGGGAACCCTGAAATCAATCCACCCAAGTCCACCGAACACAAGACTACCCATTGCATCATTACATCATTGCTCAGTGCACACCACTGGGATGTGAACACACGCATCTACACATTCATTTCTTTCAGGTACTCTATTTGGACGGCGCTCAGCAGTTGACGGACGCAGAGATGCAGGCAGCGAACTTTGAGCCCGTCTCCACGTACGTCTTCACCCTGCGGAGACAGCTGGAAATGCTTCAGGTGACAAAAACATAGCAACCATCCGTGGGTCACGATTTAAAAGGACTACCTCATCACTTTGTAACTCTAGCATGAGTAATTAATTCCCAATGACATTGCAGGCTATAGAGAGAGTTATCAACCCATCACAACCACTTCCCTTATGCTGACTGGTAGCAAGATAACAGGCATTTCACCGACTCTAATTAAAGGAAGTTTTCGCATACCTACAGTACAGAGGACAAAGGGAAAGAAATTTTACGGTCTAGTGAACATTACTTTACGTAATATAAATGATTTGCGAGCCATAGAACCGTGATTAATAGTAACTGGAGAAGCTCCAATCTTCACTCGACCGTTAACCATTCTTTGTGTGAGTGAATATTGTACTCATTTGATAATGGATCACATCAAACACCTGGTAACTAGAAACTGAATATCTGAATCACTAGACCTTTAAACCTTACTCTCTCAATGCATGACTGCCTTTCTGGGAGACCATTTCCCGATACACAGGCTCAGTTGTTGATTGGTTTATCATTTGGTGACCAATAAAGGAAAATTCAGTCTTGGCCAGATTAATCAGCCATGAACATTAGTCTGTATAGTAGCTTCATTTGAAAACTGTTTATATGATTGGTCTCTTTGAGCAGCTGCATGTATAGCCGCCATGTCTGATGACCGCTAGACAATGCTCTGTATTTCGCTGCTTCTCACACACGACGTGCTAACCTCGAACCCAGGTCCTCTGGGTAGGAGGCTAACGACGTGCTAACCTCGAACCCAGGTCCTCTGGGTAGGAGGCTAATGACGTGCATGAGGACACCATTGGAAAACATGAGCATCTATGTATACACACCCACATACATGCTAGCATTCTAGGATGCATGCTCCCTCACACCTACCATGGCTTGCTCAATCCCTTAATTATAGGAAAGTACTAGAAACACAAGAAATTACAAGCAAACAGGATGTTTTATGTTTAACAATTTATTAAATTTACCCCCCCCTCTCCCCACCCATGTTTATCATTTAGTGACCAATAAAATCAGTCACGAACAGATTGATCTGCCGTGAACATTAGTCTGTGTAGTAACTTCATTTGAAAACTGATTGGGCAGCTGCAGCCTCTATATATGTCTAATGGCCTCTAGACGATGTTCTGTATTTCGCGTGCTTGAGGTCACACACAACATACTAGCCTCGAATCCTGGTGCTCAAACTTTGAGTATGTGGGTAGGAGGCTAATGACGTGCATGAGGACAGCATCGGAAAACATGAGCATCTACCTATACATACCCACATACATGCTACTCAGCATTCTAGTGGAGGCATGCTCCCTCACACCTACCGTACACACACTTCAAGACTTGCTCAGAAACACAAGAAATTACAAGCAAACAGGATGTTCTTATGTTTTCATGCAAGAACACTACATCAAAGCACATGTTCTTAATTCT
Source organism: Phakellia ventilabrum (assembly GCA_963921505.1). NCBI lineage: Eukaryota > Metazoa > Porifera > Demospongiae > Axinellida > Axinellidae > Phakellia > Phakellia ventilabrum. The sequence continues at coordinate 390,165 of OY997386.1, read as the reverse complement.
GTACCTTTTCCATTTAACGCCCACTTTTATCCCCCTTAATTCCCTAGCAATTTATTAAATTTACCCCCCCCCCCCCCCCCCCCCCCCTTCCCCCCAATCAGCTCTTCGAGTCCACCCTGGTATCTATTGGTAACGTGCTGGAGGATATAGTGGCATCACAGAAGCGGCAGCTGGAAATGGGTGTGAAAGTGGCGCCAGATTTGATCGCCATGGTGAAGCGTTTCCACCAGCGCTGGAATGAGCTGAAGCAGTTCATCACCGACCGACGCACAGGCATCGAAAAAGGCCTGCAGAAGTACGACATGGAAACTTTAGGCATCGCCTGTGAGTTTAGCAGTGGAAGCATATTATACACATCACGATCTAACATCCTGTCATTTCATGTAACAAACATAAGACCTGGTTGGGAAAATGTCAAAAGAAATAGGGATGGGAGTCCGTAAAGGTACTGTGGTGTCTTTCGTTCCTACCTTGTTTGGTTGCTTTTTGGGATTCCATCCCTATATGTTTTTCATTTTCTAAAATGCTTTTTTAGATACAAAAACTTGTCTGTGATGTGTTAAACTTTGCAGCTGTGCACAGGTACTTAAAGTTAATATACTTCTGAGCAGAAAAACAAGAAGTACCTGTAATATATAATATTATAATATTTATTTTTTCCTTTTAGCTGTCCCCAGAGGGTGGCACAGGGCGAAGACTGATAACGGGACACCTTACTACATCAAGTGAGAGGAGCAGTGTTTTGTGCTGAACCTCAGTAGGGAGATATTATACCACTCAGCTCCTAAGCCATTGACAAATGGACCTTTATCCATTACTTTTGGGGGGTAAAAGAGTAGGCACTAAATGGAGAAATACGAGACCGCATGCGCTTTAATGACAGACCAAGCTTGCATAAACCTGCTAATACCCCAAATTTGAAATCTTAACTCCTTACCACTCCTGAGATATTGCAACTTTTGTTCAATTTTTTAGCAAAATCGGTGCTGCAGTTGTATGGCTTCCCTATTCCTTATATATAGGAAAATAAAAGTTTTGAGATAACCTATTAAAAGTGTTTCCCTGATGTTTTTATACTTATTTGGATATGAAAAAGTGGTTATAACCTCTAAATTCAAAACTTTTTGAAATCTACTCTTCTGTAGTTTCTTGTATGCAAACATAAGAACAAGCTTGTTTGCTTGTAATTTCTTGTGCTTCCAGCACTTTTAACCCCCATTTTATAAGGGTCAAATTCTAGTTGCAATAGGCATTCAGTTTAAATTACCACCCGCTTACTCCCTCCCTCCCGCCCTCCCCTCCCTCCCTCCCTCCCTCCCCCTTCCCCCCTCCCCCTTCCCCCCTCCCTCCCTCCCCCTTCCCCCCTCCCTCCCTCCAGTGCCCTGGCTGGCAACAAGAGCCAGTGGTCTCACCCTGAGCTGTCGATGCTCTACCATCGGCAGAAGACCATGCATGGTCTCCCCTCCTACCCCAGCTCTGCCTACCCCATTGCTCTCAAACTCAGGGCCGTTCAGAGGGTGACACAATGTGAGTGGTGGGGAGGGAGACGTAGATGATAGTCACATGTTCAGGCCTTGGATACTATAGCCGGGCCTAGGATACTACAGCCAGATCTTGGATACTATAACCAGATCTTGGATACTATAGCCGGGCCTTGGATACTTAGCCTTTTTGTTGAATGATATGGAAAATTTGGAACAAATAAAGTATTCCTTGAAGGAATAATCATCAAGGAATACTTTATTTGTTAATTTTCCACGTCACTCAAGAACTAGGTACTCGAAATAATTAACGAGTTGTTTTTTTTTTTTGAGTACCTACATGTAGATGTTGACTACTGCACATTGAAGACGAAGCATTGGAGGTTTCTCATATTGGCTACCTCACTATTCTTCCACCCCCTCCACACACACACACACACACACACACACACTCAGTGAATCTTCTTAGGACTAGAAATGCCCTGGAGGCATTCACAGAGCACGAGTGCCACACTGACCCGCATCGCGTCCTGTCCTGTTCTGATATGGCACTACTTACCCTCAGCATGTTCCAGCGGGCAGAGGAGGAGCCAATAGGCCCCACCCACACAGGAAGTCCCCTGGACATTGAGGATGCTGTAGAGTTGACAACGTGCTGGCTAAGAGATGTGTATGACTTGTAAGTACTTCTGAGTATGAGCCCCACCCACACAGGAAGTCCCCTGGACATTGAGGATGCTGTAGAGTTGACAACGTGCTGGCTAAGAGATGTGTATGACTTGTAAGTACTTCTGAGTATGAGCCCACCCCTGAGTATGAGCCCACCCCTGAGTATGAGCCCAGCCCTGAGTATGAGCCCACCCCTGAGTATAAGCCCACTCCTGAGTATAAGTCCACTCCTGAGTATAAGTCCACTTGTAATATGAGCCCCCTGAGTATAAGCCCACCCTGGGTATGGGCACACCCCTGAGTATTGCTTCATTACTGAATGTACATACAAACTCACTTTTCCAATGTAGGAAATAGCACTGGCATGGTAGGTCGTACTTTTAGCGCCAACACCCCCCACCCCTAGCTTCTCGATCAGGGCATATTAGGTACTCTGAAGAAATATTACTTACCTGACTTTAGAGGCCAGATTGTAATGTAGTACCAGCCTCATACCCAATGAAGTTTGTGGTATATATTCTCTAGTCCTGATCACTAAGTGTCTCTCCTCCAGTGCCCACGAGGGAGTGGTGAGTTGTCTGTCCTTTCAAGTGGCAGTGCTGTGTATGTCTCGGGGAAGGTTGGAGGAGAAGTACAGGGGTGAGTGTGTGTGTGTGAGTGTGTGTGTGTGTGTGTGTGAGTGAGTGAGTGTGTGTGTGTGTGAGTGTGTGTGTGTGTGTGTGAGTGTGTGTGTGTGTGTGTGTGAGTGAGTGAGTGTGTGTGTGTGTGTGTGTATGTGTGTATATGTGAGCGGGTGTGTGTGTGTGCATGTGTGTGTTAATGCAAGTCGAGCACAGATGGCGATTGATGCCGTTACTTGATTCTCACATTACAAGCAGAGGATTGGCACACCTCCTAGCGGAGGATTGGCACACCTCCTAGCAGAGGATTGGCACACCTCCTAGACTTGTTTGATTTGTATGTGCATCTAAAGCAAAGAAGAAAGAACTGTATTCCTAGTATCCATGTGATGTGTGTGTGTGTGTAATAGAATTTAATATGCCTAATGTGTGTATGGTACATGTGCACACGAAATTCTTATGAATCATTTGATCAATTTTGTGTTTTAATTCTTTCACGCCAGGTCTGTTCAAGGTGATCTCGCGGAACCAAGACAGCATCGATCTTGATCAACTTACAGAGTTTCTGGAGCAGGCCATTCAGGTTAGCCTCCAGCCTACCCAGGCCCTCCACGCCCAGATTTTATCTCACAACTGTGGAGCGAGGTCTTCCACTCCCCCATTTTCTCCAGGGTTGCGAGATAAAATCAGGGCATGGAAGGTCTTGGTAAGAGTTAGTGTGTAGGAGTGGGTGGGGCAATACTGATATTCACAGACACAGAACAGGTGTTGAGTACTAGAAAACATGAATAGATTGTTACAAGAAAACATAAACTACAGCATAACAAGCCAGGTATGAATCAAGCAGTGTTTATATTGGGACACAGTTTCCACGAATACTCCCAGGCGAATGGAGGCAGGAAGGTCGCTCAGGTCACGTATGCTGCCTTGGATCACGTAGGGAGGAGCTGAAGGCTGCAATTAGGTAAACAATGAGGGCCTTGATACAACCTCTGGTTTACACTGGGTCACTCCTACCTTATTCCAAGGTCACGCATCTGTGTCAGCATCTTTGTCAGCAGCTGCGCATAGATCACAATTTGTTTAAGTGCCCAATGCTGTCTGGGTTTTATTGCAGGTTCCCCAGAGTGTGAGTGAGACACAGTACTGCTCTCTGCATGAGGCGGACATCAGTGCAAAGGAGTGCTTTAAACAGGTGAATGTACGACTGTGCGTGTGTGTGTGTGTGTGTGTGTGTGTGTGCGTGCGTGCATGCATGGTATGTAGAGTATGTGATAACTACATTGTAAGTGCTTAGAACCTGACTCTGGTACTCTCAAATGATTGCCAGATAACAGTACTTTTGAATTTCTCTCTGACACACGCACACGTGCACACACACACACATACATACACACACACATACATACACACACACACACACACATACACACACACACACACACACACACACACCACACACACACACACCACAGCACGTCGGTGTGGGTCGGCTACTCCTCCCTCAATTCATCTCTTGGTTGCAGACGGAGCCGAAGCCTCTGGCATGGCTCTCCGTCCTCCACCGCCTGGCGGCCTCAGAGGCTGTGCAACACGACGCCAAGTGCACTGTATGCAAGACCTACCCCATTGTGGGCTTCAGGTGGGTGTGGCTTTAGGTGGGTGCAGTTTTTGATGGGTGTGGTTAATAGCATACTATACTCAAAGGAGGACGTATTTTCATTAACATTGCACGAATGAAATGAACCATAAAATGAACTGCAAAAAAACTACTCATTACAGGCCTACAGAATCGTATATTGCAACCACATTACTGTCTTATTCAGGTATTAGCCTGGAGACGATGGTATGGCCTGGAGACGATGGTATAGGAATTAGAAGCATCTTGACTTTGCATCCCCCAAACAATTAATCTAGCTCCTCTACTGAAGCTCCATCTCACACTTGAGAGCGTTGTCTACGTCCAAAGGGTGTGGTCAAACAATCACGTGATATCAATGACATAAGCTACAATGGCTTGGTCTTGTGGGGGGGAGAGTCCCAGGGACTTCCCCCATGGAGGCAGCTGCAGGTATGGGACAGATTTTATCTTGTGCAGAACCTCCTTGCAATGATAACATGGAGACAATTGCAAGTTTTGTTGGTTGATCTCTGCAGGATTAAGAGATTAAGTTGTGGCAAAGGCTTCTCTTGTCATAACCCATAAGCATTTGAGTGCTAATTAGGTCAGCTGCCTGGCCTGGCAACAGCTGTAGGGCTAGCGAGGAGTTGCTGCTCAACTCCAGGTAAACGGAGTCATTTTGCGGTTGCTCTAGCAGCATCTCCAATCACGGGAAGGTCCTGTTTCTTGAGCACCAGATCTTGTGTGAACCAGTCATCGCTGCTCACTCTCTCCCTCCCTCCCTCCCCTCCCCCCTGCAGGTATCGCTGTCTGCAGTGCAGTGGGGTGGATATGTGTCAGACCTGCTACTGGGCAGGCAAGACAACTAAGGGACATGACCGATCCAAACACTTTATGGAAGAATTCTGTGCAGCTGTAAGTGACTGTCACATAAGGGGGCTTGAAAGTTACTAAGGCAGCGACTTATAATATAATTGTTTTCTCTCCCCGCCACATGCATTATTGGCTCCACATGGTGCTTGGAGGGGACAGGAAAAAAGCATATTATAAGTCGTGGCCTAATAGTGCCAATTTATGCTGCCAAGAACTCTCATATAGCAAAAATATGATTACTTAGTTGCATAGGTAAATTAAACCACTGCTTAATTAATTCAGGTAATTTAGTTTTGGGAAGCTTATCTGTGTCTGTGTGTGCAGCGGCTTTTCCAGTCTAGTGGAGAGATGGCATGTGCCCCATTGATAGCGTAAACTGCTTCTATTATCTATGGTGCCCTTCAGACGATGGCGTCTGCCAAGGAAGTCGGTGAGACTAGACTGGATTGCAGTCCTTAAATAATTAGGACACCGCTTGTCACGACCAGGAAGTAAAGTCAGGCGCTTGGTAGTGGAGCCGATATATCCGATAAATGATATATCCAATAAAAGTTGTGTGGTCTGTTTACCCACTATCAGATACCAGACAACCATTTTCAAACACCCAGAATATTAAGTGATGCCACGTGGCAGTCCTGAGTACAGAATGGACGTTATTCCATCGCATATTTCGATCGCATAGTAAGGGAGGGGCTCATACGTGTACGATGCACAGTTGCTGCGGATATTGCAGCAACTACGTGTCACATATAAAGCCCCACCCTTACAGGAAGTTCAGGGATACAGCACTTTAAGAGCAGCAAGGCAATTGAACTACACTACTACCCAAAACTGCCACATGTAGAAATTCCTTGAATGACCAAGATTTGTCATTTCCTTTTTCAGAGAAACTCCGGCGATGAGGTAAAAGACTTCCTCAAACTGCTGCACAGAAGCTTCCGGAAGAAGAAGAAACCTCTTCTCCAACAGGAAGACAATCTCCCACAGGTGGTGGGAGACCACGCCCCTAGCCCCACCCCTCCTTCTCCATATTCCCGGGCTACCTCACCCCCCGCTCGGAGGAGGCATTCCGTTAGGAGCTCTGTCCAGTGAGAACTGCATGAAGCATGCATAAAAGCTCACCCTAAGTATAAGCCCACCCTGAGTATAAGCCCACCCCTGTGTATAAGCCCATTCCTGAGTATAAGCCCGCCCCTGAGTATAAACCTACCTGAGTATAAGTCCATCTCGTGAATATGAACCCACCCCTCAAATTAACACATACACACACACACCTACACACATATACCTACACACACACACCTACACACACACACACACACCTACACACACACACACACACACACACACCTACACACACACACACAGAATTAGAGATCTTCCTGATGATGCCTCTCCTGTTCAGAGTCACAAACCTGCCACTTCTGAGGGGGCGGGGCCAGGAAATATGGCCTTAGGCCGTCCACTACCATCCAGCCCAAGGTACGTCAGATCCATCCACTGACACAAATGAGACAGCCTCATTCCCAGTCTCTCCCTCCAAGCTTTTCATCGCTTACAGTCCAGAGAGACTGGAAATGAGGCTGCTTACTACCCTTGTACCCAAGCCCATGCGAGAACGAGACTGCTTGCTGGCTAGCTCTCGAATGCCCTGATTTTATCTCACATAGCTATAGCAAAAAAGCGTGCACATGAAGCCTTGCCTCACTCCCTCCCAGGTTTTTCATTCCATACAGCACATACAGACTGGGAATGAGGCTACAAATAAGCGCACCTGTTTACAGAAAAACCGGAATTTTGATGGAATGCTTTTAGTGTGCAGTCTTCACAAAAGCATCTTGATATCAAAATAACTATGTGGCCGGAATCAAACTAACAGGCCCACCCATAGCTGGCCTGTGGAGGGCAGCAACCACTTGAAAGAGACAACAATAACTGTCATTTAATAACGTTTACATACACCCCCAGTTTTACTAGAAAACTCCAAAATTCCATGGCCGCTGATGAGATTTTTTGCAAGGATGTGGCCAGTTATATTGCAGTTTTCTCTTTGAGTGTACGGTTCAGATAAGGACATAATTTGATGATAACTAAATAGCTCTTTGATAGGAAGCGAACCATTCTAAGCAGTTTACATTCCTCTTATCCCACAAGCTCAGCTTCATGTGTTTTCCGGAAGGCTGCTTGCCGTTAGTGGGGGGGGGGGGGGGGGGGACTGACTCCACAAGTCTGCTGTGCAGTAGGTGCTCATTTGACATTGCATCTCTTGCCTCAAAGAGTGTTGGCTATTGTGCACATACCATCTGCAAGTTTATCTTAGAGTCAGCTATGCAGTCTTATCCAAATAGAGATTTTGTTGATAAATTGATAAATTTCTGACTCTATCTGGCTCATATGAAATTTTTGGACCCCTCTATTTCAACCCCCTGAAATTAGGACCCCTCCATATTAAGGACACTAACAACTCTATCAGGCTCATATGAAATTTGGGACCCCTCTATTTCAACCCCCTGAAATTAGGACCCCTCCATATTAAGGACACTAATAACTCTATCAGGCTCATATGAAATTTTGGACACTAATGCACCATCTTAATATAAACTGACCCCTAAAATGTGGACTCCCCCTTGAACACGACACATCACACACGTAAGAAAAAATATCAGGCCCACAACTAGCTGAAAGGACATGCACACGTGGGCCTGGGAATGATGCATCTAAATTATTTGAAGGAGACTATTTTACAGGTACACTGTGGGGAGAGAGTTTGATACTCGTCTATTTGAACAGCTGTAATTTTCTTTACGTTTGCAGGAGGGCAGGAAACCCTGGTACCCTGCCCATCCCCCCTCGGGTCCCCCCAAAGCCATCCAGACGGCAGGGGCCACAGCAGGAGGAGTTTGGGACCAGGCAGCAGGAAGTGGGTGGAGCCAACAACCAAGCAAGAGGCGGGGCCAAGAAGTTGGATGCCTCACTGTCAAGAATTACGAAGGAAAACAGGTGAGTCCTGTGATGATTTTGGTTATCAAGTGTGGTATCCATTTTTCTTTGGCCTGTGATGTTCCCTAACACACAATACTATATATCTCGGCTCGTCCCCAGGTTCTCCTCGTCCCCAGGTTCTCCCAAATTGATATTGAAAACAAGAGCCTGATACCTTTTCTCGAATGAGTCAATTTACTTAATTATGTGTCGGCTGGGACTGATTGAAATTCAGCTGCATTTCTCTCTACCTTTTGTCGGCGACACTGCTTCAGCACTCAGTCTGTGGTACCCTTAGTTTAGCTCCAAGATGTATTATCAGTGTCTGAGAGCTACAGCTGCACGCACAAATAAATCCTTTCTGGCCCTTTCTACTCCTAAATGTCACTCACATGAGAAAAGATACCAGGGTCTTCCCCGTCTTTGCAAGGCTAAAAGATACCAGGGTCTTCCCCGTCTTTGCAAGGCTACTAGATACCAGGGTCTTCCCCGTCTTTGCAAGGCTACTAGATACCAGGGTCTTCCCCGTCTTTGCAAGGCTAAAAGATACCAGGGTCTTCCCCGTCTTTGCAAGGCTACTAGATACCAGGGTCTTCCCCGTCTTTGCAAGGCTACTAGATACCAGGGTCTTCCCCGTCTTTGCAAGGCTAAAAGATACCAGGGTCTTCCCCGTCTTTGCAAGGCTACTAGATACCAGGGTCTTCCCCGTCTTTGCAAGGCTACTAGATACCAGGGTCTTCCCCGTCTTTGCAAGGCTACTAGATACCAGGGTCTTCCCCGTCTTTGCAAGGCTACTCTATATCACTTTTGCATCGTCCATTACCAAAACTGGTGACGTACGAACATTCCACATTGATTTTTCATACTGACAAGGGTGCATCGAGCAGCTTCAGCATGATGCATGGGGGGAAACCTTAAACTAAGCATGGAAGCTACCAGAGGCAGTTATTTCCTCCAACCTTCCTGTTTACAGACACTAACCAGCTGTCATCTGGCTGCATTCGGCCCTCTGCCTAGAGGAAACAAAACTTCAATGAGCACTTCTTTGGAAAAAATGTTTATATTAATTTGAGGCTTCCCCCTGGTGCCCACTATACCATACCATAGGGTATCAGACACAGTTCATCGGGCAGAGTGAACTGTTTGACTCGCGGAACATGCTACGCTAATCTTTGATCTGACCCCACTCCATTGACGTCTTTCTCCATTGATGTCTTTTCAATTTTGATCCCTAACCCCTTTGTTCTACTACACAAAACGCACACACACACACATACACATACTGTATACCTCTGTGGTGAGCTCTGTACCATACACATACTGTATACCTCTGTGGTGAGCTCTGTACCATACACATACTGTATACCTCTGTGGTGAGCTCTGTACCATACACATACTGTATACCTCTGTGGTGAGCTCTGTACCATACACATACTGTATACCTCTGTGGTGAGCTCTGTACCATACACATACTGTATACCTCTGTGGTGAGCTCTGTACCATACACATACTGTATACCTCTGTGGTGAGCTCTGTACCATACACATACTGTATACCTCTGTGGTGAGCTCTGTACCACACACATACTGTATACCTCTGTGGTGAGCTCTGTACCACAAAATATTAGAACTACTTTAGCATGTCACTGAGTGTGGCAGGAGGAGAAATAGTTTTTGGAGTTAATGTACGAACTTCAATCTGCTGGTTCATTGTGGAGGTTCGGGCCTGCTTGAGCTCCAAGACATGTGCTTCCCCCTTCGTTCTCTGTATTGCATAACACTGCGAAGGAGAGAGAAGGAGTAACCATCCTTCACACATACACACACACACACACACACACACACACACACACTCACCACCCTCAGACACCTCTCTGAAGGACTGAAAGGTCTTCGAGAACGTCGAGACTCTACCTCCTCCTCCATCAGCTCCCAGACGGATGGTGCAGAACCGTCTTCTCCGGAACAAATCATGAAACAGCGCACCACGTTCCTGCAAGGCCGGGTGGAGCTGCTCCAGGAACACAACAACCAGCTGGAGAGCTGCATCAGGCAGCTCAAGATGATTGCCAGCATGGTAGGAAACACCTCAGTATGTAGAGTGTTTCTCAGTGACATTTTCATATTATGACGATTAATACTAGCCACCATGTTGCTGTACAGCTCTGTTATGGCATAGAAATGAGAAATTATATTTATTGTTACTGATACTCGCTGTAGCAGCTGCCCGTCCATCGAAATTCACAAGGGATGATGTTCAAGGCCTAGGCTGAGCTAGCTGCTACAGTTGCTATACAGACAATTATTAATTTAACCAACTAGGGGTGGGGTTGGTATGTAATTATGGACTAGTAGTTGCTATAATCATGTTTACTATGTACATGAGAACGTTTTCGGTGAAGCGATTTGACCTTGTACAAGAGTGCTGTTACAAGGATTGGTGCATGATTCTTAGGGTGGCTGCCATGCACGTCATTCATACATGCATGTACATTGTGTCGACTATGTTGACTTTGTACACCAGCCAGTGGAAAGCTATGATGTCATGTGAAAATGCTCTAGTTGTTGTTTTAGCTCACAAGGTAGTCATGTGACTATCATGTGATCAATTATTACAGTGCCCTCTCTTTCTCTTTTGCTTACAGAGCCAGCAAACCCAACAGCTGACGCCTGTCGAGGTCCCCTCACGACGACCTGTGTTGAATGGAACCTTAAAACCCGCACCAACAGCTGCATAGGTCCATTTGTGTACATAGCCAGTACATTCACCTCTGTGTACAGAATTTTTTAGCCCATTGGGATTTATATGTTTTACACCATATTATACAATGCCAGATGAATTTTGTCCAATCAATTTTGAACCACACAATCATGATTAATTTTTACTTAACTTAATTCCGCGCGCGCGCGCGTACGCGTACGCGTGGGCATTTGCTATGACATAATTTTTATTTAACCCCTGAAAATCTTCGAAGAAAATGGCGTTCCGAGTGCCGTGTTGTTTCGGTTCATCGCGCTTTCTGGGGACCAGCTTTTTTGAGCACAGCCGAAGCAGTAGCTTCAGCCACCCTTTTTCCTATCTTCAGACTTGCTGGCGCACGAACGGAGCGCCTAGATTGCCTCCAGTGCGGTACCTCAGAGTCAAAGCCAGGAGTCATCCGAGACATCGCTCTCAACAACCTACCACTAAGCATCATAACATTTGGGCAACCAACAAAGCATGGGTAGGGATATTTTTTAGATTGTATTGCATGCATGGCTTCGATACTGCAGGGACGCAATACTTTGGGAAGCCACGCCCAATGTTAGGAAACCACGCCCATTTCCAGTGCTTAATTGCTGGTCTGTATATTTGATCGTCATTGAGGCTTCTGCCTAATAAACTTGGTCCTAGCAACCAGTGACTTATGCGGGCTTGACCCTAGCGACTAGTTCTGCGTAAATTTTGCGAGTCAGTATAATTGTTTTATTTCCGTCTTAATGAGCTTTTAATTGGTGGAATATGGTACACTGCACTTTAATTGGTGGTGTTATTCTTTGTTTTGCAGATGCTGAAGTTTGCACATGAAAACGGTAAGAGCCAATTTAGGACATCTGCTTAGCAACCAAACATAGATGACTCGTTAATTAACTTCAGAATGTTCACCTTAATACCCAATTGGGCCTGATTCCAGGTTCCTCTGCCTCTGACTTTGCACATCTTGCAGCCGTACTATTATACTCAGTGGCTGTGAGCTACAATGGGTAATTGAGTGCTCAGACTGAGAGGCTGTGAGCTGCAGTGGGTAAATGAGTGCTCAGACTGAGACTGTGAGCTTGGTGCGGTTGTCACGCATGCAGTTGGTCCAACTCATTCCATATGCATTGTGTATTTCCTGTCTGAATGCATCACTCACTGCAAACAAAAGAAGCTTTACTTGCTCATACCATGCCTTGGATTGAGGCCAGCTAATGATGCAGCTTCCTTCTATTGAAATCCTATAACTCCCCTCCCCTCCCCTCCCCTCCAGGCTATCTCTCCTGGACACGCAATGCGGCCATCTGTGCCGGAGTTGGGGCCACCATAGAAATCATTGAGGAGGGGTCACCTATGATTGAGGACTTCGCCATTGGTGAGTGGAACCAGATTTACTCCTTCAAAGCACTGTATCTCTGAAATCTGGTAGGGCTGATGTGATGCATGGTTGCTGTGGGCACTGCAGCACATTGCTTACGAGCCCCACCCCTTAACTCATAGCAACTGTGAGCCCCACCCTTACTGGAAGTTCAGAGATACAGCACTTTGAACATAGCAACACAATCGAAATATGGAATAGCAGTTCATTTTCTACCTGTGACTATCACACACGTTATTGTACATTGTACACTTGTCAATTTACCAAATTGTCTGTTGCAGTAGGTCTAAAAAGCCCATTCTGTGTAGAAACTCACCTTCCCCCCCCCCCCCCCCCCATTTGAGGATAGCCCTTGAATAAAATGGCACTCCAAAGTTTATGCTTGTGGTCACATAACTCCTCTTCTGCCTACTTGGGTTTTGCCAATTTTCTTCCCCCCCATCCTCAATGTGGTCCACTTCCACTAACATCAGTGCCAATTTTTTTCCCAACAGACAACAAGCTGAACCATTTTCATGATTTTTTGTTTTAGCATCAGGTTTCAAACCCTAGCTCTGTGTTAACCACAGCAGACGAATGGTGATGTCAACACTCTAATCGTTAAAGCGTCAGCCGGTTAAGGAGAAGACGAAAAAAGGCAAAAACAAACCTTCCCCCTCCCCCCCCCCCCATTTGAGGATAGCCCTTGAATAAAATGGCACTCCAAAGTTTATGCTTGTGGTCACATAACTCCTCTTCTGCCTACTTGGGTTTTGCCAATTTTCTTCCCCCCCATCCTCAATGTGGTCCACTTCCACTAACATCAGTGCCAATTTTTTTCCCAACAGACAACAAGCTGAACCATTTTCATGATTTTTTGTTTTAGCATCAGGTTTCAAACCCTAGCTCTGTGTTAACCACAGCAGACGAATGGTGATGTCAACACTCTAATCGTTAAAGCGTCAGCCGGTTAAGGAGAAGACGAAAAAATGCAAAAACAAACCTTCCCCCCCCCCCCCCCCCCCCCCCCCCATTTGAGGATAGCCCTTGAATAAAATGGCACTCCAAAGTTTATGCTTGTGGTCACATAACTCCTCTTCTGCCTACTTGGGTTTTGCCAATTTTCTTCCCCCCCATCCTCAATGTGGTCCACTTCCACTAACATCAGTGCCAATTTTTTTCCCAACAGACAACAAGCTGAACCATTTTCATGATTTTTTGTTTTAGCATCAGGTTTCAAACCCTAGCTCTGTGTTAACCACAGCAGACGAATGGTGATGTCAACACTCTAATCGTTAAAGCGTCAGCCGGTTAAGGAGAAGACGAAAAAAGGCAAAAACAAAGCATCCATAGAGTTAACATTTCTGCGTCGGCAGCAATGGAATGTCCTTCAAACCAAAGTCTTTGAAGTCCTTAATGTCATTAGAGTTCAAGTGTTTGCGTGAAGCTACATAAATCCTGGGAAGTAGGTACTCCGACTTCTCCCCCCCCCCCCCCCCACGTAGGCTGTTTGCTTCGCATGACTGGCATTCCGTAGCCCACCATGGGATTGCCAGCTCACATGAGCCGGCCTCGTATATGGTTTTTGTCCTGTATGAGTTGAAGTGGGCCTTATTAGGGTTAGTGGGGTTGGTGGCAGGAATGCCCGTCTTTTATGGAAGCCATTTGCGCAGTTATGTCGCCAGTCTGTTAATTACACACCACCAATCGGTTAGAATTTTATTCAAGGGGCCATGTAGGAGTTTTCTTAGCCTCGTCCCCAGGGGGGGTGTGGCCTGGATACAAGGTTGGAATTTTGTGTGCCCCCTCGCTTGGAAATTTAATCTCCAAAAATGGAAGTGGCTGTAATTCAACTCGCTTTTGTCCCGCCTTTTCAAAAAATTAACTCTCAGCCCCCACCCCCCCCCTCCCTCCCCCCCTTGAGTGATAAACTTATGCTAATAAAGCTGAATCAATGTGTTTATTGCCTGTATTGCGTATTGCCCCTGCTATACATCCATATGGCAATATTTATGTTGACGGATTTGAGATAATGCCGTGAGTGTTGCTATGACTACTGCTACTACAATAGACCTACCATTGGGGGGTAAAAATAGGCAAAAAATACACGAGAACATGTGTTTTGATGTATTTTTCTTGCATGAAAACATAACAACATGCTTGTTTGCTTGTAATTTCTTGTGCTTCAAGCACTTTTACCCCCCCATTACATCATATCGGGTAAAGGTCTATTAATATAACCACCATGAAAGTTTAGTAATTTGCAGCAGTGCATATGTAGAATGCTTCTGCAATATATTGCAGTACAGACAAAATATACTGATATTCCAAGCGTATTGCATTTCAAAAATCTCAAAATGCAATATTTCACTATATTGTTTCTGCACTAATTGTCAATAGAGTGAGCCACAAGCACACGTGCTGTAACAAAGTAAGAAACAAAGCCAGGCCATTATCTTGGGCAGTGCTTTCTATTCCAATCTGGCAAACCACTTTTGGCTGGGCACCAAAAGACACCACTTTGAAGTGCTCTGTGTCCACTGAGTGTTAAGTACACTAGAGCTGCCAGTGGAGTGGTGTGGAGCCCAGCCTACCCATTCACAGTCTGTGCAGTGTATGGCTTTTTGTTTTCAGGGCCATCTGGTAGCTGGACAAAGCCCTTTTGTGTCAGCCTCTAATCTTCAGGTGGTAATGAAGTGTGGCAGATGTGTCATGTGGAGTAGGATTTAGGAATGAGACTATATACATGCCGTGCATGTAGTAGGATTTAGGAACGAGACTGAACTTCACCCACATGCCCTAAGCCATGGTTCCATGTGGAGTAGGATTTAGGAATGAGACTGAACTTTGCCTGTGCGCCCTAAGCCATAGTTTCATGGGAATGAGACTGAACTTCACTCACATGCCCTAAGCCACGGTTCCATGTAATACTGAAATTTAGGAACGAGTCCACCCACACGTCCTAAGCCTTTCATAAGTCCAAATTCTTCCCCTAGCCATGGGTGAATAGCGCCTTTAGCAATAGCAGTAACAGCCAAAACATCATGCACTGGCTTCCTAGCTACGTGCAATATTCTCAGAAACATCCAGGGACATTTGGTGTACTTTGCGTAGTTGCTGTCTGCTTTCTCAACCTTGAAGGTTGTTTTGGCCGGCTGCTCTAAGAGATGTGCTGGTTTTGCCCCTGAGCTCAATGAGCCACTGGGATATTTGATATCTGACGGCATGGAGTGACCTCTGAGGTTTTCGATTCTATTCAATCGCCTCTTTACGACATCACTCACAGAGTTCTCGGGTTTACAAGGGGTTAACAAAGTTCGAGTACCAAACCTGACCTGCTCCATTGTTGCTCATCCTGTGAATGATCCCCCTCATCATCCCCCCCCCCCCCCACCCCTCAGTAGAAGTAGCGTCTCACACCATCCCTCCCCCTAGTAGTAGCTCTCTCTGTGTGTGGGGTATGTGGTGCGCACATCAAAGCTCACACACTCACACTCCTCGTGTGTAAGTCATTACAGAGTTTGTTAATCAGTGTATAACTCATTATGACAGTGAGGAACTGTGATAAGTTTTGATTGGTCAGATAGTTTCTGTGTGGAGCCAGTTGTCACGGCAACAAAACCCACAAGTAGTATAGTGCAGGGCAGAATTAGTACACTTATACTTATCGCCATATGCTCCTGCGTGGGTGAGCTTTAGTGCCATAGACAACTCTCTGATCTGAGACTTGTGGAGTCACCAATTAAATAATGTAGCTCTAGACTTTTAGTGCCATTAAATATGGTACAAATTGGATAAACCTAGAGTGTGAGTGCCCACTGTCCACAAGGACGTGGGAAGCGCTACTGTGCAGCCTAATTGGTGATCTCATCATGTGAGATTGGAGTGATAAGGCCTGCCAGTGGAGGAAAGGGAGGAAAGTGGACGTCTGGGCGGTCTCCCGTAACATGCACCCTTGCATGCTGCCCCCACCCACTGCTTACATCACAACTGTGATAAGGCCTGCTGTGCACGCCATAAAAGTCTTCAAAAACCAACATGGCGGCCGGAAAAATGGCAGCCGGATTTATAACCTGACCGGCAGCGGTGTGTGCATGCCTATACCTCACGCGTTAGGCAGTAAACGACAATCAGCATGGCTAAAGTGAAGTAGGAAAACTAGAGGGTGGCATCCATGGCCTCTCTCTTTCTAGCTGAGGGTGGCATCCATGGCCTTTTTCTTTCTAGCTGAGGGTGGCATCCATGGCCTGTCCCTTTCTAGCAGAGAGTGCCATTCATGGCCTCTCTTACTAGCTCAGGGTGGCATCCATGGCCTTTCCCTTCCCAGAGTGTGGCATCTGACGCCTATCCCTTCCCATTTTTTCAAATTGGTCGTATACTTGAGTGATTGCACTTCAGTGTCTGTTCCGTGATAGCATAACATGATGTCACTCAGTTATGGGAGAAGCCCGTGAAAACCTACACAATCCAAAACGTATGCATTTTTTGTGGTGTATACGCATGTAATGACAGCCTCGTCCCCGGGCTCTCTGCGTGATCGATTCACACAGCCTTCACAGCTAGCTAAAGTGAAACGCGCACGTGGGCCTGGAAACAAGGGCACATGTATGAAGTGTTGAAGCGTACACGTAAAGCATGCATCGATCATAGCATCACTCAGAAATCACCAATACAGTAGAAACCTCTGCGGTCACCCTCAGGCCAACATTCAATGCCTGCAGTGGCTATATTACAGAGGCCCATTACACAATAGGTAATATGTACGTTGGGACCCATAAAGGTGGCCTTTATAGGGGAGGGGGCTGCCACAAAGAGAGAGATTACACTGTATGACAACTTTTGTATCACAATAGAGGTGTAAATTTCTTTGCTAAATGTGCCAACCAAATATGGTATTTAATCCCAAGTTTACAGCCTAGTAACGCTCTGTTCTCCGTTTGAGCCGAGCAGTGGGTGAGCCACATGAAACAAAACACAAGCCTTTTCCTTGGTAGCATAACTTCATGAGCACCCTCACAATGCCGTGCCTCTCTAAACTGATCATGTCCCAACACATGTTTATGTATAAACCAGCAGTGTTAGTAACTATGCCGTCAAAAGCTTGTGGAATCCATCAAACCATCTGCATGGTCAGAGAAGGCCCTGGGAGCGTTTTTGTGGTCTGCAGTCACGGGTTAGGGTACTAGGGTAAGTAGACTTGGAAACGTTGATTGCAATTAGTGCTTGTTGTCTTTGCTGCTGGAGAGCCTGGTACGTTTATCACGTGACTTAACTGCTTATTATGCTTCAGTTTTCAACATCTCCCTCAAGCTTTGTAAAATTTTATACAGTTGCAGACTTGGTTTTCTCCTTGTCCAGTCACTTGGCTATGATGAAAATTTTGTTAACGTATACACAACAGCTTTGTTTTAATTTTCATCATGTTGTTTGATACCGGTGTATGTAGCTTCGGGTGTGTAGGAGTAAACAGTTGTTGGGTTAGTTAGGCTTATGGCTAATACTGCATAGGTGTACTAATTAAGATGTCTTTCAGTTTTGGAGGTGACGTGGCCAAGTGACGTGGTTAAAGTGTTTGACTGTGGACCAAAAGTTGCAGGTTGGAATCCCATTGATTGCCTCCGCCCTTGCAAAAATTAACCCTTCTGCCACCCTTCTATCCTACGTGTCACATACGTGAGAAAATAGATATCCATTAAATTCTTCTGTGTATTAAGTGTGCTATAGACATTTATGGTTCTGAGTAGATAGCTGGTATCGTTTGTGGATATCTGGTTACGTAAACCTGATTTCAAGATTTGAATATTGCACATACATACTGAACCAACTTTTGCTTAAAGAAAGTACCTAGCTTAACCAACAGACTCAAAAAAAGGAGGTTTTTCAGTTAGGCTCAGTAAGCGGGGAAAAATGCATAAACACACTCAAGAAAAGCCCTGAATCATTCCCTCTTAGAATCCACCTCTGTCCTCATCAACCTGCTCGCACGATACTTCCCTTTGCTGAGGGCCAGGCTTTCCATATATGGAAGGCTGAAAGAGCCTTGTAACCTAACCTCAAGTGGAGCTAATGAAAAAAGGATTGTTGCCATGACATCAGCAGCTCTTCCAAATACCACACACACACATACCATTGTGCCGCCCAAGTGCCAGGGCCCCTATCGCACAATTACCGATAGGATAAACAGAGCAAATTGCTGTAGTCAGAGGCCGTAAGTGAGTTTGACACTTTTGGCAATTGGTAACTGTTTACTTGTTTGCGAATAGGAACGTTTTGCTTTCCTGCTGATTAATAAAAGAGCAGTTATTTTGTTAGGGTCATTAACGCTAAAAGCAGGCTGGCTCAACACCCTATATATGTGATAATGTATGCACATTAGGTATTTGTTAATGCACACTATCAGTAGATTGGAACTCCTAAAGCAGCTGTCATGACACTCTGGCTGCACCATTTGAGGTATGTATCTGCCTCTCTCTTTAGCCTAGTTCTGGGTGGGTGCCGGGATCCTCAGGAAATGGGCTGGCCAATGAGCCTTTCTCAGTGATTTGTATACTACTTTCTAGTATACCATAGTATACAGCTAGTATACTGTAGTATGCAGCTAGTATATTGTAGTATACAGCTAGTACACTGTAGTATACTATTATAGCTAGTATACTGCTAGTATACTAGCTATTTACTATAGTATACTAGCCTTTGGGTAGTATACAGCTAGTATACTGTAGTATGCAACTAGTATACCAGTTTATTGAGAAAAGTTGATAGCTTCAGGTAGATGAGACCCCATGTAGTGTGTTTCGATTAGTTCGATATTATAGGGCTTTCTAACTGCCACTGTGAAAGTTGCAGTATACAAAAGTACGAGGCTATATATATCGACCATAAGTCACATGTGTCTCATCTGACCTGATCCAGGTGCTCCTGTGCACTTACTTCACCTAATTCTCAGGTTTGGTATAATAACAACTTCCTTACACGGAATATTTGGACGGCGGTATGATTGGTTGTGTTCTTATATAGAGAACTACCTTTGAACTCGCCTCGAGCCAAATAGTCAACTCACATTGAAGGGTTCAGTTAGGCAAAAACAGAACTGCGAATGTATATAATGGTTTCCTGTAATATTTGGTCATGGAACCATATGTGAATCATCAAAGGTGGAAGAAAAACACACACAGAGTAAAGAAACTCTCTGAGCGCAGCTGGGGACTGAACCCAGGACCCTCAGACTACTAGTCAGATGCTCTTACCCACTGAGCTACTGAGCAGAGGAGCAGTAGGCAAGCTTTATTTAGCTACTAAACCCGCTGGTAGCACTTGCCTAGCCAATTTCAACCCTCTCGAAGTGTTATTCATCACCCTTATACACAATTAAATGTAGCAGTAGGACCCAGCCAGCGCCATTAATGTCAGCCTTCTGTGCTGGCATGCAGCAGCATGGCGAGTCTTCCAGGCTCTCAAGTTTGTCCATTTCTTCTCCTCTTTGTCTTCTTTTGCACTTGTGATTGGCAGCTGTAGGCGATTCTTTTTCCTTTTCCATCGTGGTTACTCTTGCTGTTACCCTCACTGCAGATTGACGACCACTCTGGCTCTGGTGTTGTACTTGCTAGAGCCCCCCAGGGGCCACCAGGAGCCCCCCAGAAGCCCCCCCCCCGCCCCCCCCAGGGGCCACCAGGGACAAAAGGGGAAGGACAGATCGATCAATAAACATTTAACTTGAACAGAGCGTATTAATTATTTATCTTGCTACTAGCAATAACACACACGCCAACCGATGCGGACAAAGTTAGTAGGGTTTAGGGTTCCAGTCCGACAAGAGAAACCTGTATCTGTGTGTGTGTACAGATCGCACACAAGTGTTACCTTAAGCTTACAGATCCAAACTAGTGAAAAGGTGCAAAGCTGGTCCCATAACGTGCCCCTCACGAGCAGCAGGCACGGCCTAGGTACAGGGCTAGAGTATAATGCAAGGGAGTCTCCTACCTCAAAGCACAAGCTGTCCAAAGTTTATGATGATGCCTCCTCCCTGTAGATTGTTGTCTCCAGAGGGTCCTTCATTACTTGCTGTTTGTAATTCTTGTTGAACCCTCCCTCACAGCCCACACGCTGTGCGCCCATTATATAACAAACCCGTAATCAATTCTGGATTAATCAATGCTAATTACGGAATGTAATTATCTCAAGTGCTATCATTTACAAAAGGAAGATAGGGGATGATTATGATAACAATGCACATGCACTCTGAAATTTGAAGCCCTGTTTAGTGTTTGTACCTGCCTTGGGTTTGTAATTTCTGGTCAATTTGTGTAACTTAAACCACAAGACCAGTGCATGCACAGTTAAAGAAGTTTTGAGAGTACATATAAATGCAGAAAATGTGTTTTGTTAATCTCTTTGCTCCAACCATAGCAACGTTCAAAATAGCTATTGTGTGTGTGTGGCAGAGATTCAGACGCATGCTTGCCACTAACACGCCATTCTCATTAAGTATTCAGAGAGTACAACAGTGTAATGGTGTTTGTGTGTATGTGTGTACATATATGTGTATATGGGCCTGTATGTGTGTGCGTATGTATTGCCCGTCAGCCTCCATGGCAAATAAGTGGCTGCCATACAAGAACACTTTGAGCTGAAAAATGAGACACGCAGATGCACTCAGCTGTTACTTTTTAGAAAGCAGAGATCTGGGGGCTTTGCATAGCTGCTTCGTATCATTGTAATCGCTTAGCTACAGACAACCTGTTACATTAGAGCTACGAACAGCTGGTGTCGATGTAACGTTAACATCTACTAACAACACCCCTTGTGATGCATGAAAATCACATCTCAGGCTTGAGTAATTCACATATGTATGTCTGGATATATTACTAATGAGTTATTCATGAGCTTACTTTCCAAAAAAATGATAACTAATCTTAATTACCTTAATCCATTGTACCTGACCTGTTGTAAGGTTTCATAATATCTATATAGAGTTGGAGATAGCACTCTTATTATTCTACTGCAGTCTTCCACACCCTGCAGTGCACTGGAGCCTAATACACACAGTAATTAAGCACTACAAAAGCTCCAAAGCCTGTTTGACAATGCAGACACCCCACCCTAGCTTGGTGATTGGCAACCCTGATTGTGCCAGCCCTGCCCCTAATGCTGCCCATATGGTTTTGTCTCAAAGAGCTTTGAAGTTCTGGGCTTCTCTACCCTTTGGTTGGAGGGAAGGTCTTCCTTTTAAATGGCTAAGAGCACTTACTATTCACCAGTTTCAGTCTCTGCCTCTCTGGCTCAAATGTCGCTGAGTGTATATATGTAGATTGGTATATACATTAAGAAAGGAAGTAATCACTGTACATACTAGACTAAACAATACTGATTATGTAACTCGTTAAGATATCCTGTTTTTGCATCCTGTTTCTTTGCATACAGGTTTCGTCGATCTGGGGATGTTGTTCCTGACATTCGGTTCCGTTCAGCACATATACACCGCATTCCGACTGCGTAGATACATGCAAATATCTCCACTGGGCTTTGCATGGATTCTATTCTACACCTCGGTCATCGGGCTTCTCTATTACGTTCTAATTCAGTCAAAGTTTAAGATAATGTCCTCTGGTGACAGCAGGCCGGACCAGTGGGATGGGGCCACTGAAAAAGGTAACAAAGCATAGACAAATGAGCTGGAAATTCCTGTGGCACTCGCAGTCAGGTTGCCAGGAAGGCAGAGTTGGATTCCTGGCATTCTCTTGCTCTTTGTAGCTTCCAGTGGATTGAGTACGTCTCCTACTCACTTCTTTTGCTGTATTAGTGTACCTGTGTGTGGTTTATTTCTCTAGAATTCACTCATCGGTTATTAAATTCTGTGCATCTTCTTAGCGCATTATACAGTAATCAGTAGTATGGATTTTATCAGTGCTTATGAAACAAGCTATTTATGTTATTGTGACTGGACATTGAGAGAGAAATGCCATTTAATGCTTCTAATTTAACGCATCAATTGATACTTCTTCAGTAGAGTATAGACTGCGCTGACATTGAATCGTATATGCTTGGTATGCACAACACGTACAGAGCTATTCAACCACCTAATTGTACTGCAATCAACCCATTTTGATGTGAATTAATGGCGATGAATTGCAGTGAAGCTTAAGTATGTTTCTCAAAACATTATATACAGCTCAGGTGATTAGTAATGTATGTGGTATGTCAGGGTCGTGGGAACATGGAGAGGTGTTGTAGGTTAGTAACAGTTAACCGAACTGTGATGTCAATCACTGTTTTGACACCACACGCTGGAGGAGTACAGCCTGACGTCGACTGCACATAGCTACTGGTTTCTCTGTGAGGCCTCACTCCCAGGGTCCCCCTCCCAGGGTCCCCCTCCCAATGCTTGCAGTCATGGAATGTCTGGGCTAGGTATAGCTAAGACTATTGTGTGACAGCGGTGAACGCAAGACTCATGATGTGAAGTTATAGCTATATATGAACGTGGACATGTTTGGCTATAATAGTATTAGCTATATCATGAAATTTTAAATTGCATGTATGAGCAGTAAGCTACTATCTCACCATGTGGAGACTCACGATGGTGATATACCTTTACGTACTTATGGTTACTTGTAGGTACGATGTCTCCTTGGTACTCATGCTACTACTCAATAATTTCTAAATCAGTGGTCCCTCCTGGAGTATATAACTTGTTTACTATGCACAGTGTATAGAAACACCCTCTACCATGCAATTGTTGAATAGTGGTTTTTAATGTGTACTTGTTCTGTACCAATTTGCCAGCTGTGCACACTTACACATTATACGTACTTGCGTGTGACGATTGCTACTATGTGCAAAGAATTCATGGCATCTGTAAAGAATGCTGAAGACTTGGCATCATTCACCTTGCTGTAGTAGATCATACAGTGATCACTGCAAACAAAATGGGATGGGAGCACCTTAGCAATATCTCACCTTGATGGATTGTAGTTAGGTATGCAGAAGCTACAATACTGGTATTTGAGCCGCCATCACTCAAATTGGTGTGTGCGTATACTATTAATAACTATAAACGTACGGTCTTGTTATAGAATGTATTGTACTCAGCTTACAAACACTCCATGCATGAAAATTCAGTTAGCCACCATCGGATTATTTTGACCATTCAGATCATCCAATGGTGCCGAACATTAACGCCACCTAGGATGTATAACATTGGTTGGCAAAAAAGCTGATGAAAACGGTATTTATCTGAGAGAAATATAGCATCAATTATGCCACTTCTGAGATTGTCAATTTGAGCAAATTTTCTTTGTATTGATGGTCTGGAATCTTGGAAGGTATTACAGAATATTAAGTGACACACAAACCCACGAACTGTACAATCACATTGCTACCTGCCTGGTCTAGCTATATACATTACTTATAAACCTTACAGCTTACAGTTACAATAAATAAGCCCTATTTAGTATTAGCTACATAAATAGTAGTATACTCTATAATAATAGTAGAAGCTATAAACGTACAATTACACTGGTTAAAAAGACTTGATAAATTATTAATTTATAAAACAAGGAACAGCTTGGCACAGCTTTCGCTATTAGATAGATTGTGGTACAGAGAGAAAGATGAAGAATAAAGAGTATTTTTCCATGGGAAAACCATTTTAGAGGCCTTAAAAGAGGAGAGTACACATGTAAGAGTTCATGTGTTCACTGTGGCTTTTCTGATCTTTATAGGAGAGTGGGTCATTGGTTAGAAATGCATACCAGACAAGGATAAACAGCGGTCGGCAGAATTGCGGTCGGATGAAGAGAGATTTCCAAAGTCGGAGTTCGGAGGACATGTACTTCAAGAGTTTAAATATTAGGCAATGATGATGAATTACTGCTGCGCAGTTGTGGGTGTCAATTGCGCTGCTGGAAAGTATCCGGGGTAGTTGGAGCGCATCTGTGCTGAATACGCTGCTGCATGGGGATACGAATAACTGGTTTGCATCAGTTCTGGAGAATATGCAGTGTAGCCGTTTGTCGGGGTGGGCCAAGTGTACTGCTTTCCGGTTCCGTACGGGCTCATGTATGTGGGGCTCACGCAGGAGGTAGCGTACATGCCTTCTGCTGCACCTGCTGCGAAAGTGGAGCTATATGTGGCGGGGTACGTGGAGGGGCTCACGAGAGGACTGGGAGAGATTGATGATTGGGAGTAGGAGAACCCGTGGGTTGAAGAAGGGCTGTAGAAGCTGCCGGTTGCTTCTGAGTTCGAAGAAACAGAATATTCTGAGTCACTGAAATAGCACTTTGCACCTTGTACGTCGGAGATGGCGGCAGTGGGAAGAGACGTGCTCGTCTGTGGCTCTGCTGCGATGTCATCTGGCATCGAGAATTGCTCTTGACTTGGGGAGTAGACTGACATCTTGCTGAAATCAGCAGTATCAGTGACCGATGCACTTTCGGGGGACTCCGGGAGGCTGGAGATGCTATCTTTCGACTCCTCCGGTAGTACTGAGCTGTCGGTATCATATGGAGGTTTGATTGCTTCCTTTGGTGATTTAAGACTGCCACTGGGCGACTTTTGTGGAGAACTTGACTTCTTTACTGGAGGTAGTACAGAATGTTCGGGTGTACCACTGCAAAGACGAGAGGGAGAAAGAGTTGGGATTGGTTAATAACATGCCTGCGATATTAAAAAAACTGAGTACTTATCATTGTTATTGACCTATAAATTACATTATCAACTCTACTCTCTACAAGAGTGGTTTGCAGTGTAAGTGGAAAAAACATCCTACGCTTTTCTTAGGAGTTCACTCCTGTGAGGGGGCAGTGTAGCTATAGTTTGCAGCCCCTGCTGCGTATGAATTTGTTGATCTGAGAAACACATGCAGCATTCACCAGTCTTCACTGAACACAGACAAAACAGATACCAATTTGCATTTTGCAACAGCAAGGAGGGCTCACTTTACACTCAATGGGCCTATTGAGATCAAATTACAGTATCCATTTTGGTAAAGTAAATCGTGTAGTAAATACAGTCATGGACGCACAAAGGCAAATGGCTACGTGGGGGAGCTCAGCATTATAACAGAAGTTCATGCATGCACGTATGGCTACTGCAGCAACAAGCTTAGACTCACTTTGGCTTGGTGTCCGAAGCGCGGTCCCTCTGCCTCCGGTTCTTAAACCAATTAGAGACCTGGGTAGTGGTAAGCCCTGTCTGCTCTGCAAGCTGTCGCTTTTCCCGTGGAGATGGGTAGGGGTTTTGCGTGTACCACTGGCGTAGGACGACCCTCGACTTCTCCTTGAAGCAATAGCTCGTCTCTTCGCCGTCCCAGATCGTTCGTGGTAGCGGAAACTTGCGTCGGATTCGGTATTTTCCAACGGCTCCGAGTGGCTTTCCTCGCAGTCTTTCGGCCTCGATGTAGTGAGCCTGCAACCATAGCTGCTGCATCTTCGGGTGATTCTCTGGACAGAAGTTATTGTTTTCGATGATTCGGTAGAGCTCCTGGAAGTTGCCTTGGTGGAAGGCTATGATCGCCTTAGCCTTCAGCACGCTCTCGTTCTTCTGTATCTGCTCGCATGCTGGAAGGCTCCAAAGGAATCGAGCCAGTCGTTCGATGTTGCCGCTCTGCTGCAGAACGTCGCAGACACACGCCACTTGCTCTTGCGAGAGGCCATACGCGCTGTATGGGATCATAGCCGGGGAGAGCTGGTAGCCATTCATAATGCTCCTAGCAAAAGACAGACACTGCATTGTGAAAACACTTGAAATCTTCTGAGAGGCTCTGTCTCTGCAGCCTATTTATATAAATGCAGAGGCAACACAACTGTGCTTCTAGAATATCACTTGCAAATTTAAAGCACGCTCAATAATAGGTAATGAATAACTATGCATGAGGGTGGGAAGCCTGCTAAGTTTCCTTTGAGCGCGGTATTTTGTGGACATAAAAGCATCTAATTGGAACGAAAACCAAGTGGCCTGTATGGATTACAGCTGAAGTGCCGCTTCCCATGCATAATTGGCTCAAGTGTAACATGAGACTCTCCTACATAATAGTGAATGGGTGGACACTGATATACACAGGGAAGTACTTGAGCTAAAGATTAGAGCAGTCCTTACCCGCCAAGCTGACTCGAGAGCTTGTCTACTGATGCTTTTCCGGCCGCCAGAATGGACCCTCTAGATTTGACCTCTCAATGCAGTCCTGGTAGCTAGCTAATGGTCAATCCCTAATCACCTATGCATGGTCAGGTGTGTTGCTTAGGGTCTATTTGATCCTGTGGGTGATAACTTATCCTGATAGGTTATTTATAGCTGATAATTCCTAAGGAGATATTCAAAATCATGAACCGCTATGCATGCTAATCAGTAGCACAATGGCCAATCGGCTTTTGATCTGAAGCAAGTAATTCACAGACTATACTAGTTTGGGTTTCATGGAGACGTTATTCATGCTCTGGTTGCAGCCGACAGTATGTATCCCCGAGCATGGGGGGATCGAATTCACAGGTTAGCGTAAACAATCTGGCGGATACCTGTGGTCTTTGTTTAGAAATATAAGACCCCCTGACTTGCAACCTACAGTCATATCACGAACCACTAGCTGTAACCACCCAGCTGCCCGGTGTATATCCACCAGCAACCTACAGTCATATCACGAACCACTAGCTGTAACCACCCAGCTGCCCGGTGTATATCCACCAGCAACCTACAGTCATATCACGAACCACTAGCTGTAACCACCCAGCTGCCCGGTGTATATCCACCAGCAACCAACAGCACCATCAAAAATATGTGAATAGATAGCAAAAACACGTAATTATTTGGTCTGTACGAAAGAATCCTAAAATTATACTTTAATCTTTTCCAGGTGACAGTGCATGCAGTCATAGGGGATTGCAAGTTGCAGAGGAAATTAGCAGTTCAGTTACTACCATAATTATGCCTACTGCACTGTACGTGCAAACCTCAGACATGCCGAATTCAGTCACCTAGCGATGACTGTACATGTCGTAGCTGCAGTCTTGTGCCACCGTAAGTGGATCTGTACGACAGCAGTTAGTGTGCAATAGGTTGACCCATGCAGTGTTTTGAGTGCAGTTGAGCTCAAGTAGCTTGAAACCACTTACTATCAGTATCTAGTAAACGTTCTCTTTACTCGACACGTTGCAATAAAACTGCACTAAAAGTGCAATACTCAGGCATTATCCCATTGAAAGCAACCTGGGGGGGCAAAAAATAAACCACCTGCTATTCCCTGCTTTTGGAATGCAACGCAGTAGTCATGATGACTCGTGCTGGCACTTTATGATTCCTTAATAGGGTGCAAGCACGCAGTGGGTAGCTTTGTGCCAACTGCTGATAGTGTAGGAGGGTCACTGATAAACAGATTGGAATGCCGCAAAAAAAAAATGTGGGCAAAATACTACCCTGCGAAAAGCAGGGTTTTCGGATCAACGGTATAGCTTTTTCTTATTAGCTATAATGAGCAGAAATTGCTATAGTATTTCCAGGCCATAGCTTGAAACAACTGAAGAGGTATCAATGACATATCACTTTCACATGACTTAAATTGTGTTTAAGTACCTCCAAATGAATATAAGTCTGAGTATACCCTGTACGCGGCTCTGCCTACACCACAGACATTCATTAGCCCAATAGAGATAAGGCTGCCATACAGTATTCATTATGTGTAGCAGTGTAAACTGTTTGAATACACTCAAATAGATAGTGCAGCAAAACCAAACAGAACAAAGCCGCCCTTCAATGGCGGGAAGCCACATTGACTAGACTGACAGTAAGAAATAGCGGAGGTTGGAGGCATCACGTGTGCCACACCTTCTGACGATGTGATGCAAAGCCATCTGGTAGAAAGCTAGCATCATTCCCCAGTCCACACTCTTTTGAGGGGGGGGGGGGGGTGTGTGGCATGGGCACGAGGCTAGCAGAGAGCAAGCGAGAGCAACTCCGCGTGGTGTGTAAGTACAGCAAATAAAAATAGTTAGAATCTGAGCGGTAAAACTACTACAATACCTTCAATAGCGTGGCCTCATGAACATGTTGCAAGCTCACTGAGTATTCACTGTATTCAAGCCGAATTTTCTGCAGCACAGCTCCATACTTGCAAGCCAAGAGGAGGTATACCCAGCCATACCTCAAAGGCTGTAGAGCTAGCTAAGAAGTATTCACAACAATGGAACACTATTAGCTAGCTATAAGTGACGTCATGGAATAGTGACGCAGACGTGATGTGCTCCAACCTCCAGCAAAGAAAATAGAAAGAGAAGAGGCAAGTGTGTGTACACTAAGTTGTTGAACATCAAAGAACACCTAGACAGTCTTCCTCCTAGTCTTGCTTTCCAGGTGACCCTTTGCCCTGTAGAGGAAAAAAAAGACAGTAGTAGTATGGACTACATAATAATGACATCATTGTCATCGTTGCCACGATAACTATCAGACTTTAATGCAGGCACCTATATTTTGTTCAGCTTTAAGAACAAGCTTATTAACAATCTCTGGCAGTATAGTTTTTTTTGAGTAACATAAGGAATTAAAAGTACGTTTTGAATGAAAGATTATTATGCTAAACAATTACCTCTGAGCTAAAAGTTGTCCAACTGTACATCACTGTCACTGTATAAATGCATTAAGCTGATAAGCTAAAGCTGACACACCTTCAGGTACCCAACAGCCATGAATAAAGTAACTAAGAGATTTGACCTTAAGATAAAGTCAGGTGCCCAGACCTTTGCTCCTCCCCCTTACAGAACCAAGTCTGGGCATGAGACTAGAGCTAGCAATGCTCAGGCCACTCCCATTTCCTATAAAGTGGGCAAACCAAACTAGGGAACAAAAAAACCTACTCAATTATCATCAAAATGTCCTCACATGGGCGGAGAGACTCAAACGTGATACTCACATGATTATTATGTTAGCAATAATTAATTGATGTATTACATACCAACCCCTGGTTAAACAACGATTATCCGTACAGCTATATTTTACTGTAGCTAGCTTAGATATCTTCTTTTCGGCCCAAGCCTTAAATGTAATATTTTTCAAAATTCTCGTTGCTATGCACGCTTTTACTGCAGGTTTGCCAGGTGCAAAATATTATCAAGGGAGTGCTTACAAAATCCGACAGGTATTGGCAAAACTAAGGGAAAAAAACCTGCACACCTGAGACTAGTCTCATGCCCAGATGTCCATGCCCTCTGTGTGAAGGAGTGCCACACCCTCCACATGAAGGAGAGCCACACCCTCCATGCAAGGGAGAGCCACACCCACCATGCAAGGGAGAGCCACACCCTCCATGCGAGGGCGTGGCACTCCTTTGCATGGAGGGCGTGGCACTCCTTCACATGGAGGACGTGGCACTCCTTCACACAAAGGATGTGGCACTCCTTCACACGGAGGGCGTGGCACTCCTTCGTGCGGAGGGCGTGGCACTCCGTGCGGAGGGCGTGGCACTCCTTCGCACGGAGGGCATGCCACTCCTTCACACGGAGGGCGTGGATGCTGGGGCATAATACTCGTGTGATCTGAAGATGAGCTCATGGCAGCATTCCTGCCAGCCTGACCCATCCCTTCAGCTAGTGACTCTAAGTAGCTTCTGATGCCATTCCTCTCTGGAATTCAAAGATAATTTCGGGCTTCAGAAGCCCTCACTTTCCTCCATTAACGAACGTCTCTACAGCTGTTGGCATCTTATATTGTGGGAAAGTGGTGGAAGTGTTGTCAAATATAAATGGCTGCTCTTTCAATCATGAAAGTGGCGGTAAAGCTGAATCTTTGAGCTGTATAATTGCTGGAGTACATTAACGCAAGAGCGTACATCCCACACCATATCAAAGCCTGGCTGAGATCTGTGCAATAGCGTATAAGACGAGGTTAATAGCATTATAATTAGTAATGTAAACACATGGAATGACATTCTGCATATTAACAGTAACATGAAATTAAATATAGAACCCAGGCTGATGTGTGCATCAGAGTGCCTGAACGTTATGCCATGTGGTTACCGTACACACTCGATGGCTATTGCATGCGTGAACAGTGGATACCAGGCCACTCTTTCATGGGGGTGTGTGGCCTGGGAACGAGGCTAAGACAGGCTCTGCAGCGTAGCTACAAACACGGATGTCCACCAGCTTCTGAAAAGTACAACTGTCCATCCATCCCACCCTTCCACCCTTGACACATGTCACATGTGATGAACGATACCAGGCCCACAGTGGTACCTGATTAAAGCCTGCATATGCGGCCAGGGACGATCCAATCATGCATACCATGCCTACAACTAAAAAAAAACCCTCAGTAATGAATAACCTGTACATGGCGTCACTGACTAATTGGCAACATTTCCCAGAAATTTGTAACAATTCAAGCAAAGCAGGGCCCTACACGCCTGGCCATTGTGAGAATTTAAAAAAATAGACTTAAACAATACCCTATCTATTACACAAGTGTGTGGTCGTTGACACAAGGTTTGGGTACCTAAGACTCGATATACCTCTGCAGACTGGATTTCACAAACGTGCTATCCGGTTCTCTTAATTTGCCTCCACGGAGTCAGTGAGAAGACTAGTCTTACAGCAGCACACGCATCCATCCATCGTGTGGGGGGTTGTACCCCCTTGAGAACGGCAACCCAATCCCCCCTGGCTTGCCTTTGAAGCCCAGCTGTTTTGGATAATGGCAATTGTTTTGGTAAAGATGTGGGAGTCATGTAGTGCTGAACCCATACAATAGACACGGAGCACACCACAAAACTACTAATATTATTATAAGTACATTTCGCATGCTGCTAGACCTGGAGGGGGGGGGGGGGGACCTCAGCGTCCCAGGATGTGGGTAGGGGGAGGAAGAGGGGGAGGATGACAGGATAGGGCCTAGAGACACTCTCTGATAAAGCATCCACGGAATTCATAGTTTTGAAGGAGAACTTGTAGGGCTGTAAGGTGGGGCTGGGTGATTGTAGTACATTAAATAGTTTAAGAGGCTGACTGGCTGTTTTACCAGGACGGTCCTACCCGAGTCTGTCTGTCTGTCTGTTTGTCCGTCTGCACTTCTCATGTATGCCAAGTTACGTCACTACGTTACCATGCCACCATAGCCACGAGCGTGGAAGCTCCTGGAAGTTTGCAGGCCCAATAGGTCAAGGTACATGTACGTCAAGCTAGCTTAGTTCTATGGTGCTTAGACAGCAAAAACTATGGTAGCCAGCGATGATAATTCTGCTTTGGCAAGTTCTTGCAGCCGGCTGGAAGCAACTACGAAATTGCCAAGTCTAAACTTTCGCTGGAAGCTGTGCGAGATGAGACAACCTGATCCATTCCACGACTCTGGACTGACAGTGAAATACCCAGATAGTTTTAGATATGAAATATCAACCTTGTTTAACGATGGCATAATAGCAATTAGTCATACTGTAGCTCTAACCGAGCCTTTAATGTGGTGTCTTCACAGTCGTAACTCTGACATCATTTTGCTAGCATCTCCTAAAGCAGAAATGAGTCTCTGCTAAAGGCGTTGCAGCAACTTCATCACCAATTCAAAAAAATTCTCCTTGAGAGTAAAGGTCTGGTCTATTTACAACAAAACATCTTCAGCAGTGAAATACGCCTGCTGATGCATTTCATCTTTGGGTCTGACCGCTTCATTTCGTTAGCAGTTCACATCATCTCAGTGTAACTAAGGCACGTAATAAGAGTGTGTGGAAGTCTTTGCAGCAACCTGAATCACGGAAAAAAATCCTGAGAACACTAGATCCATGGGTCTATAGGAGTTACCATTTTGCCAAAAAAAAAATCTTGGGAAAAATCACCAGCAACATTTGCCTGTTTACACATTAAACAAAACCTCATCAGCAGATTACACAATTAATGTTTCTCTTCGCTCCATTACCCACTACCGACAGTCTCGCCTGATGAGAAACTGGTTGAGTCGCTGTACAAACTGATACATTCCACCGCCAATGCACTAAAACCATTCTGGTAGGACCGGTCCTTTGAAGTTGCATTAATCAAATTGCCTGATTTACCTAGCAGCATTCTGTAATCATTCCAGCAGTTCACATTCCAGAGCGCCCAACCGTCACAGATTGCAAGGTGGCGTCTTAACGGCAGGAAAAACTACTTTTTGCCGGGGGTAGCTCAGCTGTGATGCATAGAAGAAACTGGCGATCGGGATGGTGTAAAGTCTTATCCTCCGACTGAGGCTCTGCTCAGGCTGCAGCTGTTCTTGACCTAATGCTTGGATGAGGGAGCCAACTCTTTCACAGCTTCTGTGGATATTTTATTCTCACGGATGGGCCTCTCACACGTTCTGGTGATCGCGTACTGCGTGAGGCCAGCCCCGTTCCCAGGCCCACACGTGCATTTCACTTTAGCTAGGTGTGGGTGTGGTACATTTTTTCACGTGCGTGATGCGGAGGGTAGAAGGAAGGTAGAAGGGTGAATTTTGAGTGGGCGAGGACAGCTGCAGTTCTCAGACAACGAAGGAAGGCAGCGAATCTACACTTCTTGTAGCTACTCTTCGGAGCCCGTTTGTACCACAGACTGAGCACTGAAACAATGTCACCAGCAAATGGTAGAGAAGTGCAACTGTCTTTTGAGCGGTCCTGCCCACATGCAATTAAGTAATGTGAGAAAATATACCAGGCCCAAGTGAAATGTGCACGACAGCCCGGGGATGAGGCTAGCATGAGGCAGGCCTGTGCATGTGTGCACGACAGCCCGGGGATGAGGCTAGCATGAGGCAGGCCTGTGCATGTGTGCACGACAGCCCGGGGATGAGGCTAGCATGAGGCAGGCCTGTGCATGTGTGCACGACAGCCCGGGGATGAGGCTAGCATGAGGCAGGCCTGTGCATGTGTGCACGACAGCCCGGGGATGAGGCTAGCATGAGGCAGGCCTGTGCATGTGTGACAGCCCGGGGATGAGGCTAGCATGAGGCAGGCCTGTGCATGTGTGCACGACAGCCCGGGGATGAGGCTAGCATGAGGCAGGCCTGTGCATGTGTACTGTGAATACTGTGCAACTCTATATTTACGGCTTTGCTTACTGTAAATGATCAGTAAACAAGGATATGATCAGCACAGCTTCATCACCCTTACACTGTATTCAATGTGGGTTGGTTTACATCGCCATCTCCTTGGTAACTCACAGCCCGTGCTGCATAATGAAAGCCCCACAAGTACGCTGATATCACTTTCACAGTGACTGGCTCTTGGGAAGTCGGGATGCATTTCGTGAGACATACACCGGTATCCGATGGGGCTCATCTTAGCGAGAAGATAAACAAACAGTAATTATGAAGTATGCCTAGTCGGACACTTTTAAGCTCTGAGCAACTGGAGACACGCGGGGCTTGAGAAAGGTAGGCAAGCTTTAGGGCTTGATAGTGTGGGGGAGGAATGAAACTGTAGCAGTTTACTTCCAGGGATCGGCCTTCAAACAAATATTTAATAGTAGCAATTAGAAACTCCGGTTGTAGAGTCAATTGCTTTTCGGTGATGTTTGCGAGGGCTATTAAGTGTTGTTTGAAGGCCAAACCCTGGAAATAAGTTTCATTCCCAGACCATTCCTCCCCCTCACTAACAAGCAAGGGAAAGGGTCTGGAATGGGACAAGGGAGAAGGATCTGGAATGAGGTAAGAAAGAAGGATCTGGAATGAGACAAGGGAGAAGGGTCTGGAATGAGACAAGAGGGGAGAAGGGTTTGGAATGAGACAAGGGAGGAGGGCTTGGGAGTGAGTCTAAAACTTGCAAGGTTTACATCCCCCATCTCCTTGGTAACTAATAGCCTCGATAATACAATGAAAGCCCCACAAGTACACTGATATCATTCATAAATAAAAGTATCTAGTTCCCGGGAAGTCGGGATGTATTTCACAAGACATACACCAGCATCCAATGGGGCTCATCTTGGCAACAAGAACTAAACAAAAATTAAGAAACGTACCACGAAACCCACTGAATACTCGCCAGACACTCTTAGGCACTGACTAACACGTGGACTTGAGAAGGGTAGGCAAGCTATATGGTAGTGTGGAGCTACCTTGTTAATAAGCTGGTAATTTCAGCTGTTTCACTCCTCACTGGTGTTTACTAAGTGTAGCTGTTTAAAAGGCCAAACCCTGGAAATAAGCTAGCACGGTTCCCTTCCGAGACCATTCCCCACCCAATAAAAAAAGCAAAGGAAGGAAGGCCTGGGAACGAGACAAGGGAGGAAGGTCTGGGAACGAGACAAGGGAGGAAGGTCTGGGAATGTGACAAGAAAGGAAGGGCTGGGAATGAGTCTGAAACTGCTGCAAGGGTAAGTGGCCCTAGCAGCTCGCCCAGACCATAATTGCTCAGCATTTGGTATAGCAGTCTGATTTCTCCATCAAAGTTTTCGCAAGCCAAAAAGAGCGCTGCAATCAAAGCCCTGAAACCACTTTAGAGTGCTCTTTCCCAAGGCTGTGCATGCGTGTGTGCTGTCCTCCAGCCAATGATTCCCGAGATTGCCCCAGGCTGGCTTCCCCCCGGTACAAGGAAAAGACAGCAGTTGGTCTCTCATACCCAATTGTGGGAAGCAGCCTCTCACACCGCCGGCCAAGAAGAGTTGGCCAGTGGGAGCTCGTAAATCTCATTAAAACAGCTCTTGTTTTTGCTTGCTGAATGAGAAATTTGATTTCCATGCAGTCAAGATCTCGTGGAATTTTTCTTTTATTTACTGACAAGACAGTGAGTGTAATTGGATTACGTGAGTTTGCATGATACTGCTAACGAGTTTAACATACTCAGAAGCAATAGTCTGCGCTTCGGAGGAAAAGCGAACACGGACACATGTTTATCACACGTGATGTTGAAAATCAGGAGAAAGTTTCAGGAATCGGGCAGTTGAGTGTGATTGTACTCAGGGGTGGGCTTATACTCAGGGTGGGCTTATACTTATACTCAGGGTGGGCTTATACTCAGGGTGGGCTTATACTCAGGGGTGGGCTTATACTCAGGGTGGGCTTATACTTATACTCAGGGTGGGCTTATACTCAGGGGTGGGCTTATACTCAGGGTGGGCTTATACTCACTTATACTGCAGGGGTGGGCTTATACTCAGGGGTGGGCGTATACTCAGGGGTAGGCTTATACTAAGGGTGGGCTTGTACTCAGGGGTGGGCTTATATTAAGGTTGGCTAATACTCGGGTTGGCTTACACTCAGGGGTTGGCTCACTGCATAGGCGAGTGCTCGCCACCCTGCTTAGGGATGAGCTCATCCCATAGGCTGGCGCCCAGCACCCCGCTGCAAGGACGACAATGCAAAGATTGCTGCGAAGCCCTACATCACAATGCAGAGTGAAGGCCGACCATTAGGAAACCCTTGCAAAGCCCTTCCAATTGTGATGACTCACGGAAAATGCAATTATCAAGCAAGTAAAACTTAAAATAAGTAAATCTGTCCCAAGAGCCAGCTCATCACAAAGCAGAGGAAGACTGTCTGGGTGCTTGACAACCAGACAAGATGGAAGGCAAGAGCAAATTGCTGCAATCCAGAGCCTGTTAAGACACGGCATTCCATTTGAGAGAAATACATACTCGTCTAATGGAAGATGAAATCGGCCCCAGCACAAGCCCCCGTATTTAAGCCCATCCCAAAGTCCACAAACCCCCCCAC
Source organism: Phakellia ventilabrum (assembly GCA_963921505.1). Taxonomy (NCBI): domain Eukaryota; kingdom Metazoa; phylum Porifera; class Demospongiae; order Axinellida; family Axinellidae; genus Phakellia; species Phakellia ventilabrum. The sequence goes on along the minus strand of OY997386.1, from coordinate 354,195 downwards.
CCCCCCCTCCCGACGCCTGAGTAAGCCAGCACCCTCATCAGAAGAGAAAGAGCATCTGTTGCTTGGAAATATCTTCACTTAATTTACATTAGAAAGAAAGGCTCTCTGAATACGTTTCCTTCCGAATTAAAGTTGATATTCAGAGAGCCTTTCTTTGTTATGCAAGAGCCAACTGAGAAGCCCCCTCTTCATAATTTACATTACACAATACTAACGCACAACATTCAATACTAAAGCACATCATTCAATACTAACGCACATCATTCAATACTAACGCACATCATTCAATACTAACGCATATCATTCAATACTAACGCACATCATTCAATACTAAAGCACTGATACCACAAACAACAGAAAACAGACCTTCTAGGCTTTCTGTAACCAAGGGATTGTTTATCCAAATCCACTTACTGACACCCCTCTCTTTCCCCTCTGTCCATACCCGATATCGCTCCACAAATTAGCGCACATTACAATTAGCTCTCTCAAGTTTGCCACTGCCAACCAGTTAGAGAGCTTCCAGCCAGCCTAAACCTTAGCCCGGCTGGTTTACAGAGCGGCTTTTGTTTTTTGAAAGTGTCGTTCATATGAGATTTCACAAAGTAATATGTTTATCGTACTCGAATTCTACTCCAATTAAGTTTAAGTAGCTAATGAGTAAACGAAACGTCGCTCCGCTCTACCGTTCGGTGATACGAGCTGCTTTTCGAATTTCATTATTTCAAACTGCTTAGTAATTTGAGTTCGGTAATCTGAGTTCGCTATCGCCTTTCACCAGTCGCATCGATGGCTTGGGAACGACCTACCCACAAGACGGTAAGCACCACTTAACCGAGGTCTCCGAGTCTGGAGGCTACAATGCAGGAGAAACCTTAGCTAGAGTTCCTTTTCTTGAGACAGCAGTTAATGGACGGTGTTTGCTTACCCGTGATAAAGGATATTGCGAGTTCTTGGGATTTTTAGCCTGTGAACTACGTTTGGTGGTTTGATACAAGCTCTCAGCTTTCAGGAGTATTGTGTGAGTGCGTCCCATACACCACCCGCCCACCTCTGAGGGATTACATCATAATTACATACACCACCCCCCCACTTCTGAGCGGTTACATCATAATTACGTAAAAAGTGCAAAAGAAAATAGCTTCGTACCCAGACGACCGATTACCTCCCCCTCCCTCACCCCACCCCTGAGTATAAGCCCACCCTTGAGTATAAGCCCACCCTGAGTATGAGCCCACCCTGAATATAAGCCCGTTCTGTAGTCTGTGGACAGAGAATACTATGGTGTTAAAACTCAAAGAATCTATAGTTTGCTATAAGCATATCCCTTCACCCTCAGTGCAATCACTTCCTCAGAAAACTAGCTCAGTTGTGTGGGTGGAATCTTTGCACGCCCCCACAGAGGCCTACAAGGACAGGTTCAGTCTTGCAAATGTGTGGGCGGAATAATCAACATTTCCTCCAAGAAGCACCAGCTACCAAATACCTCCACGCACACTCCTCACGGTAAACAGACTTGAAAACACAGGATGTAGAGGCACTCGCTGAGGGAGAATTTCCTTCCTTTGTTAATTCTTTGAACCTTTGTTCCAGGCTGACTGTGGCCTCATCCTCGGCTGCCCTGCATTCAGCCTGGTCAATTCAGCCTGCTCTGTGGCACTCAATGATCTGCTTCCTTCCTCCTGTTTCCTCCTGTTTCCTCCCGTCAGAGGTTGGGAAGCCGCCACTACAATCCCTTGTTTGTTCCTGATTTTGGAAGGCCAAGAGCTAAAGTGATAGTTGCGAGCGTTGATTTGGTATTTCTCTCTCGATATTTCGCATCGCCATGACGTGTTGAACACCTTTCCAGCTTCTAGGGTGCGAGTTCACAGCTTGGATGGCGGGGCAACAAGACGGCTTTTCTTTCCTCCCAAGATGAGTCCTAGGCATTTGAAGACACGCTGCTAACGCAAGCTTTACCCTACGTGTCACTTACCCAAACTGTGAAGGTAGTGACTGCTCATTCAGGAATGTGAACCACCAACGGTTATTTGGCACGAAAGAAAAAAAATGCAGCCATGAAAATCATCCGAAATGCAAACAAGAGCATTCTTCACCACAGCTTCCACCAGCCATAACACTATATCTACCCACCTGACCAACACACTGCCAGCCACTTACCTCCATACGGTCAACGGGGTACACATACAAACAAAACAATTAGCACATCTAAAGAATTAAAGTGGACGACGTGACCGGTTGCCAAGAAGCCTCGTGTCATCGCTCTACTCCCAGCCTTAGTACAGGAGCTAAGAGAGACAGAATCAGACACTTGGATACTATTTGGCAAGCATGCATGTACATAACTACATACATTTGTATACACAATTACGGGCCCATCCGTGTGACACACTATTGGACATACAATTGGGTTACATTCAGGGCTTCAAATGAAAGCCGCACGACTGCTTGGCAGGTCTAAGCAGAGAACCGATTAGCGCCACCAATGCACGAGGTCACTTCAGGGAGTTCCTAAAAAGACTGTGGTAAACCGTTTTATTATGGTGTTGAGATGAAAGTACCCACTTGGTGATTTTACTTGGCTTATGCTCAGGAGTGGGCTTGTATTCAGGGGCGTACTCAGGGTGGGCTTATACTCAGCGTGGGTTTATACTCAGGGGTGGGCTCATACTCAGTCACTTCTAATGTGAAGACCCTCTCCATTAGCTGCTAGTGGCAGTTTCAGTTTCAAAGTAATAGGCTTCTGATTCAAGCTCACTGTAGTACCAACCACTTGCTTTGCCAACGCAGGGATATATACTCAGAGGAGGCTTATGTCGAGAGGTAGGCCTGCAATTATTAGGGGTGAGCTTACACTAAAAGGGTCGGCTTGTACTAAAGGGTGGGCTTATACCAAAGGGCGGGCTTATACCAAAGGGTGGGAATATACCAAAGGGTGGGCTTATACTAAAGGGTGAGTATTTAGAGGAAGTGGGCTCCTAAACACAATTATCTGAACAGCTGTAACCAGTCCATATGAAGGCTCCCATCGGGTCCACCCAGGTCCTCCCTCAGAACTGAACATGCAAGCTATGGCGCAACAAGTCCAAAATTCCAGTACATTAAAATTTGTCACGGCTAATTAACTTCGCTTTGATAACTACACCCACGACAGTACAGTAGTACTCACAAACGTTTTGCCTTCCAAGTCCAATGGCAATTTGTCACGAACAATTCGCTCTCACTCCAAATTAAATCAGTTTACATGCGTACCAGCCCTGCCATATCACTTCACCCGAATGAGCAACATTCCAGCGTTCGGGGAAGTCACAGTCCATACGATATTCACCCAACGCTTTCATCTGTTGTGATAAAGATTTGTCCGCCTTGAGATTGAATTTCCGAGCAACAGCTCACACTCGCTGCTTTTCGTGAGGACGCTCACAAGCCGGCATAGCTGGCATACTTGTTGCTCTAGGCAATCCAGCTACTCTCGTGAATATGACTACAGCACATGGCGTCCATAGCTCCATACATAATTCTGGAATGCTTTGGTGATATGTGAGGGTAAAGTTGCCGACTTGATAATATGATGTGAATATGACTACAGGGGTGGTCTCACCACCTGGCCAGAATTTACAATAATTATTGTTTTTCATAGTAATTTCTGGCTACTAGTTTGTTTGTTTTTTTGCACCAGAAGCGTCAAAAATTAGAATATAAAGGCCGAGGTTTGTTACTGATACGTATGTCTACAGGTTGGAACCTTTCTTCATTTGTATGTGTGTATGTGTGTGTGTGTGTGTGTGTGTGTGTGTGTGTGTATGCATGTGTGTGCATCAGTTGATGCAAATTCACGTCCTGTGACCATCATCACAGTGGACACTCACTCCTCATGTCAAAAGATACACATGAAAGACGATCACATCGTGTCACCCAAGCTACAATAAAAAGTCTGCCCCAAAAACATAACTCTCTGAACAGAGTGAGACCGATAATCCACTAACCCTGGAAGCCCCACATAACAACAACCCGCCACTTGTCTGATGGCGGATGGCTTCACTACAAATATCAATATTCATGAGCTCATTTTTTCAGGACATCAAAGCATCGTTCACTAGCCCTGGATTTCTCCACCTGTCCCGAGGGCCTGTGTCTGCCTGCATGCAGGGATCACCCACGACCACTATTTACAAAAGTATGCTTTTAGCCTTTCTATTTTCAGTGTGAGACACTACGCGGGCTGGTGCTTGGGACTGTGGGTTTACAATCTGCTCAGTGGCTGTATTAGATGCTGTGTATGTGTTACTTGGGTGTGGTCGAACACTAAGGAGATTGTTTGCCCCAAGCATCACCCCCTGAGGCCATGTACGTATTTTCAGTGCCTCTAGTCCTTAGAGAATAGTCGTGTGCCCACCTCGTCCCCTTTGCTGGATGAGCAGAGATCTGGGAATGAGACTCTTAGAGTAGAGCAGGGAATGGTATGGAAGCTGGGAGAAGAGGGCGTGACCGGTTTCCGGCAGTGGCAAAGGGGAGCGAGATGTAGCCTAGGAGACTGCACTACAAAGGCAGAACAGGCTGCGTCGAGACACAGTAGTTTCTTCTGCCCAGCCACAATTATCACGAAGGCTCACTCTAACGATAAAGCACATAAATAAGCAGATAACGCCCTGGGGCACAAGTGACACAAGTGGCACAAGTGGCCTACGATAACGCCCTGGGGCACAAGTGACACAAGTGTCACAAGTGACCTACGATAACGCCCTGGGGCACAAGTGACACAAGTGGCACAAGTGACCTACGATAACGCCCTGGGGCACAAGTGACACAAGTGGCACAAGTGACCTACGATAACGCCCTGGCACAAGTGACCTACGATAACGCCCTGGCACAAGTGACCTACAGGTACATAGTGTCTCAGTAATAACATTCCAAATATTAAAACTCTGTGCCTTTATCTGCACCTCCGCCCAACTGAAGGTGAGTGGACTGAAATCCTTGCTTCACACAAGGAAATCAGTTTCCTATCCTCCCTCCCCCCCCCCCCCCCCCCGAAGAAATGTGACTGTAGTCTAGCCACGTATTGCTGTACAATAATCACAGCTGCAACGCATGCAAGCTTGAGCTCTTACCTTTTTTCCTTTCCTCTTTCTCGGGGTAGCTCCCTTTTCTGCCGGTTTGCTTTCCGCCTCCTTACTTTCCGGGGGAGTGTCAATCTCCTCTATTACTGGTTCCCCACCTATACCAATGCACACACAAATCATAAATAAGTATCTCACATGATCTCACATGTGCTGAACACATGACTACAAGACCACACCCACTTCATAGAAGTCATGTGACTGCCAAGCCACACCCACCTATATCCTCTTTTGTCTGAGTAGCTCTATCTCCGCTGTCTTCCCCTTTAGTAGGTTGTCTCGGTCTCGGAATCTTCGGAGGTGCCTTAGGGCTCCGTGAGCATACCCTCAGGCAGATCTCAATACAGCAAACAGTTATCTGTGCAGAGCAAGGCTTCCAATGAACAGTACAATAGATATAGAGGAATAAACTGGGTGGATCAAAGGGTGTTCTAATAATTGGGACATTACAAATGAGATAAATGGCACAGCTCCTCGAGAGGGCTTTAGCCAGCCACTAATACACATGCTGCAGAGAGATGCAATCACCTCTGCCTATGAGACGAAATGTAAGTGTGACATGTGACATAGTTGCACTGACAGTCCAGCGCTTTATACGTACCTCACAGGGGTGGGCTCTTATTACAGGTGGTGGTGTCTCGGCGGTCTTCCTACAGGGTGGGCTCTTACTAGGGGTGGGTTCTTTGGGATGGGCTCTTACTAGGGGCAGCTAGGTAGTGAGTTCTTTGGGCGGGCTCTTACTAGGGGCGGCTAGGTGGTGAGTTCTTTGGGCGGGCTCTTACTAGAGATGGGTTCTTTGGGTGGGCTCTTACTAGGGGCGGCTAGGTGGTGAGTTCTTTGGGCGGGCTCTTACTAGAGATGGGTTCTTTGGGTGGGCTCTTACTAGGGGCGGCTAGGTAGTGAGTTCTTTGGGCGGGCTCTTACTAGAGATGGGTTCTTTGGGTGGGCTCTTACTATGTCTGACTCATTGAAGCTCTTTGCTGAGGGTGGAGCCAGCTATATATAGGATTGCTGAATGAAGCTTTTACTGGTATGTACGCAATTACATCATAGCAAGAAGGGCCATACTTGTATTTAGTTGCTAGGTTATGCCAATACAGCCAATAACATTAACAATTACATCACTACTACTAGATTACACAATTGGTATGTACAGTTACAACCCATACCAGAATACGCTCATAATTATGTGACAACACAATATATACACACATGGGATGTTAACTTCGCCTCCCCCCCTATCCCCTCCCCCCCTACTCCTCCCCCAGTACATCCTCTATGGAAAATCGGCATATATCAACGGGTGCATATCTCCAAAATCAAGATAATGGAGTTATTGCAATCAAATTTGTCCAGTGAGTAATTACAGTTGGATTGGCTTTGTCCCACTGGCAAGTGCTACTAGCGGGTTTAGTAGCTAAATAAAGCTTGCCTACTGCTCCTCTGCTCAGTAGCTCAGTGGGTAAGAGCATCTGACTAGTAATCAGAAGGTCCTGGGTTCAATCCCCAGCTGGGCTCCGATTTTCTTTACTCTCTCAATGCCTGCTTCATAATGAAATAGCATTATTTACCACACTGGGTGAATGTTGAGAAAAGCTGACCAATCGGATTGTGCCGATGACATCAGCGGAAAATTATCTCTGTATTGGTATGTAAACTTAAAAAGCCATACTACATATGTGACAACACAACCAATACCATTACATCATCCAATACCATTACATCATACAATAAGTAGCACCCCATAAGTAGCACCCCACTGACAGTGGCTATTTCGAACAGCTCTTCCTGTGGAGAATCCCTACAGCAGTGGGCCAGTTCAGGAACTCCACAGCAACAACTGCTAGTTCTTTTAATTTTTTCCTCCTCTGCTGGTTCCTATTCAACATTCCACAATTCCCTCAACCTCTTACAAGTGGTTGCCAAGGGTGAAGTTGACAGGAAACAAAATACTTTTCTTGGAAGCAGCCAGACAAGCGATTCCTGTGGCATAGGCTGCAGCACATGAGCATATTGGATACCATAGGAGGTTTATGTTCCTCAGTAAACCCCTGCTCACACCAAGTGGAAACAACAGCTGTCTTCTATTTGCAGATAAATTTCAACTAAAAATTTCCCCTCGGCTGTCCTGGCAGGTAAATCACCAACTCCTGAAAGACACGTAGAGTTACACTGTCGCTTCCCACTGCAATCTACAGCTTCATGCTGCCTGGGGCATCTTGGAGCCACCACCTAACCAAGTTCTTGGAAACAAGATGATGGGTTCTTGTGGTTGCAGGACAGCCTGTCTCATGTTGTCTCGGAATATTAACTCCGTAACTTCAATCTTTCATGTTTAATCAAATTTCCCACTCATTTTTCATTTTAACGTACTTATATCAAACGCTTGTATTATTTCACTGAAGATGATAGTTGTATAGCAGTTGGAGTAAAATTTAACTACATGGTAATGCTATAATAATTTGCGGACATTGTGAGTGCTTTCAGTATCGCAAAGAAAAGATTACGACAATTAAGTAAATGGAATAGGGCTGGGTAGAGGCCTGGAATGTGGCTGGGGGGGATGCCTGGAATGTGGCTGGGTAGAGGCCTGGAGTGTGGCTGGGGGGATGCCTGGAGTGTGGCTGGGGGGATGCCTAGAATGGAGTACATGGAAATCAGCCTATGACTTCATCTACAGATTACGTAAATCGTCTAGAAGCCGTATACTGATTATATTGGGAAAAGGCGTGGGAATGAGGCCGGGTGGATGCAGAACAATGTAGATCTGGAACGGAAACACCCGGACCTGGGAATGAGGCTGGAGGAAGGCTTTTTTGTCCATAGGATTCCCAGTAGATCCAGTAGGTCATTGCATGATGTCTGTGAATCATACAAAGGCAGCGAAGGCAAGCCACAACTGCACACAACCAGATGTTGTATGACAACTGAAGCCAGGGAAGCTGCCCGAAGGAAGTGACTACAAATGCTCCTTAACGATCCTGTACACTGCCTGGAAAAGTCTTTCACAGGAAAAGAACCTTCATCAAAGAAAGTTTCCACAAAAAAGCTGCAGCATATCTGGTCACAATATGAACACAGCTTTGCCCTCAGGCTCTCCCCTCAGGGAAAGCAGGAGCAGTGACCGGGTTTGCGAATGCCTGCATTTTACCAATTTTTATACTTCATATCACAGTAACCAGTATAGAGAAACGAATAATTTTTGGTTCAGTACAACTCTGAACCTTCAACCCGCGCTAGAGGTCTCCAGTTCTCTCTGTTTATGAGATACATGCCACGGTGAGCAGACATGTAAAAACCGCCCACGTTTCACAGAAGTCAGTGCATGAGGGAAGTGTTGGGTTTGTGCTAACTCAATTGAGGTTATCCATTGGGCCTGGGGGGAAAGAGTAGCCACTAAATGAAGAGAGAACAGTGTGTTTTCTTGTATAAAACATAAGAACATGATTGTTTGCTTGTAATATCTTGTGCCACAAAGTCATAATGCTTATAAACAAGATAGCAAGCCATGTGCTTGTAAACAAAATGTTCCGATGTACATAACATAATATGCTTGTAAATACAATGTATCAATGTGCTTAACACAGTACATATGTACAGCTTGTAACCTGATATTGTATTTATGTGCTGACATCATACCAAGCTAGCTACAAGGCCAGGAAGACAACAATCAAAAATACAGCATAAGCCATCAAGCATAGCCGTTTCAGTTTCTAAACTTGTATATGCACTGCCCCAATACCAACAATAGTTTACAGTATAGGCCCAGAGAGTATAGCCCTCTGGAGACAAGATAGAACCACAGTGCATGTCATTAGGGTGTGAGAGCTGGGTTAGGTAAGAATCAGACCCTTGTCCTCCGACTGGAGATTGCTGCCTCACATATGCATATATGCATAAACCGATTTGAGTATAGAACAAACCAACCCACTCTTGTGAGGCTCATAGACCATATTATATGTCCAAGTGGGTGTGGTCAAAGATCACATGATCTTTGAGCACAGGTTACAGTACGAAGGTCACATGACCATAATTGGACCCCACTCTAAAGTGAAGACCTCACCAGCTGCTCATGACTGACTGATGGAAAGAACCAAACCATCTTATTGCTAACTTCAAAAACGGGAGAAATAATGATCATAATTACACTCTAGAAAGAGCACATATAATTACTACTTCGGTCGTGAAAGAAACGGCCGTACAATGAAAGAAGCCACAGAAGAAGCAATAGCTATTAAAATTAAAAATGCATTGTACAAAATATTGTTTCATTAATTAAAAGTTTGTTCCCTGAGAATGATAGTTTGAAGAGGTGTATACAGCGTTCAAAAATTGTGTGTTCCATAAGTGGTTACGCAACTGTATGACAACAGCTAGAAACACACCTAATGAAGGTCCAGTTCAGTGTATAACAACAGCTGCTGTTCATTGCAATGTGCAGATGCACGATCTGCCAGAGAAGATCAGTGACACGCTTTGTTTCTGAAAGGTCTGGCCGACATAGCTAGCTCAAAGAATTAAAACAAACCGCCTGTGAGTTGTTTGCGTGAATGTTCACGGAAAATGAAGTGCTCAAACGGACCTGTAATCCGTTGTACGAAAACACAATACACTGAGTTGTAGATTAGGATGGACGTATTTCTTAATTATTCAATTAATCTCGCCACTCAGTCTGCCATCTGATGACTGCCAAGGATATTAAGGCAGATCTCCTTTCTCAAATTGAGGCTACCACATAGCTTCGAACCCGCAGTAGAAACCATTATAGCCCATTAGAGCCAGCCACAGATGGTGACCCTGGGTCTCGAGTTCCACCGACCGGCAATGATGAAAGTCCGAAAATGCGCATGGATCGCAAGGAATCCTCCACGGCAGCAGCAAAACAAGTCACCCTATCCCTCCCAAGCAGGCCTCCCTCTATTCAACAGTTGCAGAAGGCTTCTGTGTAGACGTACATCCGGGCAAGTCCCCCAGCTCCCGCTATTGAGAACTTGGACGCTGCAGGCGGGTGAGTTACTGTCAATAAACCCTACCCCTGATCAGTTCTCTTCAGGCATTCACGACCTGACCAATATTCGACCAATCGAATTCCAATTGGTAGACATCTACTGAGCGGGGGTGGAATGTTGTTGAATAATAAGGTTATTTGTAGTTATCCGAGGGAGGACCGGTCATGTGAGCTTGCAGGACTTCCTTAATGATATTCACGACCCAGTAATGATATTCATAAGCTTAATTAGGCCTTGTTGTGGTTTGTAGTTCCGAAGGAGTAACAGTTTTCCCAAAGGTTATACACTCCAGACACGCTTTTATCTTCACAATAAGGCACATTTTTCCCCCTCACAATGAACTGTTGGCAGCTGAGAATGCAGTCATGGAGTACGCTGAGTGCATCTGGTTGTCACTCCCACTGCGAAAAAGAGAGGCTTTTACAAATCCTAAGTAGGAAGAAATTTACTCTCAGAATTTTCGGAAACCACACGTCAGCAGTGCTAGCTACTGCTCCAGGAGCAAATGTGGTGCATGCAGGTAGCTTGACATACAAGGCAGAAATAATAACTGTAGCATATGAGCATCATCATATGCTACAGGTGGTTCCAGCTATTTCACCTGTATACATTGTCAACATTTGTCCACAAAAGCTATAGCAAAGCAAGAATTCAGCCGACCATTCCTGAGGAAACAAGCAGGATGCTTGAACATCAGACTATAGAGACATAAACAATTACAAAACCTTTCAAAGAATATTGACCCTTTCAGTTTTGGTCAGGTGGTTCCATCATGTAAGATCTCAATTTGCTGCAAAGTTGCTACCGAGCAAGTGCTTCACCAGATAGAGTTGACTGCTTCCTCATGTAAGTAGCATAATAATATACTCATGTTGCTGCCGTAGCGCTTACGCCATTGACCACGCACCCACAGACGCAGGCGGAGCTTGTAAGACCTCCAGTCAGAGGACAAGAGCAAGAACAACCAGAGACCACACAATCCTGATCACCATACAATTCCTTCTTCCTAGCCTCCCATAGCAATAATACAAAGCTCTTAACTAGCTTTAATAATGCTTTAAAATCATCCCTGTTCCAATTCTCAAACCCTAAAATAAAGCTCGCCTTATTAAAATTATTAAGTGTACTAAACTCCCCAAACCTCCCCCCCAATAGATTTTCTAATTCTACCATGAAATTATTTCTAATGCTGTCATATGCTGGACACTCCCAGAGAACATGTACCACACTCTCACATTCACCCCTGCATAATTTACACTGCCTATCATCATTTTTACCCCTATGTCTTCCTAACTCTTCATTCAGACCGTTCGTACCTGACCGAAACTTAAACAATAATCTTGTACCCGGATCACCTACCCCCTGCAAATAATTCTTGAATTCTATTTCCTTACAGAAAGACTTGTACAGATTCAACTTAACTTTAGTATTCAAGCTATCATTAAAGTCCTTGTATTCTCTATCCCTCAACGCTTCGTCTACCGTATCTAAAAACAAATTAATATTATCTGCAGCTAATACCTCTTGGCTATCTAAATCTAACTGCAGCAGCAATTCATTAATTACTTTCATCCATGTAAGTAGCATAACAAGTAGCTATTTCAAATCACTACCCCCCCCCCCCTAGAGCATCACCATTTTCTCACTAAATCAACCTATCATATGCTACACTCTCTCCAGAGACATATTTCAAACTCAGAATGGCATTTCAAACGGAGACACTTATTTCACCTGTATACATTGTCAACATTTGTCCACAAAAGCTATAGCAAAGCAAGAATTCAGCCGACCATTCCTGAGGAAACAAGCAGGATGCTTGAACATCAGACTATAGAGACATAAACAATTACAAAACCTTTCAAAGAATATTGACCCTTTCAGTTTTGGTCAGGTGGTTCCATCATGTAAGATCTCAATTTTAGAAAGCGAATCAGTAAATAGCAGGGTAACCCTGTCCAGAGGTCCATAGCAAGCGAACTTACTTCCTCTAATTACCACTTGACGAGTTAGCAATCGTGAAGAAACAGATCTTTTGCCATTATGATGTAATGGGGGTACTACTGAGCAATAAATGGAGAAATACATGTCTTGATGTAAGTTTCTTGTATAAAACATAAGAACATGCTTGTTTACTTGTGCTCCCCAACAATTTTACCCTCCATTACATCATAATGGTAAAAGGCCTATATAATATAGCTACAGGATATACTGGAGTAAACAAGTATGTTATGTTTTCAGAAAACTGCATCAAATAAGTCCTTCATAATATCCTCATAGCTTACTTTTACCCCCAACAGATAAAGATCTAGTGCTTTAGTATTGCATAACGTGTGAGATTGGAGGATATCACAATTAAAAGAACAGCTGGAATACAGACAGGGTGGACTAATTAGTACTCAGGGATGAGCTTGTGCTCAGGGGGACTAACATTCGTGGATTAGCTTATATTCTCACAGGTGGACTTGTACGGTAACGATTTATAATAAAATTTTGGATCAGTCCCATTAGAAATGTATACAACAAGCGCTTCAGGCATCACACTTGGAATGAATATTCATGACAGATATCAGGTGTCAACATATGGCAGAAGTATAGCTTCTGTCAAAACAGCGCAGACAGCAAACCCCTTCAAGTGGTGCAAGATACAACACACGGCAACCCTACAAAGGGTCTGATGGGGTGCCACACACAATGAGCCCTGGCTTTGAGAGTGGCCCAGTGGTGTGGGCTCCGTGGGAACCACAGTAGAATGTCAAGTCTTTGACCTACAATGCCCACATAATGCTAATGTGAAGAATTAGCAGCCGCCACAAAGGTAGAAATTATATTATGCAGAAAATTGAAATTTACTGTCTCGGTCTTCTGGGCGAATTTAGCAAGTGTCAGTGGTTTTACTACACTCTAACGTACGCCTCAATTACCCCCTGGTGGGCTCTTGTTAGAGATTATGCCGGGAGTGAAAATTAAGCACATTGGGTATGGTATACATATGCTTGAAAGTGTTTACATCATCACTTTCATTGACTTTCTGTGTAAAATACAATGCATTACATCATGAAATTTCTCTATTTCACGCTCATGAATGTAATTGCATTATTGAAATGGAATTGTCCTTGAAAGCAAACACCTGGAAATTTCCTAACCAGAAAACCGCAGCAATCAGCACAGGAACCTCCAGCCACCATCCACACACAGCCGACTCTTTACCCTCAAGGGTATCAAGTGAACCAGACATCTTTAAAACTCATGCTTGAGAAAATTCATGGTTCCAGAATGGAACCAATCCCATATTCCAGAGATTCCTGCACTCGGTACTCTCCTTTGAGCGTCTTCGTCTCTGATCCCTCATTTGGAAGTGGCCACTTTCCCCCCTCACACTTAGACAGCCAAGCGCTGACTTTAGCAGACTGCGGTATTTTGTTTTTGCACCATTCTGTTCCCCTGGGCCCTGTCGATCACAAGACGAGGTATGCTTTGTGCTGGCTAAGAGCTCAACAAATTGTCTTGCTACTGGTTCTGATTGCAGCCTTAGGCAACTGTTTGTGAGAATTCTTGTGTCCAAACGCTCAAGAGCCTATAAGTGAACTTTTTTTACCAGCCGCCCAGCTGGTACGAAGATTGCTTTATGCTCCTGCGTCTGTCTGTGTGTGTGTGTTCGTCCGCAATTATCACATGCGTTAAGTTACTTCATTCCGTTACTATGCCACTATAGCCACGAGCGCAGTGGAGGCTACTGGAAGTTTGCAGGCCCAACAGGCCAAGGTACATCAAGCTAGGTTAGTTTTGTGTTGCCTAGACGGCGAAAGAGTGGTAGGTAACGATGATAATTCTGTTTTGGCAAGTTCTGAGCGCTAACTGGAAGCGCACTACAAAATTGCTGTGTCAGCACTTTCGCTGGAAGCTGCACATGATGAGATTGGCTAGCCAAGCAGATCCATTCTACAGCTGCATTTAGCTTAGACTGACCTGTTGCTGAGCACAACCTTCAGTTGGATGATCTATGTAAAAAAACATCCGGCAGGTTTTTAGATATGAAATATCAGTCTTGTTCAGAAAGAGGAAGGCCTTATCTGACCTAGCTGAACTGTTACTTGACAAAGTGGCTTCCAGAGACAGTGGTGACCTAACTGACCCAGAGACTGGATTCTTCTAAAGGTAGGCTGAGATCAGCACCTAAAGTGGGCCCTGGCCCTATTACATAATCTTCAGTAATTGTTAGGGGCCTATACCTGACATCCAACACTTCTGAAATGGGCATTAGCTCACCACAGCAGGATGTGGAGGGGGGGGGGGGGGGAGAATACACTTCCAAAAATGCTACCATAACAGGCGCTACCGCTACCATAGCAACACATTCATTGCTACTGTAGTTGCCATAGCCTTGAGTGAGTGTGTTTCTCAGATCCTCTGGTCTCTTACATGAGCTTACTACTACTCCATATGGGGGGGGGGGTCTTAGGCAGAGCTTCTCGGAGGAGTTATTATTTATGGTTTATTTACACTCCACTGCGATCACAAACATGTGAGTTCATTTTCACAAACTAACAGGTTTAAACTATAGTACCATTTTTGCTAAGGCTTATGACCGTAAGTGTAATATAGAGGGGTGGGCTTATACTCAGGGGTGGGCTCATACTCAGGGATGGGCTTATACTCAGGGGTGGGCTTATACTCAGGGGTGGGCTTATACTCAGGGGTGGGCTTATACTCAGGGGTGGGCTTATACTCAGGAGTGGGCTTATACTCAGGGGTGGGCTTATACTCAGGAGTGGGCTTATAAAGACTCAGCAAGCCTATCACTATCACCAAGTAAGTCACTTACACACCAACTATATACAAACCTTGCTAGCTCCATGGTCCCTTCCCCACACCTCGACTTCAATTTCCTGCATACTGCACATAGCTGCAACCAATGGCTGCCTACAGTTGTGGGCAGACAATTCCAAGATCCACCTTGGGGACAACCCAACACCCCTGAACCCGCAACCCAATCCCCCTGATGATCCCACAGGCCCAGTGGCATGCCCTTTACAGGAAGACAGACCACTCCACACGTTGCCACAGGCAGCATCGCTCCCAAACTACCACACGTCTTCTGGGGCCCGGGGCATGAGCAATTAGCCGGCCCCAGACACAAAGCATTGCAGTCTAGTTTGCGAATATCATCATATTCCCACTGCCACCACAACCAAGGTCCTGGGTAGGACTTTGCATGGGCATACACACCGAGCGCTGCAGCGGCGCATGTAAACAAACTCCAGCAGCTACACTATAAAACACCGGGGCATGTTAGTGCTTTATTTAATCACGTACAGGCTGAGTCTTTTCAGGCAGACACTTATTTACAGCAATTCCAGTGGCAAAGTCCCTGCCTTGTTACAGGCCGTAATACATCCAACAAGGCTCGGGTTCGAAGGACACTAATATTGTACAAAAGGGCTCCATTCAGCCATAGCAATGCATCTTGCAGTTTCAGCATCATGAAGCATTTACATGGTTGCTATGGTAAACATACAGCAGCAAACAAGCAAGAGAGTTGGGGGTAGAATTTGTAAAAAAATTCAGGTCGTTCGCATTCCATTGCATGCTAGCTACACCTGCTATTCTTTATAATTAAGATAAAGTTAACACCTATCTGAAGGGGGCTATATGAAGTTTACAGAATACAAAAACTAAAAGAGGGTCAAAGTGCAGCTAAATTCATGTAGGAAAAATTCCGATATATAGCCACTGGAGGAACTGTCTGCAGAGAGTAAGTCTACTATAGTCGTCTATACTTGGTTTTCGAGGCAGTAGAAAACTTTTACACTGAGATTGCAGTGGGTGTGGTCACGTGAGCGTGCACCCGTAACATTGCTTACGCACTACCTCAAGGCCACAGGACGTAGACACACTGCATGAAGCTCTGACCTTATCAGGCAATGACAGTGATCAACTTAACCAGGTTTTGTTTCTACAGAAGACTCGTACACATCCGGAGCATTATGCAACAGTGTCACTTCAGCCAACATCCGGGGTATTTCCAGCAGTTCAGCTCCGGTGTAGAATAACATGCGATAACCTGCATGGTTTGATGCGTGAATCTCCGTGGCCATATAACGGAGACGCATTTGCAGGGTGTTTGTTTCAAACCCGTTGCCTGACTCCTATCCGATGACTGAGCAGGTGTGTTCGATCCCCGGCAATATCCAATCTGTGTATCACGTTTGAATCCTGTCCCATCACGCAATGGTTTGCATATGGGCTATAAAGCCATATCCCCATCAATTAGCAGTTGTATACCATAAAAATTTTTAGAAACCATGCCATCAGCTCGACTGGAGCCAGCAAAATTCGCTGTAACTGCGGCATTTCAACGGAATGTACGCTCAAAATAAGAAGGAATGCAAACGTCCATCATCCCACGTATCTTGAGGTTGACACCAGAATCGCAGGTATGCAGTGACCAGCTAAACAGCAAACAGCAACATACCTTTTCTGCCACTTAAAGCATTGTTTGTCAAGATGTGTAAGCTTATATTGCTTGCCTAATTGAGTCCGTCGTATATTTAGCAACTCTGGGCAATAACACCATGCCGCAGAAGGCTTCCCAGCTCAGAAAAAGCAGACAGTTTCGTGACTGTGGTAATTAGCATAGTTAGTGTGAAATGCAATAGTGCTGTTTTCGAAACGATAAGTTTGTTTATGCCACATTGATCACAGCTCCGGGTGGGTTACCAGACTTCTAAACGGAAACTAATTAGCAATTACGCAGCAATTAATAACCATTAAAAATTTCAAGCTCTGGGCTGATAGGCAGCAAACCGAGAGGTGGTAGTTTTGAAAAGATGGTTACTACTCATGCGATAACCACGCAATTATCTGCTTATTTGCACAGTATATTATCCACCAGCCTGGCTGTCTGCCCCTCCTCGTAAACAGCTTAAGGGTGGCCCAGTAGTTTGTGTTTGTTGGTAGGCTTGTGGCTGCATTGCAAAGCTCACTGATGTGTGTGAATTTACTGTAATGGCAAATTAGGTGGTAATCGCTTTTGCTGTCTGTTCTTTATTACTTTACATCACTCATTATTCACTTCGTTGGTTGCGGCAACGCAGCAGTAATGACACAACCTACTCTCGGCCTCAGAACAAATTATTGCTATGCAGGCGTTTTGTGGCTACACCGTTCCAAAGCATGTTTCTAAGCACTGCTTAATGAAAGCAGCAAATAGACTCCACCCACTTGTAGGTTATACACATAACCACCTCATAATTATGTGATTAACCCTCGGCTACGCCTTAAGTGATTAACCCTCAGCCACGCCTTGGGTTAATCACAAGC
Organism: Phakellia ventilabrum; assembly: GCA_963921505.1. Classification (NCBI taxonomy): domain Eukaryota; kingdom Metazoa; phylum Porifera; class Demospongiae; order Axinellida; family Axinellidae; genus Phakellia; species Phakellia ventilabrum. Next base: position 336,746 of record OY997386.1, on the reverse strand, counting down.
CAAGACGCAAAGTCGGAGGTTCACAGCTTACTCAGGTGTGGTCTACCCTATAACATGCCAATAGGTACAGGTACAAATTGCATTGTAATTGTATTATAAGCCCAAGGGCTTACACAAAGTCTTGGTTGCTTTGATAAGAAAAGGTTATAAATGATACTAGGATATACAAATGTGATTTCAACACACACACACACACACACACACAAACATTGCATTATAAAGACTTACAGAATACTGGAACGAAACTAAAATTCACCGCATTCTCAGCATTGTGCATGCACATTATGATGATGGTCAGTGACATCTGAGGCAGTAAAAGTGCTATGAGTATGAATTCAAAAGATTTAGGAATATACGCAAGAGCAATAGGAAAGATAAATACACAAGTGAAGCAGAAACACAATTTGCCTATTGCGATTAAGTGCAATTACTCCATCCTGCTAGTCAAAGCATACATGATTGGCTGGCTATGAGAGGCCAGTCTACTGCTCCTCTGCTCAGAGGAGGGGCTCTGGTAGCTCAGAGGAGGGGCTCTGGTAGCTCAGTGATAAGAGCAGCTGACTAAATATTCAGGATGTCCTGGGTAGTGCTGGAAAGGTATGTTCATCATACATCAAATATATGCAACATCTGTTGGCATGTACTAGCTACTATTTCTACAGCCTGCTAAAGCACACAGCTAACTGTAAGTATAAAAATATCTTTGGATTTTGAAACAACCAGGTAAATTTCTGTCATTGGGATAAGTGCTTCCATATACGGCCGTGGATCGTCCACGGGTCCCTCTAGTAACTGATGGCTGTCGATCTAGTGCTACAGATCTATACTTACGCAAATGTAGGTGTATACACGGAAACGTTCTTTTTTCGGGTCTGCGACAATTCACATACGATACCCTAGCATAACCCGTACCAATTATGGCAGGCGAGAATGAGCCCCATGACGTAGAAGCCTCCAATTGCATTCTTATCCCCATAACTGTCTAGAGCTGGGTGGTTTACATTCTGGGAATGTAAGGTGCATACATGCTACATCATCGTGAAATAATCGTGATATCATTAAATGCTCATATTCACCCGTGATATCACCTATACAGCTAGCAATTCAAAATACCAAAAGTAGGGGACTGCTTATGGACTGTTGAGTAGTTACTTCTTTCATCACATGACATCACCATGACAACCCCCAGCTATGGTGGGAGTGCATTCCAAATCACCCACCCACAATCATATAATTATATGTTTTTTGCCGGGTGGGGCTGATGTACTAACAAGGTTAGCCAGCAAAACCCGTGGGGCTGGAACCCCAAGAGCAGTACTGGATGATACTTCAATGGAGTACTACCCTACGTTGATCACATTGTTTTATCATGATACTTCAAGGTCATGGTAACCAATATCCCACACATTCCCAATAGTATTGCAAATGCATTGTGATAATCCTGTGTAATTAATTGCTGCAAGCATAGACCTGCCAAAACTGTTGCCAGGGGCAATCATAACTCAACATTGATAAGGGAAGCCCTTCTCCCTCCAAGTCCACTTTGAGCTAGCTGGCTAACTCAATCTCAGTGGACCATGGCCACTTGAAGAGGAGAAAGCCGTCTCCACTTTAAGCCACAGGCAAAGAAATGTAATTAGAGCCTGCAGAAGGAGTGGTTTGCAAGAAGCCCTTTGGCCATGATTACAAGCGCTCAAAGTGGCCTAAGAGCTAATTCTATTAGCAACACTTAGCCTCAAAGCCCACACAAGTGCGCCAGATGGTAACCATTATCCACTGCAGTAATTAGCCTAGCAGGAAACCTGACGCTTCCATGGCAACGCTCAGGCATCCACTCCTGCGGTAATGTGGCACACACCGGGGAGTGGTAGATCACAGGGCATAGGCTGAGTGTGGGGGGTGCCACAAGTTCCTATCTGTAGGAGATGATGGTATGCGATTGGAGGAGGTCACTCTATGGGTTCGGAGTGCAGAGCCTTTGAGCAATTTTCTCCAATTTCTCTGGTAACCGTTTCCCACCGAGGAAGGCTTTCTGCAGACTTGGGGGTCGGCCGCTGACGATGTTTCTAATTAGCGTTGCTTTGAGATAAAAATATCCCATTAGATTGTTTACCAAGGCATTATCACAAACATTTTTCATGTAATTTTCATGTAATTATGAGCGGAATTATAAGTTAGACGTCGAGTAAAATGCCCCAGCAATGGGGGAAGACCATGTGAGCAGAGAAACAGTACACGATATGGTGAAGTCACGAAATAATACACTAACAGCTGTAACTAACACAGGCGGATATAGCTGTTGCGTTCAATTTAACACAATAAATTGCGTTACACAAATTTCAGTTTTTCTTGTAAACGTAATGCAATCAGAGGTACCAGTCTGGGATAGCTCCATCCTTTCACACCATCACCAGTTTCAGAGCTGGTACTGTCAAATCCAGGCACCGAATTACATCTACAAGGCAAACGTCCAACATACAATGGGGCACAAATATGCATATCAAAGACTTGGCATGTTTATGACATCTTCAGCTTCCGTAATGCAAAGCAACCAGGAATTGAAGTTACCTGCTGCTATTTTACTTTCAGTTTCAATTTGAAGGCTTCTTGTCTACAAGCCAGCAACAAAAGAATTCTCCCCTGCTACAGCATTTGTCCCCAGGCTCCCTCGTGTACGTTTCACTTTGCTACAGGAGCATTCTCTCATGTGACATAACTCCAAGTGGGCAGAGACCGATCAAAGATGGCTGCATTTTGGTGACGTTGTTTTGGCATGGTACGAACAGGCTTCGAAGAATAGTTACAAGAATTATGGATTCATTGCCTTCCTTCGTTGTCTGAGAACTACAGCAGTTCCTCACCCCCAAAGATTCACCCTTCTACCCTCCGTGTCACACGTGAGACACTGTACCAGGCCCACTTAAGTAAAACACATGTGGCAGTCCGGTGGAAAACAAACATCATTCCATCGTATTTCGAGTGTGTCACCGCATTCAAAGCGCTGTATCTCTGAACTTCCTTTAGAGATGAGGCTCGTATGCGCTGCGTAGAAGCCTCATATATTGACGTGTTTATGCAGCGCGTATGAGCCCCACCCTTAACAGAAGTTCAGTGCTTTGAATGCAGCGATGCAATCACAACACACGACGGAATGGAATAATGTTCATTTTCTACCCCTGGCCTGCCACATACACATTCTACATCACCACAATAATATTATAATACCAACATACTATGTTCTACCTATCTCTACCTCCACCACCACTTCAGTAATTACACCTCTCTTATCACAAACCTGCATGCATGAGTACACTGGAAGCCTACATGCATCTTAACTTCCATGCCTGAGGGCATGTTGCCTGAGGCATGACCTCATTTGCTACAGTCTGCTAGCTGGGGGATCTGATTGTCAAATATCAATAGAAGCTGTGAGATAAGAAACCCACCAAACAAGAGTATCTCCTACCACAACTGATGTCAACTGCTGGCAGCCATCAAATCAATCCTTTCATACACAGTTTCCATGCCAACAGGGTTTACAGTATCTTACCAAGAACACCATTAAACATTGTTCACATTTGAACTCCAAGACCAGGTTAATGCTCGTTTCACTGCTAGCCATGCCCACATAGCATATGTGTACAAGCACCCACCTTCTTACCGTAGTGCTAGTTGCATCACACAAGCACCACCGCTAGTCTCACCCACATCCACACAAGCCCCACCTCCTAGCACCACCACTAGCCACACCCACAAAGTATGTGCACAAGCCCCACCTCCTAGCACCACCACTAGCCACACCCACAAAGCATGTGCACAAGCCCCACCTCCTAGCACCACCACTAGCCACACCCACAAAGCACGTGCACAAGCCCCACCTCCTAGCACCACCAGCTAGCCACACCCACAAAGCATGTGAAGTTTCATGTACACAGCTCAGCAGTGGCCAACACATGTACAAGAAACGGCGGCTGGGTTTGGTACCACATCCGTCCCATTCCCAGTCCACAAGTCAAGAATACTGTATAAAGTTCTACATGGGAACCGCTGGTCATTGAAATGTGCTGAACCTCAGAAGGTTGGACTGGCCCTCCTATTCCAAACTCAAGTAAAAAATACTGCTCGCGTCAACAGTAGCCTGGGAACGAGACCGCGGTGAGAGTGAGAATGAGACTACAACGTGAGTGCCTATTAGCCACATACTGACCACTGAAATGTGCTGAACCACAGTAGGGCCATGCAGTCTTGCATTCTGGTGTTTGAATCATGCATGAGGTCTGGGAATGAGACTACAAATGAAACTATACTCTAAAACACATGTCAATTACTGGGAATGAAATTCTGGAATGTGACGGTGGACTCACCCCTCCCAGGATCAATCCGATGACAATGGTTCCTATGGCAATGATGATGAACACGCCATACGTTGGAATATTGTACTGCTCCTCCAGGAATACCTGCACTTCCTGTGTGTGTGTGTGTGTGTGTGTGTGCATGTGTGTGTGTGCATGTGTGTGTATGTGTGGGCGGATGTGGACGTGAGTATGAGCACTACGTGTGTAACAAGCTACGCCAGCAAAACAAGATGGCAGTGATGAAAATTACCGTATGTCTCAATTCTTGTAAACTTATTACCCGCAATTCTTTCAAGACGAGGAACAGTCCACAAAGAGTACAGTCTGTTATAGTTGCTTACCTGATTATCTTAAAAGATTAAAGCATTATATTCTTATGACTACATCAAAGAAGTGATGCGACAAGTAGGGAATCACCAATATTCCGCTAAAACACTGGCTTGTCACCAATACGGTAGTAGGCGTGGTCACGTAAGCTACCATGTGTAACATTGCTTGTCTGCCACCTTAAAGCAGTACCTACTTGAACAAATTTGGTTAGTCGAATATGTGCATCAGTCACTAGCTGAAGTATGTGGGCAATGTATGTGTGTGGGATGTATGAACAAGGGTGTATACACATGTTTGTGCATGTGTATATGCATGTATGTGTGTGTGTGTGTGTGTGTGTTGCATGTATGCATGCACGTGCGTATGAGTGAAGGTATGCGCACAGTAAAGGTTGTATTACATGAGAAAGCGAACAGCCATAAAGTAATTAGGACAAAGTTTACATTGTTAATTAGTTAAGTAGCCATAGTGGGTACATGTACATGCTTTGGTCTTGTACCTATTACAGAAGCTACAAGCCACTCTTGTAAGGACATTAGCTAAGGGAGTGTCTGGTGGGCAGTGCCATAGTAGCTCCATCCCCAGCCCCTGCTTTTTCCGCTAGCGAAGAAAAAGCGTTCATGCAACCAAACAAAGTTGGGTGCTGGGGACGAGGCTAGTGGCGTAGTAGCTACGTTAGGTGTGGGGCTAGTGGCGTAGTAGCTACGTTAGGTGTGAGGCTAGTGGCGTAGTAGCTACGTTAGGTGTGAGGCTAGTGGTGTAGTAGCTACGTTAGGTGTGAGGCTAGTGGCGTAGTAGCTACGTTAGGTGTGAGGCTAGTGGCGTAGTAGCTACGTTAGGTGTGAGGCTAGTGGCGTAGTAGCTACGTTAGGTGTGAGGCTAGTGGTGTAGTAGCTACGTTAGGTGTGAGGCTAGTGGCGTAGTAGCTACGTTAGGTGTGTACCTTTGCCTTCTCCGAGAGCCAGAAGGTCAGACCAACAATCTTCATGCTGCAGGAGGTGAGAGTAAGGTTGGTACTATCACTGCCGAGATACCGTATAGGGGCAAATTTTCGAGGTGTACAGTTTTCAAGGTTTTTGTGGATTCGTCTCGGACTGCAAAAAATGAAGCTCATGAAATGTTTTCCCATGCACTTTATTTTTTGATTCCAGTGTATATTGAAGACAGCTTTCTATCACTATTTCAAAGTGACTGACACAAAGCTGTCGGATACCGTCGACCTCACTGGCCTGCTAACAGGGTGGTGAGACACACAATTCAGCTCTGGCAAAACTGAAAAGAGGTCCGTACACAAAGTTCGTACTGGAACAGAAAGCTGAGATATAGCAAAGCCAACAGCAGAGCATGACATAGCTGCAAACATCTGACAAATGATAGCTAGATAAGTGTTAATAACACAAAGTCCGGTCCAGAGGTGCAACGAATGAGCGTGGCTATCAAGAATCTCTGGTCCACAAAATAGATTTTGCCGAAAAATTTGTCCCTTGAAAATTTGGCGCTATACAGAATGATGGGATGCTCAGAGATCAGACTCACTGGTATGACATGGGGCTCCTCCAGGATGGAATAGGGTCCTCCTCTCTCCACAGTTCTTCCTCAATGTACTCCGTTAACTCAGTGAGAACTCGCTGCTTCCTATACGTCCGAACCATGCCATCCTTAATGCTAGAGAGGGTCGAAGGTCAAGGTGACATGGGGTTATACAAAAGGATGATTCTACATTGTACATCCAATGTACCTATATAAGTACCCTCGTCCCCAGGCTCTCCCCTCGTCCCCAGGCTCTCCCCTCATCTCCAGGCTCTCCCCTCGTCCCCAGGCTCTCCCCTCGTCCCCAGGCTCTCCCCTCGTCCCCAGGCTCTCCCCTTGAAAAATTGTATAACGGGGAAGAACCTGGTATCTTTTCTCACGTGATGTACATGTAACTTTTCACATAGTTCAACCCAAGCAAACCCAAGCACTTACTGGAAGACAGTGGGGAGGTGGGTCACCATGAACTGACCGCTGAGCACTGCAGAGGGAGAGAGAATCAGGTCTGGGTTACAGTCCTTGAATAAAAAGGACACCATAGCCGTAGAAACCCATATAGGCAGGCAGGCAGACAGGTATACAGAGCATACGGCTAGTTTGTATACCTTGAATAATAAGGACATACAGCATGTCCTTATTATTCAAGGCACACCCTCCCACTCTCATCCAGTGCACAATCTCACTCCCACCCAGCGCACCCTCCCACTCTCACCCATCACACCCTCCCACTCTCACCCATCAAACCCTCTCCCACCCAGAGTACCCTCCCACTCTCACCCATCACACCCTCCCAGACTCACAGGAATCAGCTGTCACGTCCACTTTCCCCACCCTCACTTCCGACTCGGCATGCTCCGCCCAATTGGCAAAGCTCTCCCAGATGCTAACAAACTGCTTGCAGGCCGGACACCAGGGGGCATAACTACGGAGAGGAGAGAGAGAGAAGACACTGGCACACAATCTCTGAGCCCTGTGCACGGCTATCAAATCCGACTATCTTAAAGTCTTAGTCTCAATCCCAATTAACCCTAAAGTCACAGTCTTATTCCCAACCCTGAAGCCATGTGTGGCAGTTCTATGTATAAATCGAATATTATTTCATTGGGTATTTCGATTGTGGCACTCCATTACAAGCGCTGCATCTCTGAACTTCCGTTAAGGGTGGAGCTCATATGCACTGTGTAAACGCATCAATATCTGACGCATCTACACTGCACGTATGAGCCCCGCCATTAACGGAAGTTCAGAGATATGGCACTTTGAACCCAGTGATGCAATCAAAATACACGACGGAATAATACTCGATTTCTACACGGGACAGTCAAATGTAAAGTCCTTTAATACCAAGTGGCTACACATACATGTATGTAGCTACACCCTCCCCTCCCTTTTACTTGGGGAAGTACAGAAGGCCTACATCCTCCAACCCAGGGAACTCACAACTCCAGCATCCACTCTCCCTCCTGCACCTCGGCAAAGTTCTCAGTGGTTATGACTTCAACTTGGTTGGGCTCTGCAGAGGAAGGAAGTCCGTCTCCAACAGTAACATCATGCTTGAACTAAATAAAGGGGCACTTCCCAGACTGCTCTAGCCTTGGTATCAGACTATGTTCTACTTTTATGACAGCCAACAGTAGCTTAGTACCAAGACTCAGACCTGGGAATGAGACTGTAGTATATAAGCATCAATGGACTCTTTTCCGCTTATGATGTAATGGGGGAAAAGTAGGCACTAAATGGGAAAATACAATAAAACATTGTGCTTCCTGTATACGCCACATGAAAGCACAAAAGTATGCATGTTTTCATGTATTCTAGTGCCTACGTTTTCTCCCAATTACGCGTACATCACAGCAGAAAAAGGATCCACTGGAGTGCAGTGGGCAAGAAGTGGGTGCATGCACATCATGCACATGTATGTTAGCTTACAGTTACCACTCTAAGCAGTGTAAGCTACCTTCAGCAGGCTCTTTTCCTTGGCCAGAGGGGATACTCGCTAGCAGCAACAGAGACAACACCGTGCAGCCGGCTTTCCAGGATACCTTGGCGCTTGCAGCCATCTTGAAATATAAACAGGTGCACGTGGTTTCCTACTTTAACCCTTTGCACACCAAGTTCGCCGCCATATGCAAGTCTGCAGAGCTGCAAACGATCGCGTCGCTGACTCGACGGCCTACGGGACTAGAGTACAGATCCAAGAGAAGAGAAGGCACCAACAGTCGGAGAAAACTGGAGTATGCTGTGCTAACTTGTGGTCCACCGAGAGCTTGATAATTCCACATCCACCCCCTTAATTAGTAAGTGGCAATTATGGACTTGTACACCAGCTCTATCTTCGATCCCCATGCGATCACATAATTTTATTTCACAGCTGTAGCTAGTAGGCCAAGGGTGCAGACAATTTCACAGCTGTAGCTAGTAGGCCAAGGGTGCAGACAATTTCACAGCTGTAGCTAGTAGGCCAAGGGTGCAGACAATTCCTCGTAAACTGAATGGATGAGTGTCCAGGATTATTTCTGGAACACAGCGGGGGGATAGCGGGTGGGTATCTCACTTGCTGAAATGAGTATAGAGCAGTTGCAGGTGATGTCATGGCCGTGTAACTACTGTTACACTTAATTTCTGTTTAGAGTGGTAGGTTCTATACTATAGTGAACTTAGAGGAACTTGCACTGGCTTGCACTGTTAGTATGTCAACTGTCGCTGTGGCGCAGCCATCACACAGGATAAATTCAATGAACCTGCGAACTGCAGCGCGAGTATCGCAACAGCTTCCATTCAGCTGTGATTGAACACATTCTTTTACAACTGCTCTATATTTCCTCTCTCCCTCAACCCTCCCCGATTTCCCTCCCTCAGGCAAGATGTGGCACGAGGCTCGCAAGCAAGAGCGCAAGATCCGAGAGGTCATGATCAACTACCAGAAGAGGGCTGAGAGGCGAAGGGAACACTACGAAAAAATGGTCCGTTAGAAGTCCCTCTCAGACAATTCCCTCAATTCAATTCGTGGAGTGGGAAGAGTCTCATTCCCAAACAGCTGAGTCCAATTCCCAAAATGTCCTGGCCTCCATCAGTCTAGGAATGAGACTAGTTATCCCACTGTGCTGTCATTCCCTTCCTTTTTTCTCTTCTCCTCCAGCGTGTCAACCCAAACCAGTTCCTCCGTCTCTATGGTAGCAAGTGTCAGATGCACATTGACCCCTCTGGTGGGAACAGGGACTCTACGATGTCAGTGAGTCGGGGACACCCCGAACTGCATGCGTCCAGTCCGATTCCCAGTCTCCATTCTGCAGGCTGAGAACGTGGCCAGCTGTACCACAAAAACGACCTTAGATTTATTTTGATGTTTGTACTCTAGTAGGTATTGATGACTTCTACCGAAAACATTAAGCCCTTACGAGCCTGTCTGTATAAGCAAGGCCTCCTGCAGCCCATGAGAAGATGGAACTTGTTACATGATTAATTATTTGATACAGTGTCATGCCGAGTTTATAGCCTCGTCCCCAGGCTCTCGTGCGTGCTTCACTTGCTACTGGAGAGCCTGGTACTTTTTCTCATGTGATTTGGCGATAATTTTATTCCATGAAAAACACATGATGATCATTCTTTTTTCTTTAGGATCCCGTGGCAAGGAGACTCCTCTAACATGATATCAAGGTACAGAAGCATGTAACAGCATGCTCTGTAGACGTTTGCTGGTAAAGAGACGCTATGTGTTCTGCAGGTATGATGTGCGGATTCACTTGGACTACATTCCAGATGACTCCAAGCTGCCAAAACACGAGTGAGTTGTTTTCTTTCTCGTTAACAACTGTTTTTAACCCCTCACCATCATGCACTTTTGTTATGATGCAGACTTTAAGGGGTTAAGGACGTAATTAATTAACCCCTTCACCACCTCAGGCTGACTGCAGAGGAGAAGAAGGAAGAAGCAAAGTGTAACTACGAGAGGTACCGCAGTCTCGTGCAGCATTCCTTCCGAGGGCTCGGGGAGAAGGAGGCCCTGGCTCAGATCGACGTGGAGGAGATGTACCCAGACAACAGGAAGAAGGGAAAGGAGAAGAAAAAGTGAGGAAAGAAAAGTGTAGCAAAAACCCCAGCCTTGTTCCTAGCCCCCCCGCCCCCCCATGCGGAAGACGGAAGGGGTGTATAGTACAGGTATATGTACATGTACTACGATATTTGCTACCCCATTTTTCATACTACAAGCAATAAAAGCTGGGCTGGGAATGCATGAGGCAATGTGAACACGGCACTTTTCGCATTTTCTGTATCTGTGTCCTTATTAATCAAGGAATCCATCATTACAAATGAAGCTACTCTCTCTCAGGTCCCAGGCCAAGGCGGCCATCGCCTATTCATACCAGGAAGAAGAGGAAGAGGTGGTGGACGAGGAGGAGCAGGCTCGGAGGGACGAGGAGCTCCTGGCGGCCTACCTCGGGGAGGAGGTGGAGGAGGAGAAGGCCTTCAGCAGTGAGAGCGAGTATGGTGAGTCCAGGGTGATGATGTCATCTGATGTCATAATTGATCATCACTTCGTACATTCTTCCTCCCTCCCTCCCTCCCTCCCTCCCTCCCTCCTCCCTCCCTCCTTCCCTCCCTCCCTCCTTCTCACTCTCCCTCCCTTCCTCCCTTCCTCTCCCTCCCTCCCTCCCCTCCCTTCTTCCCTCCCTCCCTCCCCTCTCTTCCCAGAGATTGATATGGATGTGGATGAGTTGGGGACAAGTCAAGTGGACAAGCTCAACGTGTTAGCTCTCGACTTTGGAGTACCCGCTGGAGCTTTTAGCAGGTGAGTGGTATATGCTCTGAGACTAGACCACAGCACCTCATTTTCTGCTAACAATGATGTAATGATGATGTAATACTTCCCAGGACCCTGAGGACAGAGAAGGCTCAGTTAGAGGAACAGAAGCAGGCCCGGCTGGCAGACCTTGAGAAGTCCACTCTCTCAGTGAGATACTTTTTTAAACGTGACCAAATTTTGCAAAACACAGCTCTTTACCGCATTTTCACATTATTTTCAAGCTGTCATATTCTGAGAATATCATTCATAGTACCAGCTTATGGAGCTCATAAAATTTGTCTGTTTTTCAGATAACATAATTATGTATAATACGAGGACCCCTTGCCAACATATAATTATTCTGACCCCGGTAATTAGGACACTCCAGACACTACTGCTGGTCCCAAGGGTGTTGGGGTTCCACTGTATAACATAGCCTTCCTGAAATTACTCTTTTTTCCAGTTAGTGATTCCCTCCTTCCTCCAGGGTAAGAAGGCTCGTCGCGAGCGGCGGCTGCTGAAGGAGAAGCGGGTCAACCCCCGGATGCCGACCCCACCCACCTATGCCCGGAGGGGAAGTCCCACCTATGAGCCCTACGAGGGAGAGGGGGAGCCGAGGTGAGGTCTTGCGTGTATGACATCATAGTGCCTGTTGCTGTTAGTGATACAAGGCTCATTCCGATTCTACAGGAGTGGGTCCAGTTCCCGTTCTCCCAGTCCAGAGGTGGGGAGGGTGGAATACATTACTGAGTTTGGAGGAGGGTCTTCTGATCCGCCAAACAAGAAAGAACCAACCTCATTGAAGGAGACGAAACCCAGGATACCCCAGCATCCATCCCCCTCCCACTCTCACTCCTCACACCCACACCAGCACTCGTATCACAGAAGACCTCGATCTCGTTCCAGATCCAGGTTGGCCATACTTTAACTTCAATCCCCCTTCCAGTAAATACCTTGTAACTGTTGTTCTGCAGGGATCGAAGTCATCACCATCACAGACACTCCGAGCGATCAAGGTCAAGATCAAGATCAAGATCAAGGGGTAGAAGTCGAGAAAGGAGACACAGGAGAAGGTACAATGTAAAACCACGTTCTGGTTGGTATGGTTACCTATGCTATTTTCTCTACGCAGAAGTAGCAGCAGGAGTCGAGAGCGATACCATTATTCAAGAAGGTCTCGTTCCCGTTCCCACTCTCCAAAACCACATACGCACCGGTCCAGGTCCCATTCCAGGAGCAGGAGCAGAAGTCATTCTCCTCATGAGAAAAGAAATAGTTCCTCAGAAAAGAATAAGTATGGACAGAATTTTCAAGGGCAATCCTAAAGGAATTTAGTGCTGCTGTACACGTGTGTGTGTGTGTGTGTGTGTGTGTGTGTGTGTGTGTGTGTGTGTGTGTGTGTGTGTGTGTGTGTGTGTGTGTGTTGTGTATGCATGTATGAACATGTGTGGGAGCCTAATGGTCATGTGACTATCACACACTTCCTGTCCCACATCCCTGCCCTCTCAGACCCAGCTCTGCTCCCGCCACCACCCCCAGGGCCTCCAAACCCAAAGAGAAGGTAACCGCCACTCTTCTGACTGCTGCCTGCAGAGCACAGCTCCATAGCTACCTGCCACCCTCGTCTCTCTCACCCCAGCCCAAGCTCACTCCTCAGGAGAGGCTGAAGAAGAAGATGCAGGCCCAACTCAGCAAGCAGTGTGAGCAGCAATTCATGGGAGTAGCTAGCAATGTCTCCTTTACTCTACACTGTTATGAAAGTTTCAACAGTAGGTGTCACTAATGTCACAACTCCAAACAGTTTCTGAAACTGGATATACTTGTAGTATCCCATAGTATACATGTCTGTTGAGTAGTATATGAGTGGTATTTGAGTAGTGGTTAGCAATGTTTTCTTCTACTCCTCAGTCAAGCAGGACAAGAAGGTTCAGCGGGAGAAGGAAGAGCAGAAGGAGGCTCAGAGAGTGGTAGGACCCACCACTCCACTGATGACTCCACACTAGCCTTGTTCCCAGGCCTCCCCCCCCCCCTCACCCCCAGCTTTTGTCACTGGATCCTAGGAACAAGGCTGTATCTGTAAAGAAATTTGGTGACTGACGTAAATTTCTCTGTGCAGGAGCGTGAGGAAGAGCTTCGAGATCAGATGATGAGACTGAGAGAAAAGTGAGTGACACAGTGTGTGTGTGTGTGTGTGTGTGTTTGTGTGTGTGTGTGTGTGTGTGTGTGTGTGTGTGTGTGTGTGAAGGAGGAAGGGTTGTAAATGTCCCTGGCTCTGTCCTTGTCCCTCCAGGGAGAAGAGCCAGTGGGAGAAGGAACATGAGGAGAGGGAGCTCCACAGACGACACTCAAGATCTAGATCCCGCAGTCCCCATGGTTACCACTACAGCAGCCACGGTAGCCATGTTGTGTGTGACTGTCACCTGATTGTCATGTGATGGGTAGTGTTATTGGTGAATCTAGTAGGACAACTGCAATACTACAATACGTATGCACACATACACACACACACACACACACACACACACACACACACACACAGACTACTACAGCTACTGAAGAAAATGTTATTGCTGCAGATGAAGCTGACTTCTGAAGTGTCTAGCTATCGTCTAATCCCCAAGCCAGGGTCTAATTATTGATCTTGGGAATTAGACTAAGTTATTATTTTATACCTGTATCTTGCCATATGGAGTGATCCATTTCAAATTCAAAATAGCACAGTAAATATAATGATACGGACAATATTATAAAGAAATAATGACTCAAAGTACAGCAATATCCTTGTAATTACTGTATATGTATAGAAACCCATCAATGATAGCTCGAGGGTATGAAAAGTATAATGGTACAGCATCTAGAGAAATTGAGATGACTCAAAGTACAACAATATCCTTCTGAGTGCATACATATACAAACCCATCATCATCAATGGCTATGCCACAAGGGTTGCCCACTTTACCAAAGGATGCTACAAACTCACCACCTGGTCTAAACACTGACACACAACCACCACCATCATACTCACCAACATACAGAAACTCACTGGAAGGATCAAAACAAAGACCAAGGGGCCACTGCACTGTCTCTGAGGCAGTGCCCTTCTTCCCAAATGTTCGCACAAAGTGGCCCTCAAGATCAAACACTTGTATACGATTATTCCCAGCATCTGCCACAAACAGCTCCGCCCCAACCTGGACTACACCACGTGGGTCTTTAAACTGTCCATTTCCACTACCACATGCACTTTGCCCGAATATCCCGATTTCTCTCAAGTCTCTGTCCAGGATGTGAACTAGACTGCCACGTTCTTCTGAAACAAACACCCTGTTGTCTGCAACTGCTACACAAATGGGTTTCTGGAGTCCTTTGCATGTCTTCACAAGTCTTCCGTCTCTGTTGAACTTTAACACTGAATCAGCGTTGTAATCAGTTACATAGACACTCTCATCCTTGTCCACTGCAGCTCCATGTGGACTAGTCATGTCATTATGTCCAATGGTTCGTACTTCTTTACCACATGTACTGATCACTATGATACATTTTCTGACCCAATCAGTTACAAACAGCAGTTGCTGTTTGCTACAGAAGGCTATTCCATATCCCTTGAACCCCGAGATGGTCCTCACAGGCTTGCCGAGTTGAGTCGGGTGGATCTTCACAAACACTTGGAAGGGGCTTCCAACAATTTCTCTCCCATTCACTCTGACAGTCAGTGTGTGCCTCCCTCGTATCTTTGGAGTGTATGTGGCTTCGTAGACTCCTTTGCCCTTTTCAACGACTTTTGCATGGACAACTGAACTGTCAACCAGACATGTCAAATCTGCCTCTACTTTTTGATTATCACAGGATTGCATCAGAGTATTACAAACATGAACCGTAACCAAAACAGATTTGCTGACCTCAGCAGATTTGATACCTGTACCCTCTGCTGTGCACTTTGAGGGGTCTGCTCCAAGGTATACACTACCAACATTCAGAGGAATGCTCTCCCCATAGGACATATCCACTGCTATATTGGGTACAGTTGTGGGCTCCAGGTCGAGTTGCCCACATCTTTTGCACCCCTCCTCCACTCTGGTGAGAACTTGCTTGTGGATCGACATCAGCTCCTCATCGGTTGCATTCTTGAGGCTACGCTCCACAAACTCCACCAGGCTCTGGGCCTCGGTCTGGGCCACTTGGAAATTCTTTCTCTGGGCTTTGAGGGCATCCAACTTTTCATCTTTCAACTTGGTTGCGTCTTTCAGTAGCTGCTGTTTCCGTTGCCTCAGGAGTTCCATGATTTGGTCGAATGACTGCTGAATGGTGTTTGACACAGAGACACACTGGGCAGAGATTTCAGCCTCAGTGGCTTCAACTGCTTTGGAAGCATCTCCGATATCACTTTGGGCCTTCTTGAGGGGTACCAGGCTCTCGGTGAGCATCTTGCGACACTGAGGGGCGGATGTTTTGATGTGCTCATGTTTGTGATCGGAGTGGCCGTAGATTACGCAATGTTGACAGATGAGGCGGTTGCAGAAACAGAAAATCTTCAGTTGCTCATCGTGGTCTTTGCACAGCATGGGCGGGGCTTCCTTGAGTGGAATCTGCTTTGCCCCACCCACTTTCAACTCTTCCAGGGTCACCACCTGGTGACCAGCGAAGACTTTCATCTTTCGGTGAGATCTCATGCAATCGTTACAGATGAAATCGGTACATTGGCGACAAAAGGCCTCGGCCTTAGCTCCAGAACACATTTCGCAAACGACTTCGACCTTACCTTCCGCTTTCTCCATTTTAGTGTGCAACTCTTTCATGCGGTTGACAAAGAACGCAGTCGGCAGTTGGTCAGGGTCATTCTGGGGAAGAACAGTGTTGCTGCGACACTCGGGGCAGGGAAATGGGTGCTGGCGGAGGGCGAGTTGTCGGACACACTCTTTACAGTAGTAATGTAGACAGGGTAGGATCTTGGGCTCACGGAAGTGATCCTGGCAAACTGGGCAGGTGATCTCCTCCCCCAACTCTTCCACTCCCTTTTCGTATGTGTCTGGGGCCTCGGCCATCTTTTCAGGTAGCTACCAGTATCTGAGATTATTTATAAGAAATATTAAGTGAATAGCATCAAAACTGTGATCTAAGCCTAGTTTCACACCCAAGCCATCTCATCTAGTGTTGGGGGCCAGCCTCACTCGTTGTAGATAAAATCTAAATGGGAATAGACTGGGTATGAAGCTAGTCTCAGCCTACATTCACAAGCAGTTTCTGCTCTTATACTGCGTAAAAAATTGCAATTTGTCGAATTGATTATTAATTTAATAGCCTAGCCTCCTAGCAGTTGTAATGAACACCTTCCCAGGCCTCCGCCCAGATTTTTGTCGATTGCAATACGAAAAGCGGGGGAGAGCCTGGGAACGAGGTGATGAACACCCTCAGTCCATGTTTTTGTTGTTATTTTTACGTATCTAATCCACTCCATAATACCTTGCTCGAAGGTAGTTCCACTTTTAACTCTTCGGGACGACTGTTCAGTGCTCTTTTTCCTTCGTTGTCAAAATGCAAAAATGGCAGCATCTAGCTACGCCCACTTTGCAGTGTTACCTACTGCGCATGTTCAGTAAGCGTGCCCGGAAGAAGGGGCGGGGCTGAGTACTTATGAAGAAGAGGCGTTCTACATCAGGTGCCATGAGCTTCTAGGTGGGAAGGAGATCCGTCAAATAAGAAAGAAATGACTTCATTGAAGGAGCCAAAACCCAGGTATGTGGTAGAGTAGGAACAGGAACGAGACCTTCTTGAACAATGGTATTGCCCTCAGCTCCTGCTGCTAGTTCTGTATAGAGAAAATGGCATAAGTAACCATAGCAATCAGAATGTGGTTTTACACTGTACATTCTCGATCTTGATCTTGATCTTGATCGCTCGGATTGTCTGTGATGGTGACGACTTTGATTCCTGTTACATGGTGTTTACTGGAAGGGGCTTAAAGTGTGTAGTCCAGGCCAACCTCGACCTGGAATGAGATCAAGGTCTTCATTCCAGGAGCAGGAGCAGAAGTCATTCTCCTCATGAGAAAAGAAATAGTTCCTCAGAAAAAAATAAGTATGGACAGAATTTTCAAGGGCAATCCTAAAGGAATTTAGTGCTGCTGTACACATGTGTGTGTGTGTGTGTGTGTGTGTGTGTGATGGTCATGTGACGGTCACACACTTCCTGTCCCACACCCCTGCCCTCTCAGACCCAGCTCTGCTGCCACCACCACCCCCAGGGCCTCCAAACCCAAAGAGAAGGTAACCACCACTCTTCTGACTGCTGCCTGCAGAGCAGAGCTCCATAGCTAGCTACCTGCCACCCTAGTCTCTCTCACCCCAGCCCAAGCTCACTCCTCAGGAGAGGCTGAAGAAGAAGATGCAGGCCCAACTCAGCAAGCAGTGTGAGCAGCAGTTCATGGGAGTAGCTAGCAATGTCTCCTTTACTCTGCACTGTTATGAAAGTTTCAACAGTAGGTGTCACTAATGTCACAACTCCAAACAGCTTCTGAAACTGGATATAGCTGTAGTATCCCATAGTATACATGTCTGTTGAGTAGTATATGAGTGGTATTTGAGTAGTGGTTAGCAATGTTTCCTTCTACTCCTCAGTCAAGCAGGACAAGAAGGTTCAGCGGGAGAAGGAAGAGCAGAAGGAGGCTCAGAGAGTGGTAGGACCCATCACTCCACTGATGACTCAATACTAGCCTTGTTCCCAGTACTCCACCCCAACTTGTATTACAGTGGAGCACTGTTGCAGAAAGCTGTGGAGAGGACCCTGGGAACAAGGCTATATCAGTGATGACGTTTGGTGACTGTCTTACATTTCTCTGTGCAGGAGCGTGAGGAAGAGCTTCGAGATCAGATGATGAGACTGAGAGAAAAGTGAGTGACACAGTGTGTGTGTGTGTGTGTGTGTGTGTGTGTGAAGGAGGAAGGGTTGTAAATGTCCCTGGCTCTGTCCTTGTCCCTCCAGGGAGAGGAGCCAGTGGGAGAAGGAACATGAGGAGAGGGAGCTCCACAGACGACACTCAAGATCTAGATCTCGCAGTCCCCATGGTTACCACTACAGCAGCCATGGTAGCCATGTTGTGTGTGTGTGTGTGTGACAGTATAGTGCATGTGATGCCTTCCAACCTCCTCTGGACAACTGCAATACTGTTAGTCATGCATGTATACCCACATGTGCACACACACACACACACACACACACACACACACACACACACACACACAGACTACACATGCACTATATACATCTACTGAAGAAAAATGTTGTCACAGATGGAACTGACTTCTGAATTGTATAGTTATTGTCTAATCCCCAGGCCAGGGTCTACTGATCCTGGGAATGAGACTAAGTCACACATTGCATTATTATCTTGCTATTGAGTGCTTCATTTTTTTATCAAAAATTTACAAATTCACAATCTACAACAGTAGAAATTTAATAGAAATGACTCAAAGTACAACAATATCTGCGTAATTACTACATATATATAGAAACACATCATTATCGATCACTATGCCACAAGGGCTGTTCACTTTACCAAAGGATGCTACAAACTCACCACCTGGTCTAAACACTGACACACAACCTCCATTCCACTCGGTAACATATAGAAACTCACTGGAAGCATCAAAACAAAGACCAATAGGACCCCGCACTGTCTCTGAGGTAGTGCCCTTCTTCCCAAATGTTCGCACAAAGTGGCCCTCAAGATCAAAAACCTGGATGCAATTATTAATTTCATCTACCACAAACAATTCTGCCCCAGCCTGGGTTACACCACGTGGTTTTTCAAACTGTCCATTTCCACTGCCTCTATTACTTTGTCCAATTTTTCCAATTTTTCTCAAGTCTCTGTCCAGGACGTGAACTAGACTTTCAGCTTCTGAAACAAACACCCTGTTGTCTGCAACTATTACTATAGAGGGTTTCTGAAATCCTTTGCACGTCTTCACAAGTATTCCGTTTCTGTTGAACTTTAACACTGACCCAGTATCGGAATCAGTTACATAGACACTATCATCCTTGTCCACTGCAACTCCAAATGGATTAGTCATATTATCATGTGCAATGGTTCGTACTTCTTTACCACATGTATTGATCACTGTGATATATCTTCTGTTCATATCACTTACAAAGAGCAGTTGTTGTTTACTACTGAAGGCTATTCCCCATCCATTGATCCCCGAGATGGTCCTCACTGGCTCGCCGAGTTGGGTTGGGTGGATCTTCACAAACACTTGGAAGGGGCTTCCAGCAATTTCTCTCCCATTCACTCTGATAGTCAGTGTGTGCCTCCCTCGTATCTTTGGAGTGTATGTGGCTTCATAGACTCCTTTGCCCTTTTCAATGACTTTTGCATGGACAACTGAAGTGTCCACCAGAGATGTCAATTCGGCTGTAACTTTCTGGTGTGTGCAGGATTGGTTTTGGCAGGTGACAACGTGAACTGTGAACTGGGTTCGTTTCCCGACCTCACTGGTTTTGATCCATGTACCCTGTACTGTTGCTAGGTACACTGTCCCAACATTCAGAGGAATGCTCTCCCCATAGGACATATCCACTGCTATATTGGGTACAGTTGTGGGCTCCAGGTCGAGTTGTCCACATCTTTTGCACCCCTCCTCCACTCTGGTGAGAACTTGCTCGTGGATCGACATCAGCTCCTCATCGGTTGCGTTCTTAAGGCTACGCTCCACAAACTCCACCAGGCTCTGGGCCTCGGTCTGGGCCACTTGGAAATTCTTTCTCTGGGCTTTGAGGGCATCCAACTTTTCATCTTTCAACTTGGTTGCATCTTTCAGTAGCTGCTGTTTCCGTTGCCTCAGGAGTTCCATGATTTGGTCGAATGACTGCTGAATGGTGTTTGACACAGAGACACACTGGGCAGAGATTTCAGCTTCAGTGGCTTCAACTGCTTTGGAAGCATCTCCGATATCACTTTGGGCCTTCTTGAGGGGTACCAGGCTCTCGGTGAGCATCTTGCGACACTGAGGGGCGGATGTTTTGATGTGCTCATGTTTGTGATCGGAGTGGCCGTAGATTACGCAATCTCGACAGATGAGACGGTTGCAGTCGAAACAGAAAATCTTCAGTTGCTCATCGTGGTCTTTGCACAGCATGGGCGGGGCTTCCTTGAGTGGAATCTGCTTTGCCCCACCCATTTTCAGTTCTTCCAGGGTCACCACCTGGTGACCAGCGAAGACCTTCATCTTTCGGTGAGATCTCATGCAATCGTTACAGATGAAATCGGTACATTGGCGACAAAAGGCCTCGGCCTTTGCTCCAGAACACATTTCACAAACGACTTCGACCTTACCTTCCGCTTTCTCCATTTTAGAGTGCAGCTCTTTCATTCGGTTGACAAAGAATGCAGTTGGCAGTTGGTCAGGGTCGTTCTGGGGAAGAACGGTGTTGCTGCGACACTCGGGGCAGGGAAATGGGTGCTGGCGGAGGGCGAGCTGTCGGACACACTCTTTACAGTAGTAATGTAGACAGGGTAGGATCTTGGGCTCACGGAAGTGATCCTGGCAAACTGGGCAGGTGATCTCCTCCCCCAACTCTTCCACTCCCTTTTCGTATGTGTCTGGAGCCTCAGCCATCTTGTCAGGTAGTTACTGGTTTCTAAGATTATAAGGATACAAAGTGGATAGCATTAAATCTGCAGTCTAAGCCTAGCTTTGTACCCAGACCACCTTATCTACAATATAGTGTTGTGGGTCAGCCTCACTTTCTGTAGATAAAACCTGGTGGGAATGGCCTCGGTTTGAGACTAGTCTCATTCCATTTTCACAAGCTCACAAGCAGTTCCTACTCTTATACTCCGTGAACATTGTAATTTGTTAACTTAATAGCTAGCCCCCTCGCATAAACTATAACGATCCAGTTGTAATGAACACCTACGTTCCCAGGCCTCCGCCCAGCGTTTGTCGCTTGCCAGTACGAAATGCGGGGAGGGCCTGGGAACGAGGCTGATGAACACCCTCAGTCCATGTTGTAAATAACCAGCTCCG
Organism: Phakellia ventilabrum; assembly: GCA_963921505.1. Classification (NCBI taxonomy): domain Eukaryota; kingdom Metazoa; phylum Porifera; class Demospongiae; order Axinellida; family Axinellidae; genus Phakellia; species Phakellia ventilabrum. The sequence goes on along the minus strand of OY997386.1, from coordinate 315,723 downwards.
TCTCTAATACCTTGCTTGAAGGGTAGTTTATTATTTCCACTTTTAGCTCTTCGGGATAGCGGTACAGTGCTCTCTTTCCTTCGTTGTCATAAAATGCAAAATGGCAGCAGCTATCTACGCCCCCTCTTCAGTGTTACCTACTGCGCATGCTGCGTAATTTTTCACCCGCTCATCGATCAGCAACGAATAGACGAACTAAAGGACTTCCCTCTTCGTCCAGATGACATATTTATCACTAGTTTCCCTAAATCTGGTACCACTTGGACTCGTCATATAGTCAAGCTCATCCTCAATAATGGAGAAAATGACGGTAGGAATCTACAAGGGGGCGAGGCCATCCCCTGGTTAGCGACAAACGGTAAACTTGGTAAACCCCCTGTGGATGTCGATGCAATGCCCTCCCCTCGAGCCTTTTTTGCTCATACACCCCATCGTATGATGCCAGGGGGGACTCCAAATACGACTTCTATCAAGTACATCTACGTTGCTAGAAATCCTAAAGATGTACTGGTTTCACTCTACTACCACTTTGTTTCAGGCAAGAACCACCTTGGCTTTTCTGGAACATGGGATGATTTGTTTAGAGTTTTCATCAATGGTGAGACGTACTTTGGCTCCTGGTTTGACCACGTCCTTGAGTGGTGGAAACACGGCAAAGACCCCAATGTGCTCTTCATTAAGTATGAAGACATGAAGATGGATCTTCCTAGAGCTGTCAAAACCATTGCTGAGTTTATAGGTTTTAGCCTGAAACCTGACGTGATTGACAAAATCGTGGAGCAGTCGACGTTTGATAGAATGAAAGCCACTCCCACTTCCAACTATTCAACTATGCCACGTGATATGTACAATGTTGATGTAATCAATCCGTTCGTTAGGAAGGGTATAGTTGGTGATTGGAAGAACCACTTTACACCAGAACAATCTGCCAAGTTTGATGCTGTGCTTGGGGAAAAATTAAAAGAAACTGGACTAGACTTTGAATTTGGGGACTAGCTTTTGTAATATGAGTCCTCATGCAAGGTGTGCACTGTGTGGGTGTGTGTATTAGATTCCCTTCATTGTACCTATTGGAAATAGACTTTATCGCTTTACATGAGCTCAAATAATTTATCCTACCCTTGGTCCTCTGCATGGTTGTTCTGATCCGACCATCTATCAGATGACAGCCCTGACCTGCAATTCAATTAGGCGTGCCATGGTATATATAAGAAGAAGAAGAAGAAATTTTAATATTCTGGTACATGTATACAATAGCCGCGCGGCGCCGCTGCACACGTGTAGCTGGTTACCTCGGTATCAGTCGCCAGGCAACCACATTTTGTTGGGCATCATTTGGAGTCCACTCTCGCGTTGTAAAGTAGACATGACCCTAAACCCTCTCGCCGCTCCAAAGGGAGTGAAACTTCTGTGCGAACTGTGCCAGAAACCGGCTCATGTGCAGTGTACAAAGTGTAGATTCACTTACTATTGGTGAGTGAGTGATCAATAGTCTCACAAGGATAAGTTACTTAGTAAATTATTAAAGTATCCTTGGTCTCAACGGGCCAGACTATTTTCGTGAGGGTCTCGGCCGCAAGACTAAGCGATCGACTTAGCAATACATTTATTTTTGGTAGTTTGACTAATTTCATGCTCTCTGTACATGTATACCCACCAAGAGCGTTCTTTTATGCACTCTTGACCCACACGTATCCACCCTCACGTGCACACACACACACTCACCCTCCAGCGGGGAAGCCCACCAGCGTGAGGACTGGGAGGCAATCCACGAGAGGATCTGTCCCCTGGTGACGGTGCTGCGGGCTCCCCTCCCCCACGCCAGCTCCGAAGAGGAACGCAAACACCGCAAACACCAGGAGGGGCTCCGGAAGGTCAGCAGTCCATGGCTGGTACCCGAGAGCGCTTGGTTCAATGCTAAGCCCCACCTTCCCCCTCCTGGTCTAGGTAGGGCTGAGATGGGATTTGACTAGATTGCCCCAACCCATGGGTAACCCCTGCTATTAAATACCACACCCCTGCATAAGGGGATTTAACAAGTACAGTATATGCGCACTGTATACAGAGTGGGTATTGCTGAACTGAGAGTACATTGCCATGTGTATAGTTTGCATTGTTCTGATTCTTGCTGCTACTCTCCAATAGAAGCACATCATTGAGGTGGCATTACAGGAAGGGCGCCGGTTTCTCCACGAGGGTCGTCCCTCGCTGGCCATCCCGGCAGCTCTGGAGGCCCTCAAGTTCCTAACGGAGGTCTACGGGGGAGCTGACATCCAGCTTACCCCGGCCTACCTCATCCTGGCCGAGGCCGCCATAGGTAGGCTGCAGCATCTCAGTGCATTGCTGGTCTACTTATACAGAGGTTTAAGTTGCAAGTCGGTTGAAGGTTACAAGGATGCAAATACCGTATGGCCGGAAAATTTGGCAGGAATTAAATTTGGCGGATTGGTCGTGAATTCAAGTTGGCGGATTTTAATTTGGTGGTACAAAGGTTTTATAGTATGGATTAAAAGGCTGCATGGCCTATTATATGCACCAAAGAGTCTCTTTCTTGTCTAGCTGACCTTTAATGAAAGTAAGCGATCACGGTTCGCTGCATTTGCACAGGAGCGTTATATATAATGACGCTCCTGATTTGCATAGAACATTTAGTTTGCAGAGGACCTTCAACCAACCTGCAAATCTCTGTACTGCCGGATATTAAACTAAAGTCCATCAAAAATTTATGGTCTATGAACTAAACAATGTTTTTATTGTGATATTAAGTGCTGCATTACAGATTATTATTCTTCACGTTTTCTGTCAGACTATGGAATTATTGTTGTGATAGCATAGGCACAGAATGTTAATACATTTCGTAGGCTATCTTATAAATTTGCAAGCAGGTTGAGAGCAACTGGACTACCTCTGCTTTTTTGTCCCTCTGGCCCTAAGGAGAAAGTGTTACCTGTGCATGAAGAAAGCCTGTGTGGTTATAAATGGAGATGTGCTGAAATCATCATTATGTTTGTTTGAAACAAGGCTTGTGTGCCCATTGACCACCGGATAGAATGCAGATTAGATAATTATACTATCAACCTGTGGCCTTATTTTTTGGACATTATATTACTAGCATACCTCCTAGGAATATTTGCTAGCTACTATATAATAAGAGCAATCTGAGGTGCATATATAGTAATTAGTTTGCAGTGCCTAAGTCTACTGACTCACTCTCCCTTCCCAGGACTGGGCCAGCTGCGAGAGGCGGAGCAGTACCTCTCCCAGGCCCAGTGGTCTGTGCTCCAGACGCCCGACTGTGAGCCCTGGCTCAAGTCACGGCTACACCGCAACCTGGGCCAGCTGGAGGCCGCCCGCAACAACCTCCCCCAGGCCAGAAAGCACTTTGCAGAGGATGTGAGCTGACAAGAAGTGCATGTATACTGTCACTGCAGTCCGTACAGCTTAGGTGTGCCTTGTATCCCTCATGTAGGTATACTTACTTGCAGCATTAGCATTTTGTATCCCTAGGTGTAGATAGCAATAGAACAAACGTAATGAAGAACAAGAAAAGAAAATGCCTAAAACATACCTTAGAAAGAAAATTGGGTGAGAACCTCAGGCTAACCCTAGTACCTTTGTTTCGTTGCTGAAGCGATGAGGGAGGTGTAGGATCAATGTGTATACCTTAGCTTAGAATATTTTACTGATGACGCAGTAATATAGTGTCACTTGAATCTATCGACCAGTGGTAGCAGAGTACTCTTAATAGTGCACCACTGGGAATGTTTGTCCATCTGCTACTGGATCTTTGCTGTTTTGTTTCTTAGGCAGCGTCCTCCACTAGCTCCTAACCATAGCGTTGACCCCGCTACCCACCCCTCCTCCACCTCCTCCCCCCCCCCCCAGATCTACCAGTCCAGTGTGGCCTACAGCCCCCATGCCATCCAGACCTCGGGGGGCTACTACTACCTGGGGGGCGTGTTCCTCAGGGAGGGTAAACCCGACATCACTGTCTCATTGCACGACCAGGTGGGCGTGGTCTTGTTACATTTTGGCACTATTCCAAATCCTCTGGTTGCCTCCCACACGTGTACATGAAAACTAAAGGTATCTTAACTGTTATACCAAATGCATTCAGGCCTAAACACTAAACAAATCCACCCATACTAATTATTCAACCCCCTTAACCCCTTAACATATACTTCCACATAGCCTAAATACTAACACATTCACTTAACCTAAATACGAACATATATACATGTACATCTGCACACACACACACACACACGCATTGCACTGCTGCTACAGGTGGTGGCCATCTGGCAGAGCCACCTGCAGGGGCTGGTGAGGGCCCTGCAGGAGTCCTACTGCGGCCAGCCCCGGGCGGCCTCCAGTGCCCTGCAGCTGTCCCATCCTGATGCCACACCGCCATTGCCCTTGGCTCTAGGTGAGAGGAGAGGAGCTATGCTTCCAGACATTGTCGCCAGGCTGATGTACATGTACTTCAGAATCTGTTCACCTTAAATAAGACTAACCTGTCTGACCTTTGTGGACTCTTGGTTAATTCACTACCTGCATTGATCAACTATAGACCTCCACAGGCCAAAAGATACACCGGCATGCTTTCTTCTGTTTGGTTTATATAAATGCCCTTTTACTGAAAGGACAGTAACAAGCTCACTAACTAACTTACTTAATAACTAACTGACTTAACTACCAGATTGACTGACTCCCTCTTCCTCCCCTCAGCAACTGCAGAGAGAGCTGAGGCCAGCCACGTGCTGCACAGCATCTGTGAGCTGCGGGAGCAGCACGGCCGACCGTCTGCCGAGCTACTGGTCAGGGTCTACCACACCCTAGCCCTGTTGCACTGCTTGCTCAGAGAGACAGCCAAGGTAGGAGACACTGCTACATGGGGCAGCCTCATCCCCACAAAGCACGAGAGCCTGGGGACGAGGCTAGGCGGGTGGAGTCTGAATAGCTTGGGACCAGGGCAAGTGTCCTGATTATGGAATACATAGAAGTCTGTTGCTGTATTGGTGCCCTGCGCATTAATAGACAGTGACGTTTCACAATACTAGACAAAGCTATGCTACATCACTTACAAGAAATCATGTGTAAAAAAAATTATGATCTTATGAGCTATGGAGATAATTATTAATATTGTACATGTATTATCACAAGTTTTTTTTTCCGATGGATGTATTTTTTTGGGTGTCCTTAGCCTCATCCCTGGGCCCTCCAGGAGGAGGGCCTGGTGACGAGGATAAAATGTCCTTGTAATGATGATTCCTGCTTTTTACCCTCGTCATAGGTACACTAAGTATTAAGCTATTTACCCACAGTAGCAATGCTTTACGGTCAACACACACTCTGTTGCTCTCTCTCTCTCTCTCAGAGTGAAGGATATGCCCGTAAGGTCCTACAGCTCTGTCGAGACTCTCCAGGCTACAGTGCTAGTGCTGAGACCACAGCCAGTACCGAGGCACTACTGCAGCTGCTGGCCATATTGCAGCAAGGCTCGGCTAGCACCCGGCCGGCCCAGAGCTAGCCCCGCCCCTCTACTGCTCTTGTGTACTGTGTTGTGTTGTCCTCCAGTGTTGTACATGCACTTCTATGGCTATCATGTAGATTGAAGTTCAGAGAACTGAGAAAAGGAGTTGACGGACATAATAGCAACCCATGGGAAATTTAAAAAATGGAGGGTATGTTTCAGCCGGTTGGACTTCGTTGTTGTGATTATAGCACCTGGGGCTTACCAGCTGACCCCCAGCGGCTATAGTGTTGTTGCAGGCTGCACCCTGGGTTGAGCAGTAACTCATCAATACAAGTAGTCCATACAATGACCCAATCACATCATTGCCCCTATATAGCCTCATTCTGGATCCCAGCCCACTTGAATAGAGAGTGGACTGGGGTGGGAATGAGACTATGGGTTTTACAGGTCTGTGGCAGTGGTAGGTTAATTAATGCAGTATCTGTGGCAGTGGCTGTTAGAAAAGATGGACGCAGTCTGGGAATGAGGCAGTGGTAGTAGAAGCAGTATGGGATGAAAAAGTATACATGACCGAGTTGTGATGTAATGATGCAATACTGAGCTGCTGCAGTGATGAAAAGTACAAAAATCTAAAATAGAGGTGCTTCACGTTCCTATCTACTGTCATCTTCGGCTCCTGCAGACCACCTCCCACCCTCCCTCCCCCCCCTCGCTGGCAGAGCCCTCCCCCTCCCCCTCCTCCTGACGCTGTCCACCCTCCTCCATGTCCTGGGGGGCTTCTCCAACTTGTTGGGGAGCTGCTGCCTACACACGGAAAAAAGGAGACAGATGTTAAGAGAAATGACTTGCAAGGTTTTATACCAGCCATAGCCTTACCCCCCTCCATAACACACGCACACACACACACACACACACACGCACACACATACACACACAAAGAAAGTAGGGGCATAGAGCTATCCTCCATATTAGGGGTGGTATCCTGCAGACAAGGCTACACTAAGAGTGCACTGAGGCAGCTAATCAGCTAGCTACTGGCAAGTGTTTCGGTGAACTCATGCCCAGATCTTATCTCACAGCCATGGAAGGCCCGGGTATAAGATTATCTAGTCTAAGAGTTATGGATCACACCATGTTGTAGTCATTCAGCTTGGAGTTAAGGGTTCCAGGCCACGTCCAACATGGTCTGGGAATGAGGCTATTCCTGAATCTCAGTCACATATTTCCAGGTTCCTGTAACAGTGTGAGCTATTACCTGCTGCTGCTGATCTTGATGATGTTGTTGCTGTTGCTGTGGTGCTCGGTTGCCTGCTGTAGGCTCTTTCAGATGTGCTGCCATAAACTGCCGCACCTCAGCATGTGCTCCACTGCAACTCTGCTGGAATAACTCGCATAGTCGGCCTGATACCTGAATACGTGTGTGTGTGTGTGTGCGTGTGTGTCGTATGTGGTGTGTGTGCGTGTGTGGATAAGGGGTTTGTATCACGGTTTTATATAACTGCCTTACTGTCACTAGTAGTTAAAGATAACATTTTGCCCAATCGGAAGTTTACAGCAGATTACCACAATGACTCCACCCACCTACCTAGGCCTGTGACTCCGCCCACCTACCTGTGGCAAGCTACCGTCATCCACAATCGTATCAAACTCCTGGTCCAACAGAGTAGCCAGGAAGTCCTCCAGCTCACTCGGCTGGATGCCCCCTGCAGGGGGTTGCAAGTATTTAATGATAGGGCACACTCTTTGATAAACAGTCGTATAGTCTTTTTGGTCTCACCATTGTCCCAGAACCACTGGGCGGTGACCTCCTCCAGCCAGGTTGCCTTCTGCGAGCTGGAGTGTCCTCCGAACTGCTGCTCCACTGCCATGGTGAGGGCTGGCCACTCCTGGAACACGGCTGATACTGCCTGGGAAAACAGCTGCTTGCTTTCTGACCGAGACATCTTGTTAAATCTCACCCTGCAGGCAGCCTTGGCCCTCCCCAGACCTGACACACTGTCAGCTCAGAGTCATGAGAGTCTCTATGTATGGGTTTACACGCCCTGCACTCTGCACGTGATACATGCACCGACTCCGCGCTCGCGCGCGCGTCCTGAGATCCGCCCACCTAAGTTGACCCAGGGCCATGCTCACTGAGCTCAGGCACAGGGTAGCTGGGTCAAGAGGCAAAATAGTTATTGGCTTCTTTCCAACACAGTTATAGCTGATACTTGTTGCTAGTTAGATCTGTGGTACTCCATCTTTTCCAGCTAGTATCATCAATCAGCCATGTGTGTGTATTCCTGTCTCGTGCCCAGCTCTTTCATAATGAATGTCCTGGGTGTGAGGTTTTATTTCTTGGCTGAGAAGTTAGGACATACAACTTGTCCCGTTGGATTATTCATACAAACTGCATCTCCATTCAGTCACTGCATGTGTATGTAAGGATAAACGTATCATGAGCTCACTACAAGGGCTTATACTGCAAGTGTGCATTTCCTAATGACTTGGCTGTTGGTAGCTACTGAATATTTCAGTAGCCATCAGCCTGTCAGACTTGGGAAAAAATTCTTCCCTGATAGATAGATGGTTATTTGTGGTATTTCTACACAGAGAAACAACTTAACTTAGAGAAGAAAAACAGAAGCCTATAGCTCCTGGATGGTCAAACAATTTTTCCCAGGCTTAGTACTGATAGATAGATGACTATTTGTGGTATTTCTATAAAGAGAAACAAATTACAATGTAAGTTGGAGGGAAAAAAGCCTAGCAGCCAATAGCATATCTATTAAATGTTATAAGATTCAAATTAAATTTTTAAAATTATTTTTGTGGCATTTCTATAAAGAGAACAATTTAACTTGGAGGAAAAAAAGGAGGAAAAAAAAGAAATTTGAGAAGAAAAAAACAAAAACAAAAGCCTAGGGAGCCTCCCATCCCTCCTGGAGTGTCAGACACCCGGAGCGCTGGATAGGCGATGGCTGGGAATCACAGGAGGCCTTGTAACGTACCCAGTCATCCTTTTAGTTTCGGAGTTCCCGAAGGAAAGTTACCGACTTATTGGCTATAGGCTTAGAAAGTCAAGAATCAGATTGCACGCGTGCGCCTCGAACACGCGACCCGATACATGGGGAGGCCACGTTCCGACCCCAGGCTGAAACGAACGCGCCACCTTGACTTCCCGTCAGATGGGTGAAATGTTTTGTCTTATATACCTGTAGCGGTGATGCGCGTTAAATGGAATTGTTCCCCGCACGAGTAGTAGGATGGCTAGAGCGTCCCGCTATAGTACAAGCACTGGGGATAAAGGTATGTAAACTGTTGAACGTGGGTTTTTGCATGTGTGCGCCTAGATGGAACAACACAAAAAAAAAGAACAAGTAATTCAAAAATCAAAGGGCGTCCGTAAAAAGCTTTGTGCTTCATCCTCAGGACTAGAATCGTAATTATGTGCTCATGCTCATCCCGGACTCCAACATCATGCTTGTGTAACATATTCAAGCCTCATCCTTTCGATCAAGACTGAATTGTTATGAATTCTCACAGGATCAGGAGCCCATGAACGCGGCTGCTTCACGGCACTCATGGGTCTCCTGATTTTCATCATCTCAGACTTAGGACTAGACTCATATTGTGTGGCAAATATTGTGCATGCTTGTTGACTTGTTTGGAAAATTTTAGAACACTGAGTGGTTTAGCCAATTTGAAGGTGCTGGTTGCGTTTGTAATGTTCACGTGATGTTTCACAAAGTCAACTGCCGTGAGGCTCTGTTAGCAAAATCCATCATTGTATCAAACGTTTTGATGTTGCAACACTGAAAAAGAAAAAAACAACTCACAGTCCAGCAATTCTAACATTAATAGCTACACACAGTGTCATATTTATTCAGCTCGAGCTCTGCTTGCAGTCATGTCTCTCCATCCTTTTCTGATCTTCTGTGCCAGCTAGTGGTAGCATCAATCAGCTCTGTATAGTAGATCATCTCCGCCAGCTAATAATCGAATCTCAAGCAGCAACTGCTGCAAGGAAATAGTAAAGATAGCTATGCAGAGTGATGGTAGCTAAAAGTGTGTTGTAAGGACGGTCTTTTTGGAAATGCATACATGTATGATATTGAGTGCTTTACTTGCAGGAAAGAGTTTGAACAGAGCAGTAATAAACACAATGTACGAGACATAATTATATGTACACACCTGTAGGGAGATCACTGCACACTGTATTGGGAGTATATACAGTCAGTCATCAGCAACCCCCATGCAGTCGTCTTGTCACCTAGCTTCACCATCAGTCACCAGCGCAACCCCCAGACATCTTGTCACCTGGCTTCACCATCAGTCACCAGCAACCCCCAGACATCTTGTCACCTGGCTTCACCATCAGTCATCAGCAACCCCCAGACAGGGATTATATACACCTGCTAAGCTATCAATGTTCAGTGGAAATTACCACCCTCCAAACAAAACTACAAACCAAATTGCACACCAATTAGCAGCTATTCACACGGTACATATCACATTAATTTTGTGTCAAAAACACAACCGTACCTCACCACCAAATTCAACCACATTGTCACTTCTACAATCACTATCACATTCACTTCCCAATACAACCGTTTCCTCCAGCTAGCACTGACAGCTCTCAAGCTGTACACAGATGGGGCTGCACGATATTACAGCAAAGAGGATAACAGTTAAGCAAAGACAGCTACATAGGTAGTACGTATTAGAATTCTTATAGGATGGTCCACCCTCTTCCACCCTCTTTACCATCCTTTGTCCTTTTTTTTGAAAATTATGTTAAAAAATTAGCTTAAAGTGAAGAGAATGGACGGCTGCCACCGCCTGAATTATACTACACCGGTATACAGAAGAGAGTAATTCTGCAGAAAGAGAGATCAAACAGTAATTGCAAACACAATACATGAAATACACACACCTGTAGGTAGATCAGTTAGTATATTGATACACCCACTCACAAAAATTTAATGTTTATAATGACTATTACTGGCCACCTTCCAATCACAACTGCAAGTCAAATAGCACAACAATTCGCGATCACCTCGCAAGCAGCAACCACCGTACACAGGTGGGCAACATGCACAATATTATAGCAAAGAGCATAACAGTTTAGCAAAGACAGTTCTACAGTTGATGTTATACATTGTAGCTAGGTAGGATTATTATAGGATGGTCCACCCTCTTCCACCCTCTTTACCATCCTTTTTAAAAAAAATTAATTTGTGCATAATATTGTAAAAGAAAAACAATTTAGCAAAAACTTTTGTATTATTTGATGTTACACGGGGTAGCTAGGTAGGATTATGGTATTAGAATTTTTTATAGGATGGTCCACCCTCTTCCACCCACTTTACCATCCTTTTTCCTTTTTATTGAAAATTATGTATGACATTGTAAAAAAGTTGGTTTAAAGAGAATGGACGGCTGCTACCGCCTGAATTATACTACACCGTTATACACCTCTGTTTTCTGCAGAAAGAGAGATCAAACAGAGTAATTGCAAACACAATACATGAAATACACACACCTGTAGGTAGATCAGTTAGTATATTAATACACCCACTCACAAAATTTAATGTTTATAATAACTATTACTGGCCACCTTCCAATCACAACTGCAAGTCAAATAGCACAACAATTCGCGATCACCTCGCAAGCAGCAACCACCGTACACAGGTGGGCAATATGCACAATATGAGTATAACAGTTTAGCAAAGACAATTCTACAATTGATGTTATACATTGTAGCTAGGTAGGATTATTTTAGGATGGTCCACCCTCTTCCACCCTCTTTACCATCCTTCTTTCTTTTTGTTTTGAAAATTCACACATAACATTGTAAAAGAAAAATAGTTTAGCAAAGACCTGCACAATTTGATGTTACACGGGGTAGCTAGGTAGGATTAATTATGGTTTTAGAATTTTTTATAGGATGGTCCACCCTCTTCCACCCACTTTACCATCCTTTTTCCTTTTTTTGAAAATTTATGTATGACATTGTAAAAGAAAATTTAGCTTAAAGGGAAGAGAATGGACGGCTGCCACCGCCTGATATATTATACTCATTATCTGCAGAAAGAGAGATCAAACAGAGTAATTGCAAACACAATACATGAAATACAAATTATGTGCACACCTATGGGAAGATCAGTGCATGCAGACTGGTAGTGCGTTAATACACCCACTCACAAATTTAAATGTTTATTACTGGCCACCTTCCTATCACAACTGCAAATCAAATAGCACACTGAATTGCAGCCATATTCACAAACATTTCTATAATAATTATACAGAACACGCCATGCTGAATAGCATAATAATGACATTTGTGCCAAAAACACAACCGTACCTCACTTCCACAATCAACCACAATGTCACTTCTACAATCACTATCACATTCACTTCCACAATACAATTATTTCCTCCAGCTAGCAATCATCTCGCGAGCAGCAACTACTGTACACAGGTGGGCAATATGTATAGGCTGCACGATGTTATAGCAGAGATTATAACAGTTTAGCAAAGACAGTTCTACAGTTGATGTTATACATTGTAGCTAGGTAGGATTATTTTAGGATGGTCCACCCTCTTCCACCCTCTTTACCATCCTTCTTTGTTTTGCTTTGAAAATTCACACATAACATTGTAAAAGAAAAACAGTTTAGAAAGACAGTTGTACAATTTGATGTTATACAGGGCAGCTAGGTAGGATTATGGTATTAGAATTTTGTTTTTATAGGACGGTCCACCCTCTTCCACCCTCTTTACCATCTGTTTATAATGACTATTACTGGCCACCTTCCAATCACAACTGCAAGTCAAATAGCACAACGATTCGCGATCACCTCACAAGCAGCTACAGGTGGGCAATATGCACAATATGAGTATAACAGTTTAACAAAGACAGTTCTACAGTTGATGTTATACATTGTAGCTAGGTAGGATTATTTTAGGATGGTCCACCCTCTTCCACCCTCTTTACCATCCTTTTTCTTCTTTTTTTTGCAAATTCATGTATGACATTGTAAAAAAATTAGCTTAAAGAGAAGAGCCACCGCCTGAATTACACTATACTGGTAATACACCAGTTAGCTTCCGAACATAACAAAAGCAAATAAATGGCACACTAATTTGCAGCTACATTGGGTCACCGATTCAAGTGCCACATTGGGTTACCGATTCAAGTGCCACATCTTACTTACAGCAATGATCTAACACAGCCACATCTCATCTTCCACAATCGCTAGAACACAACCTTTGGCACGTACTAAAATAATTTATCATAACCACACCGTATCACATCGCACATAGCTTCTGCATATTGGAGGATTGAGCTCAATATCACCTCCAGCCAAACATACAACCTTTGGCACGTACTAAGATAATTTATAGCATCATAAAAAAACAATACCACGCCATAATCACATCACACATAGCTACTGCATATTGGAGGATTGGGCTTAATATCACCTCCAGCCAAACATACAACCTTTGGCCCGTATTAAAATAATTTATAGCATCATAAAAAACATAACCATACCATAATCACATCACACATATTGGAGGATTGGGCTTAATATCACCTCCAGCCAAACATACAACCTTTGGCACATATTAAAATAATTTATAGCATCATAAAAAACATAACCATACCATAATCACATCACACATATTGGAGGATTGAGCGTATAACCTCCAACCATCTTGTCGCCTAGATTAGCTCACCAACCCCCAGACATCTTTGTCACCTGGCTTCACCATCAGTCACCAGCAACCCCCAGACATCTTGTCACCTGGCTTCACCATATCAGTCACCAGCAACCCCCAGACATCTTGTCACCTGGCTTCACCATATCAGTCACCAGCAACCCCCAGACATCTTGTCACCTGGCTTCACCATATCAGTCACCAGCAACCCCCAGACATCTTGTCACCTGGCTTCACCATATCAGTCACCAGCAACCCCCAGACATCTTGTCACCTGGCTTCACCATATCAGTCACCAGCAACCCCCAGACATCTTGTCACCTGGCTTCACCATATCAGTCACCAGCAACCCCCAGACATCTTGTCACCTGGATTCACGTCCGAGTTGCTCGCTCCAGTCTATGAGGAAACAACAAGCAGAGGGGGAAAAAGTTTAACATTAGTCAGAACAACTCAGTAACTCATCCATTTGGCTCAGTCGTCAGACATCTTGTCACCTAGCTTCACCAGTCATCAGCAACCCCCAGACATCTTTGTCACCTGGATTCACGTCCAAGTTCGCTCCAGTCTATGGATGAAAGAGGAACAAGCAGAGGGAAAAAAGCTTGGAACCTGGAGCGTAGAGCCTGGAGCCTCAGGAGAGCCTGGAGCGAGCTGGAGCTTCATGAAGGAGCCTAGAGCCTGGAGTGAGCCTAGAGCCTGGAGCCTAGAGTCTGTAGCATGGAGCATATAGTGTGGAGCGTAGAGCCTTGAGGAGAGCCTGGAGCGAGCCTAGAGCATGGAGCGTAGAGTCTGTAGCATGCATGCGAGCCTGGAGTGTAGAGCGTGGAGCATAGAGCGTGGAGCATAGAGCCTGTAGCATGGAGCCTAGAGCCTGTAGCATGGTGTAGAGCGTGGAGCATAGAGCGTGGAGCATAGAGCCTGTAGCATGGAGCCTAGAGCCTGTAGCAGGAGCCTAGAGCCTGGAGCGAGCCTAGAGCCTGGAGCCTAGAGCCTCATGCAGGAGCCTGGAGTGAGCCTGGAGCCTGGAGCATAGAGCCTGGAGTGTAGATCCTGGAGCGTAGAGCCAGGAGCGTAGAGCCTGGAGCCTCAGGAGCCTAGAGCCTGGAGGAGAGCCTGGAGCAAGATGGAGCATAGAGCCTGGAGCGAGCCTAGAACATGGAGCCTGGAGCGTAGAGCCTGGAGCAAGCCTGGAGACTCGAGCCTGGAGCATAGAGCGTAGAGCCTGGAGCATAGAGCCTGGAGTGTAGAGCCTGGAGCCTCAGAAGCGCAGAGCCTGGAGGAGAGCCTGAAGCAAGCCCAGAGCCTGGAGCCTGTAGCATGGAGCTTCGAGCCTGTAGCATAGAGCCTGGAGTGTAGAGCCAGGAGCCTCAGAAGCACAGAGCCTGGAGCGAGCCCAGAGTCTGGAGCCTGTAGCATGGAGCGTCGAGCCTGGAGTGTAGAGCCTGGAGCATAGAGCCAGTAGCCTCAAAATTGCAGAGCCTGGAGGAGAGCCTTGAGCGAGCCCAGAGCCTGGAACCAGAAGCATGGAGCCTCGAGCGTAGAGCCTAGAGCGTAGAGCCTGGAGTGAACCTGGAGCCTGGAGCCTGGAGCCTGGAGCCTGTAGCATGGAGCCTCGAGCCTGGAGCATAGAGCCTCGAGCCTGGAGCATAGAGCCTAGAGCCTCGAGCCTGGAGTGAGCCTGGAGCCTAGAGCCTGTAGCATGGAGCCTCGAGCCTGGAGTGAAGAGCCTGGAGCATAGAGGCAGGAGCCTCAGAAGCGCAGAGCTTGGAGGAGAGCCTGGAGCGAGCCCAGAGCCTGGAGCCTGTAGCATGGAGCCTCGAGCCTGGAGCATAGAGCCTGGAGTGTAGAGCCTGGAGGAGAGCCTGGAGCAAGCCCAGAGCCTGGAGCGAGCCCAGAGCCTGGAGCCTATAGCATGGAGCCTCGAGCCTGGAGTGTAGAGCCTGGAGCGTAGAGCATGGAGCGTAGAGCGTAGAGCCTGGAACGTAGAGCGTAGAGCCTGGAGCGTAGAGCCTGGAGGAGAGCCTGGAGTGAGCCTAAAGCGAGCCTAGAGCCTGTAGCATGGAGCCTGTAGCATGGAGCCTCGAGCCTTGAGCATAGAGCCTGGAGTGTACAGCCTGGAGCGTAGAGCCAGGAGCCTCAGAAGTGCAGAGCCTGGAGGAGAGCCTGGAGCGAGCACAGAGCCTGTAGCATGGAGCCTCGAGCCTGGAGCGTAGAGCCTGGATGAGAGCCTGGATGAGAGCCTGGAGCGAGCCCAGAGCTTGGAGCCTGTAGCATGGAGCCTAGAGCCTGTAGCATAGAGCCTGGAGTGTAGAGCCTGGAGCGTAGAGCCAGGAGCCTCAGAAGCACAGAGCCTGGAGCCTGGAGCCTGGAGCCTGGAGCCTGTAGCATGGAGCGTCGAGCCTGGAGTGTAGAGCCTGGAGCGTAGAGCCAGTAGCCTCAAAATTGCAGAGCCTGGAGGAGAGCCTTGAGCGAGCCCAGAGCCTGGAACCAGAAGCATGGAGCCTCGAGCCTCGAGCGTAGAGCCTAGAGCGTAGAGCCTAGAGTGAACCTGGAGCCTGGAGCCTGGAGCCTGTAGCATGGAGCCTCGAGCCTGGAGCATAGAGCCTCGAGCCTGGAGCGTAGAGCCTAGAGCCTGGAGTGAGCCTGTAGCATGGAGCATAGAGCCTGGAGTGAAGAGCATAGAGCCTAGAGCCTGGAGTGAGCCTGGAGCCTAGAGCCTGTAGCATGGAGCCTCGAGCCTGGAGTGAAGAGCTTGGAGCGTAGAGCCAGGAGCCTCAGAAGCACAGAGCTTGGAGGAGAGCCTGGAGCGAGCCCTGAGCCTGGAGCCTGGAGCGTAGAGAGCCTGGAGTGAGCCTAAACCGAGCCTAGAGCCTGTACCGAGCCTGGAGCATAGAGCCTGGAGTGTAGAGCCTGGAGGAGAGCCTGGAGCGAGCCCAGAGCCTGGAGCCTATAGCATGGAGCCTCGAGCCTCGAGCCTGGAGTGTAGAGCCTGGAGCGTAGAGCGTAGAGCCTGGAGCGTAGAGCCTTAGGAGCGTAGAGCCTGGAGGAGAGCCTGGAGCGAGCCCAGAGCCTGGAGCCTATAGCATGGAGCCTCGAGCCTCGAGCCTGGAGTGTAGAGCCTGGAGCGTAGAGCGTAGAGCCTGGAGCGTAGAGCCTTAGGAGCGTAGAGCCTGGAGGAGAGCCTGGAGCGAGCCCAGAGCCTGGAGCCTATAGCATGGAGCCTCGAGCCTCGAGCCTGGAGTGTAGAGCCTGGAGTAGAGCCTGGAGGAGAGCCTGGAGCGAGCCCAGAGCCTGGAGCCTATAGCATGGAGCCTCGAGCCTCGAGCCTGGAGTGTACGTAGAGCCTTAGGAGCGTAGAGCCTGGAGGAGAGCCTGGAGCGAGCCCAGAGCCTGGAGCCTATAGCATGGAGCCTCGAGCCTCGAGCCTGGAGTGTAGAGCCTGGAGCGTAGAGCGTAGAGCCTGAAGCGTAGAACCTTAGGAGCGTAGAGCCTGGAGTGAACCTAGAGCGAGCCTAGAGCCTGTAGCATGGAGCCTCGAGCCTTGAGCATAGAGCCTGGAGTGTACAGCCTGGAGCATAGAGCCTGGAGTGTACAGCCTAGAGCGTAGAGCCAGGAGCCTCAGAAGCGCAGAGCCTGGAGGAGAGCCTGGAGCGAGCACAGAGCCTGGAGCCTGTAGCATGGAGCCTCGAGCCTGGAGCGTAGAGCCTGGATGAGAGCCTGGAGCGAGCCCAGAGCTTGGAGCCTGTAGCATGGAGCCTAGAGCCTGGAGCATAGAGCCTGGAGTGTAGAGCCTGGAGCGTAGAGCCAGGAGCCTCAGAAGTGCAGAGATTGGAGGAGAGCCTGGAGCGAGCCCAGAGCCTGGAGCCTATAGCATGGAGCCTCGAGCCTCAAGCCTGGAGTGTAGAGCCTGGAGCATAGAGCCTGGAGCGTAGAGCGTAGAGCCTGGAGCCTCAGGAGCCTAGAGCCTGGAGCCTGGAGCCTGGAGGAGAGCCTGGAGTGAGCCTAGAGCGGGCCTAGAGCCCAGAGCCTGGGGCCTATAGCATGGAGCCTTGAGCCTGGAGCGTAGATCCTAGAGTGAGCCTAGAGCCTAGAGCATAGAGCCTCAAGCCTGGAGTGTAGAGCCTGGAACATAGAGCCTGGAGCCTCAGGAGACTAGAGCCTGGAGGAGAGCCTGGAGTGAGCCTAGAGCGAGCCAAAGCCTGTAGCATGGAGTCTCGAGCATGGAGGAGAGCTTGGAGCGAGCACAGAGCCTGGAGCCTGTAGCATGGAGCCTCGAGCCTAGAGCATAGAGCCTCGAGCCTGGAGCATAGAGCCTGGAGTGTAGAGCCTGTAGCGTAGAGCCAGGAGCCTCAGAAGCGCAGAGCCTGGAGGAGAGCCTGGAGCGAGCCCAGAGCCTGGAGCCTATAGCATGGAGCCTCGAGCCTGGAGCGTAGAGCATAGATCCTTGAGTGAGCCTGGAGCCTAGAGCCTAGAGCGTAGAGCCTGGAGCCTAAGGAGCCTAGAGCCTGGAGGAGAGCCTGGAGTGAGCCTAGAGCGAGCCTAGAGCGAGCCTAGAGCCTGTAGCATAGAGCGTGGAGCCTGTAGCTTGGAGCCTGGAGCATGGAGCCTGAAGCATAGAGCCTGGAGTGTAGAGCCTGGAGCCTCAGGAGCCTAGAGCCTGGAGGAGAGCCTGGAGTGAGCCTAAAGCGAGCCTAGAGCGAGCCCAGAGCCTGTAGCATGGAGCCTGTAGCATGGAGCCTGGAGCGTAGAGCTTGGAGCCTAGAGCCTAGTGCGTAGAGCCTGGAGCCTCAGGAGCCTAGAGCCTGGAGGAGAGCCTGGAGTGAGCCTAGAGCAAGCCTAGAGCCTGTAGCATGGAGCCTGGAGCCTGGAGCTTGGAACATAGAGCCTGGAGGCTAGAGCCTGAAGTCTTGAGCCTAACATAAGTTGTATCAGAACAAACATGACAAATCAGCAACTCATCCATTCAGACTCAATCGTCAGACATCTTGTCACCTAGCTTCACCAGTCATCAGCAACCCCCAGACATCTTTGTCACCTAGCTTCACCGTCAGTCACCAGCAACCCCCAGACATCTTGTCACCTAGCTTCACCGTCAGTCATCAGCAACCCCCAGTCATCTTGTCACCTGGATTCACGTCCGAGTTGCTCGCTCCAGTCTATGAGGAAACAACAAGCAGAGGGGGAAAAAAGTTTAACATTAGTCAGAACAACTCAGTAACTCATCCATTTGGCTCAGTCGTCAGACATCTTGTCACCTAGCTTCACCGTCAGTCATCAGCAACCCCCAGTCATCTTGTCACCTGGATTCACGTCCGGGTTGCTCGCTCCAGTCTATGAGGAAACAACAAGCAGAGGGGGAAAAAGCTTAATATTAGTCAGAACAACTCAGCAACTCCTCCATTTGGCTCAGTCGTCTGACATCTTGTCACCTAGCTTCACCAGCCATCGGCAACCCCCAGACAGTCGCCTAGATTCTATGGATGAAAGAGGAACAGCAAGCAGAGAATCATGTAGGCAAACGACAACTGCTGCCTCACCTGCACGCAAGCCGAATGAAAGAATTTAACAGTATAATGGGTGGGCGGATACTATATATGTAAATACCCTCCAACAGGACTGTTGTTCAAAGAAGGGGATGGGCGGATAATACGCAGAATACGGTAATTGCACAAATTAAAGAATTTAACACAGGTAGCAGATAATTGTATATACATGTAATACCGGTGGCATTACCACTGGAGGAATACACAGCACATACTACTCACTGTCTTGGAGTTATAGATTTAGATCACATGGACAGTATAATGAGTGGGCGGATACTATATATGTAAATACCCTCCAACAGGACTGTTGTTCAAAGAAGGGGATGGCGGATAATACACAGAATACGGTAATTGCACGAATTAAAGAATTTAACACCGGAAGAATATGTAGCAGTTAATTGCATATACATGTAATACCGGTGGTATTACCACTGGAGGAATACACAGCACATACTACTCACTGTCTTGAAGTTTTCAGTTTTTAGTTATAGATTTAGATCACATGGACAGTACAATGGGTGGGCGGATACTATATATGTAAATACCCTCCAACAGAACTGTTGTTCAAAGGAGGGGATGGCGGATAATACACAGAATACAGTAATTACACGAATTAAATAATTTAACACCGGAAGAATATGTAGCAGTTAATTGCATATACATGTAATACCGGTGGTATTACCACTGGAGGAATACACAGCACATACTACTCATGTCTTGGAGTTTTCAGTTTTTAGTTATAGATTTAGATCACATGGACAGTATAATGGGTGGGCGGGGGCGGATACTATATATGTAAATACCCTTCAACAGAACTGTTGTTCAAAGGAGGGGATGGCGGATAATACACAGAATACAGTAATTGCACGAATTAAATAATTTAACAACGGAAGAATATGTAGCAGTTAATTGCATATACATGTAATACCGGTGGTATTACCACTGGAGGAATACACAGCACATACTACTCACTGTCTTGGAGTTTTCAGATTTTAGTTATAGATTTGGATCACGTATAATGAGTGGGCGGATACTATATATGTAAATACCCTCCAACATAACTGCTGTTCAAAGGAGGGGATGGCGGATAATACGCAGAATACGGTAACTGTACGTACATGAATAAGCCAAATGAAAGAATTTAACACCGGAAGAATAAGTAGCAGATAATTGTATATACAACGTAATACCGAATACACAGCACATACTACTCACTGTCTTGGAGTTTTCAGTTTTTAGTTATAGCCCCCTGGACAGTATAATGGGTGGGCGGATACTATATATGTAAATACCCTCCAACAGAACTATTGTTCAAAGGAGGGGATGGCGGATAATACGACATGGGTGGATAATATGTAGAATACGGTACTTGCACGTACATGCATGTACGATACTGCTGGCTATACCCTTTCTCTGCAGATAAAACTGCACCACACTCAAACACAATCACTTATTTATACAATGTACATCCACAAACCAATTGTAGGACAACGTTGTCTACAACATACGCACATAACAAAGATAACAATATTTCTTCGTCAAACAACTCATCTGCACCACAACAGTGCAATACCAATACTCAACACATCCAAACCCTTTTATATGGTTGTAGAATTACACCATATACCTACAACTTATACATACTAACAATGCTATATACAATTTATATATATACCTTTACACCAACCAACTCACGGTCACCTGTACCACACATGCAACACCAATACTCACCATGCACATCCATATATGTATATACTTCTTTTGAATATGCTTGATTTTACGAACCATGCTGCCTCACACACAACAGGTAGTGCCAGGTGTTCCAGGATGCTTGCAGTGACGGTCCACCATAGCTGCGTCTCCTGCCCATCAGCACAGCCAGTCAGCAATTTTCACAGAGTCTAGTTGGGCCAAGAAACACCTGTAAATGTACGAGAGAAGAGAGAAGCTTGACCACTGGCAACATGAATGCACATGCAGTATTCACTGCTAACAATGCAACAAGTTGACTGATTAGTAATGACAATGGATGTACATGTCATGTAGATAACAAACGGACTTACTTCGCAAAGGTTATGACCTCTGGACAGCCATGTTGCGCGCTAGCACCGAGCCAAGATGTTATATACATAACCGGGAAGGGAGGTTTGAATGAGGGCAAGGCTTCGGCAACACTGCAACAGAAGAAACCGTTCATGACAGTGTAAGCACATGCAGCGACATATAGATTTGAAACCTATAGCGACATATAAATTTGAAACCTATAGCTACTTTCAACTCACGACGTACTTCGCATGCTCGGCCTTCCAGCCTTGTAGCAGTCTTGCTCTGAACCGGGCAGTCTTGCTTGCTCTGCTGCATTGCATTGGTGCAATGGCGGAATGGCGGTGGAAATCTGCTCTTCAGCGCATTTCAAAATTGCGAACGGCGGTCCAAATCGTACTCTTTGGAGCATCAGCATTCCTGCCTATTAAAAATACTGGATCGGAGATCAGGGCCCGGTTTTTATGCCCTCGTTTTTCACTTTTCCCGCCATGAATTTTACGCAGGCTCACTTAGTACTTGCCTCGGGCAGTCAAGGCGCACGCGCCGCGCTAATCGGCTCGTGACCCTTTGACCAGCTGCACGTGTATGCGAAATAGATTTAATTAACAGGAGCGTTTCTCAACCTTATTTGGTTACGGTCCTCGTCCCCAGGCCAGGGGGGTGTGGTCTGAGTACGAGGCTAGGTTTGAGTTAGTTTCCAGGTAGGACACATCAATGAGTCAACTGGTCATGCACCCGACTACAGTCCTATAAAAGTTAATTAAATACTCCACACACGAAAGCAACCAAAACCACACTGCTTCTACAAAGTAGACAACCTAAAGAGTCAAACCAGCTCCTAAATTTACAGTTTCTTCTTTGAATCTTTAAAATTCTTGGAGAGCCACCGGTACGCATCATAGTAGACGTAGCAGGGAATGACAATCCAGATGTTATTCAGGAAGATGAAAATAAACCAGAAGTACTTGAGCTTCAGGTATGTGTCAAACCTCGGTGGCCAGTCCTGGAGAAGAGGGGAGGAAAGGACCTCGTTATCATCCTGCTCTCTGCAGTTAGTTAATCGACCACCCAATACTTCAGTCACCCAATGAAGGATGTATTATAGTTATCCAGAGTGCAAAGGTCAAGGATACCTATAGCCATCTCACAAATAGGGTGTGCTAGAAAATCTACCTATCACGCTATACTGCACTGCTCCATATTATGCAATATTTAGCAATATAGCTTAACATATGGCCAGGAGCGCACAATGACGTGAGCTCCTGATCTGGCCTGTGAGCTGCTGCCAACTGCTTGAGTCTCGTTAACAGTGTGAGATTGCTAGTTGTCGCCATCACAAAATTTGGAGTCACCACATGCTTGCATTATGCTTGATGCTTTCGCATACCTAATATATGTTCACTCTAATGGTGGCAAAGTGTGCTCACCCCTACTCACAATAGCCGCTAACACTTTTACCATAACGCTTAGCCTCAACCCCCAGTCTCCACTCCATGCGTAGATATGGGATATGAAGACTGGGCATGAGGTTATAACTTATATTGGCTGGTGGTGAAGTTAGTCTCTCCCTCCATCGCTTGCAGTACGAAAAGTGGAGTGCTGCAAGCGACGAAAAGCTGTAGGGAGAGACTGGGAACAAGACTTACCAGCTCTGGCAGGTGGAGGAAGCCGTCGCTCCACTCGCAGCCGAGGTAGAAAACAGTGCCCATCAGCTGGAATGTGCTCGCCAGGATGGCCCAAAAGTGCTGCTTCCAGTTCCCATTCCCATTCCCCTTGACCAGGTTCTGGTACCTGTCACAGACAAAGTGAACACCATGATAGAAGTCCCTTATAGCTCATGCTATAAATAGAAAATGTCACGCTTCTATACAACATGAAAGAAAGCTTTGGAATGGAAACTGGGAACGGAGACTGGGAATGAGGCTATACAGCAGGTACACTTGGAACTTTGGCTCACCAGAGGTACTCCAGAGGCAGCATAATGAACAGCTCCTGGTAGGTCACCCAGGCAACCATGGGGTCCTTCAGCACCCAGTAGCGGGTGTCCAGGATGGAGTACTCATCCACAAGGTATTTGGGTCCGATACCCAAACCACCCACAATGCTGCACAAGCAGAATAGAGACAGGAACGTTCTTGAATGGTATCCTACTGCCTAGTTAGGCCATTCCTATTTAATCATGGGCAATTCACTAAAAAATTTAGGTCGGAAGGTCGTAAAATGAATATTGCAATGGTGTCACTTTTACGGCCACGAGAACACTGGAGTAGAGGTAACTGCGATTATAACAGCTGCATCCAGTGGTTTGTGCTAGCCTAGCTCATGATGATCCACCACTCTTAATCTTGACTGCTGGATTTTGATCGAACTAACTGGGTCAGTCGGGCGAGTGAAACAAATGGGTATTGCATTAGAAAGTCCAGAACCTACCCAATTTAGAAAAACATAGTAACCCTTTTACTGCAACTTTCAAAGGTGGGCTCATACTCACAAATCCATGGGGTGTATGATGACAATATTGAGCAGGTTCCACCAGGCGGCCCAGCCCCCCCGGGGCAGCCCGGCCGTCACCAGGACCACCACCAGGATGAGGGGGTGGATGAGGAGGGTGGGGGAGTTCCAGCCGTCTAGGATGATCCCAGAGTAGTTCAGGTTCCGCTCCTCAAAGCCCTCCACACGGGCAAGGTTCGGGTAAGCGAGATGAGACATTTTACAGCTGAAGAAAAGAGAGATTGCAAAACTAGTTTAGCTATTATGCATAATTATAAAAGGTCAGATTTTATACCTGATCTTTTACAAATTTGCTTGCACTATCAAGAATTTTACAAAGCGATATCTACTAGCTTACACAAGTTTGAAGTATTAAAGTTCTTTGCAACGAGGCGCTAAGATCGCGACTTCGAAGAAAATGGCTTTGCGAAAGCATGCACTTAGAGCAAACACGCCCCCTCAATGCGAGAATCCAGAGGTCACGTGGCGTCGGTACCCGCATGATATGAGGAGGGAAAAATGCTCTTTGGCCTGCCTCAGTGTTTGCCGGCCGGCAGAGCTCTGCTCAGGCAGGTGAGTCAATGTACTGAAGCTGCAGCCAGTACTGGTGCCAGTGATAGGCCACCAGTCGTAACAAGACCACTTGGATCGTGTTATCCCATAAATTATTTGACCTTTCACATACCCTAACGCCACTTCAGCCTGATTTGTTCGTTTTGTTGTTTCACGGGCCAGTCCTTAGAGTTGGTAGGTCGGCTTGAAAAATGAAAATTAGCGTCTTGTTTAGGTTCTGTGATTATGCATGTAACCGATTAGTCTCGCGTGGCCAGATACCGATCACTAGCTAGCTGTATAATTTGCATGAAGTGGTCAGGGTTAATGATGGGGTCAGGCTATAGCTGTCTGTATGCACTTTCTGCCAGAGTCATATCCGTCAAGATTTCTACCACTCTCTCCCTCTCTCTCTCTCTCTCTCTCTCGCTCCATTTTTAGCAAGCTCGCCTGCTGTTCAGTCCGGCTCTGACTGATACATTCGGTCGCCAGCACACTTATCTTCGCATCTCTCTCACCGAGCGCTGCAACCTTAGATGTGAGTTACGGCTGCCAGGAATGAGACTATCTACATGTATAACCAGTTTTGTCCACTGCCCACATAGGCCAGTACTGCATGCCGGAGGAGGGCGTGGCTCTCACCCCTACCACCCACCTGCTAACGAGCCAGGAGGTGGTGACACTGGCAAGGCTGTTTGCATCGCAGGGGGTGGACAAGATTCGGCTCACCGGGGGAGAGCCCCTCGTGAGGAGGGACATTGTGGATATTGTTGGTAAGTGAATATTAAATTACAACCAGAGCAAAGGACTGTAGACATAGTAAGCATACCAAAATGAAGTCCAACTGTTGCTGAGTACAAAACTGGCTGTTTGTGCCATGTATAGCTACAGATATATGGCTTGCAATGTTTACGATAGTGTGAGAAGAAAACGTAGGAAAAGACAAGAACTTGAGGTATAATTGTATCTCCTGATTCCCTGGGAGTTTAAACTACAAACTTAATCCATGTTTTGGAACTGCCAGCAAAATTCCAAAATTAGGCGTATTGTGGAAGCCATTGAATCTTGTAGTTTTTGCTAATTGAATTAACAAAATGTAGAAGATTATGTGTAGGGACTTTTATTCCAGATTAGGAAGTAGAGCAAAATCTACTGTCTTCCTATAGCACTGTCTTCACTGTGCATGTATATGTGCCTCTTCCTGATCACATTAGCCTTAATTACATGATCACGTGATCTCTTATGCTTGAACATAGTACTTGGTCACATGACATATTATGCCTGATCACATGACCATCACACACGCCAGGTTCACTCTCCTCCCTCCCTGGCATCAAGGCTGTCTCCCTCACCACAAATGGGGTCACTCTCTCACGGAAGCTGAACCAGCTACACGCTGCTGGGCTGAGTGGGGTCAACGTCAGCCTGGACACTCTAGTGCCGGCCAAATTTGAATTTATTACTCGTAGGAGAGGTGAGAAAGTTGGCAGAATCATTATGTCACCATTATGTCATTATGTCGTTACTTGAGGGGGCGCTTGACGCTCACAGTCAGAGCATACAATTAGTCAGCCTCATTCCCAGTCCACAAAAGAGTGG
Organism: Phakellia ventilabrum; assembly: GCA_963921505.1. Taxonomy (NCBI): domain Eukaryota; kingdom Metazoa; phylum Porifera; class Demospongiae; order Axinellida; family Axinellidae; genus Phakellia; species Phakellia ventilabrum. The sequence continues at coordinate 290,310 of OY997386.1, read as the reverse complement.
ACTGGGAACGAGGCTCCAGTAGCTCAATCCTCAACTGGGCCGCTTTGCTTTATTTTTCCATGTAGAAGAATTTTCCTGGTAATATACTTCGCAGCTAGCCTTGTATACGTGCCCAGCACTTCCATGCTTTGGTGCATAGCAACAGAATCTTTAAAACTAAGTAGATATAAATGTCTCCCTGTGCCACAGGCCAGGAGAGGGTTGTGAAGGCTGTTGAAGATGCGGTGGAGATCGGGCTCAATCAAGTGAAGGTTAGCAGCTGTCTTCATCAATGATCTGTGCATGAAACTGTCACAAACCTAGCCATCGAGAAAAGATCTTTCTGGTTTTGCTCACAGCTGTGAGATACAGTCTTTGCCTGACACAGTGCTAAGACCAGTGGGCATACAATATGTTTTGTCGTGCATGATAGCAGACTGCACGTAGATTGCCACCCTCTCACCCGTAGTGATTTCCAAAATTAGCTAAACCAGATGTACCTCTTGTCCACATATGTACATGTAACTATATATAGATTATCAATATCTGTTTCATGCTATGACATTTTTTACGGATGAAGTTTCTCGTAGTGAGATGTATTTTTTCCCTTTTTGTGAGAATGCTTGTTCTTTGTTTCTCTGCAACATGTAGGTGAACTGCGTGGTGATGAAGGGGTTAAACGATGATGAAATATGTGACTTTGTAAGGCTCACAGAGCATAAGGTATGTGTAGCCGATGATAGCCTCGTCCCCAGGCCACACCAGGGGGGTGTGGTCTGGGGACGAGGCTAAGCCGACGAGTGAGACTTCTGGAGGATATGAAAATTGCTGCTCTTCCTTTCAGCCGATAGACGTCAGGTTCATTGAGTACATGCCATTTGCGGGGAACAAGTGGAGCCATGGCAAGTTCGTTCCCTACCGTCAGATGTTGGGCGCCATCATGGCAGAGTGGCCGGAGGTGGAACGGCTTCAGGATGGACATAATGACACCTCCAAGGTTGGATTTGACCGCTTATTGGTTGAAAACTGATTATTATGTCAACTTTGCTCTGTGCCATTGCCCTCTCCCTAGGCCTACAAAGTCCCTGGCTTTGCTGGACAGCTGGGCTTCATCACCTCCATGAGTGAGCACTTCTGTGGCTCCTGCAACAGACTGCGCATCACGGCCGACGGAAACCTCAAGGTATGGGTTTGAGGCTGGGAACTTCAAGGTATGGGCCTGGGGGACTGGGAATCTCGAGGTATGGGTCTGAGGCTGGGAACTTCAAGGTATGGGTCTGGGGGACTGGGAATCTCAAGGTATGTATCTGAGGCTGGGAACTTCAAGGTATGGGCCTTGGGTACTGGGAATCTCAAGGTATGGGTCTGAAGCTGGGAACCTCAAGGTATGGGCCTTGGGGTACTGGGAATCTCAGGGTATGGGCCATGGCTCTGTCCTTATTATTCAAGGAATACAACCTGCACTGTTCACTTCACATATCACGTACCTTAGTTGCTAGGGTATGGGTGTGGTCTGTTCTAGGGGTGTGGTCTATGAGTGTGATCTATTTTGCAGGTTTGTCTGTTTGGCAATGCGGAGGTGTCTCTACGTGATGCCCTCCGGGAGGGCATGAGTGAGGAGCAGCTGTTAGAGATCATCGCTACAGCTGTGAAGAAGAAAAAGGCCAAGCATGCTGGTAAGTGGTGAGCCCCTACCCCCCCTCCCCCTCCCCAGCTCGTTGGCGTACAAGTAGTGGCACGTGTAAGCCTGAGCTTGAGAGTTTGCCCATTACCAAACCTTTACAGCAAACCAGTTGTGTCATATTGCATTCTTTTTGGAATAAAGATGTATGGCCGTACGTCCTTTGTAAGTTGCCATGAACTGAAGTAATAGCTTCGTACCCAGGCCGCCCCTCGTAATTTTTTTGCAGCTGCATTTTTTTCCCCACGGCTGCGGAAAAAAAGCTGTGAAGGGAGGACTGGGTACGAGGCTACGGAAGTAAACCATGACTACTTATGCATTCACCGTGGATAGTTTTGTACCGATGCACTTTCTATATACATGTAAGCTGTTATGGTAGTTAGTGGTAGTTCAGTTTATGGTGTGCTCTCCTTTCCCCAGGCATGTTCAACCTGAGCAAGATGAAGAACAGGCCCATGATCCTCATCGGTGGGTGAGACGGCTGTCTCTCTTTGTAAGTCGTTGTCTAGGAGTGTGACCCACACCGCTTCATTGGAACGTATCCTTCCTTTCTTCAGGTGTGTTGTGTGTGATGTCCTGTCCTTTGAGCTATCGTTCAGCTCCAAGCTCCTCCTCTTCTTGCTCACCTGCCCCACCTCTGTCCTCCTCCCTTCTCATTTCGAACATTCGGCACTACTCCACCTCTCTCTCACACGTTGATCCCACCGGCACTGCAAGAATGGTGGACGTCGGAAATAAGCCAATATCCCATCGTCGTGCAGTCGCCTCTGGCAAAATTACCCTCACGCCTGAAGCCTATACTTTAATTAAAGAGCACCATGGAAGGAGCAAAAAGGGGAGTGTTTTGGGTGTGGCCCAATTAGCCGGCATAATGGCGGCAAAGCAGACACCCCAGCTGATTCCTCTCTGTCACGTTGTCCCCCTCTCCCACGCCGGTGTGGAGTTCTCTCTCAATGATGCGGAGGGTGTGGTCGAAGTGAGGGCCACTGTGGCCTGCGTGGGAAAGACTGGAGTGGAGATGGAGGCTCTCTCAGCTGTTACCGTGGCGCTACTGACTGTCTATGACATGACCAAGTCCGTCTCACATGAGCATGTGATCTCTGATGTACGATTGGAGGAAAAGGAAGGGGGTGTGTCTGGAAACTTTTACCGATCTGACTGATCATGTGATGATTTGTTTTGCAATGTAAACCTCTTTTGTCTTTACGCACAGTATAATAATTTAATCTGAAAGTACAAAGGTCACAACTGTCCACGTGGAATGCGCTTCTAATGGAGTAACTACTCATCTGGAATTTAAGCATCTACTGGAATGCTATCCTTGACAGTAGCGCAGGCTGGCAGGCGGCTTTGGCCGCTTTGCGTACGTCCCTACTGCCAGTCGGCGCGCTTGGCAGCCACGACGGCTGTAAATAGGCCCACTGACAGAAGTCAAAGTACTGGGTACCGGCGAACAAAAGCCGAGCTCCTGAATCAGTTCGAAACATTTTTGAGCCACCGTAAGTTGGTAGCACTCTGCCATGCAGACTATGGTCATTCTGATGTGATTATATTGATGGAGATAGTGGGAGCTAGCTGGTAGTAGGTGCTATTGATTTCCAATTGTTGCCCATCCCTATAGCCTAGTTCAAAGCACTAGAAGTCTGGTCTCATGCAGTGTCAGTGACTCTTAAACTCACAATCAGAACTAAGGGAGCAAAGCCTTCTCCTATACTATTGCCAACTGACCATCAATAAAAGTGGACACGGCCATATTTAGTATGTAAATGGCGGCTAAACGTTTTTTTACGAATCTCATGTGATCAAATTAAAGTGTACAGGTAAATATTGGTTTTGCGAAGGGCAACTAAAAAGAGCTAGCTGACATGTACTCTGTGGTAGCATTGCGTAATCCCCTACTTGAAACTTGAAGTGTTGCCCCTCCCCCTTCGTGGCCACGCCCCCTTTACAGGACAACTGGAAGGTGATGCTGGGCCCAGCCATCCGATGGTGTTCAACATGATGAAATTATGTGGGAGTGGCCTGATCGAGACCCCTCAGACCAAGGTCGAACTGGCCCAGCACATGTGGAAGGCAATGAAGGACTCCGGTAAGTTGGGCCTCAGTGGGTGGGGCCAAGGGAGTCAGGTGACTGCTGCCTGATATAGGAGTGGGGTTAAGTTGTAAAAATTAAGAGACATAGGGGCAAAAGCAACGATAAAGGGAGTGTAACCTTTGAAGTGTAGTTAAAGTAGAGGGTGGGGCTTTTGAGTGTCATGTGACTGGATTTTTGGGCATGTGACTTTCTGCATTGTATCATGTGATTGTCTCCTTCCTTCAAAGTTACAATAGGACATGGGTTGATGTGTCACACGACTTCCTGCCTTATGTCATGTGACTGTCTTCTCCCCTCAGGGCTGAAGTCGGAGGTGGCGCTGTACAACCTGCTGCTCCAGGTGTACCTGCTAAACGAGTATCACTTCTCCCCCTCCAAAGTCATCGAGGAGATGAAGGCTTGTGATGTCTCCCCAAACCAAGTCAGTTGTGCTGCTGTTCCTAATTACAAACACATTTATACATGTTAGATATGATGAGCAAGCGTAGCCTCGTACCCAGGCCTCCCCTCGTAGCTTTTTTCGTAGCCGTGGAAAAACCCACGCGTTTTTCCATGGCTGCAAAAAAAGTCTGCGAGGGGAGGCCTGCATATGAGGTTAGGGTCAGCATACTCTCCAAGCAATGGAGTTCTTTTGAACTCTATATTACTGACGCACCGATAATCAGATTGGCTATCGGAAAATTGGCTTATTGGTTGATTTCCCACAATATTGGTGTTCGTAGATATAGCTTTGCCAATAGTTATTACGCATGTATGGTGTGTAAAGTAGCATAATCTGTGCTCTTTCAACCCGATTGTCTGAGTAGAAGTGCCTTTGCATGTCATTCAGAAGGCTCTAGTTCAAATGTGTATTGCTTTCCTTTCAACCAGCTGTTCCCCCATTCAACAATTTTCTCCCCTGCTCAATACACCGATGTCAAGTCTTCTGTGCAATATCTGTTATCGGATTATGGATAGATAAAATTCCTTATTCAGTTAGGTGACTATGTCTTTAACCATGGTACAAATAGTACCTTGGCTTGAGAGCGTAGCATTGTTAATCGTTGCTGGGACGAGAAATCACATGACTTCAAGACCACGCCCCTATTAGCCAAACTGTATTGGTGCATCGCTACTGTACACAGAGTCTTGAGATGAGTAAAGCTCTCCCCCCCTCAGGGCACCCTGGCCCTCATCCTGCAAGGGTATTGCCAGCAGGGGAAGCTTGACGGAGCCACCCAGGTGCTGGAGTACATGAAGGCCCTGAACCATCCCATCAACGAGCACATCTATGCAGCTCTGATCACTGGGCACTCTCGGGCGGGAGATATGGCCGGTTTGCAGCAGGTAGGGATGGCTGTAATGATGTCACCTAGTTACTGGGCACTCTCGGGCGGGAGATATGACTGGCTTACAGCAGGTGGGGAGGGAGAGCTGTAATCATCTAGTTACTGATTGGCTAGCTACACTCATGCAGAATTTATATTTGTCTGTAGCATAGACACTGGTCCACAGACTCCCGAAGCAAATCAGTAGTTTTGACGACAGTGTGCTCTCACAGCTGTCTTTAATTCTGCTTGTCGTCCCTGCAGATCATAGTTTCGATGGAGGCCAAGGGTCTGCGCCCTGGGGCCATTACCTTCTCTGCCGTGCTGTATGCGTATGCCGAGAGGGGAGACATGGGAGCCATTTCAGACGTGAGGGAGTGACAGAGAGGGGTATGGCCTTATTCCCAGGCTCTAGTGGAGGGGAGAGCCACGCAAGAGCCTGGGAACGAGGCTAAGAGGGGCATTGTGCCTCTAGACTTAATAACATGAGAAAAGGTACCAAGTTCTCCTCCATTTTTTGATTTGTCAAGGGGAGAGCCTGGGGCGAGGCAGACACTTACTGCGTATGCTTTAAATGTTATCAGGTATTTGCTGACATGCGCCAGAGACGGGTCTTCCTCAACCAGGCCGAGTACATCAAGACCATGGATACACTCTCCGCCCACGGGCACGGGCACCTCATACCTCGGGTAGGTGTGGCAAGTGGGTGTGGCCAGGTAGTCTACGTTTCAACCCAATTGAAATAGCTCTAGTACAGGCAGGAACGCAGATTTTACAATCTAGTCTTTTACCAAGTGTTCCCCAACCTATTGGCTATTTTGTCGTTAGTTTAACTTAATTGGCGGTTAACTTTAAGATAGTTTTTTAAGCTGGTTTATTTAGATGCCTGTAGTTATAATCTGTGTAGGTTCACACTAGCTCTAGAAAGATGTATGTGTAATTCCACTACCACCTGCCAATTCAAGACAGGAATTCCGTGCCCTAGGAAGTAATCAGGGCCTTGGCCCTGGGTCCCACCCCTCCCCTCCGACCCATGGGAATGGGGCCTGCCTACTGTGGCACCTGCATTAATACCCTATGTATACAGTCTACGTTTCAACCCAATTGAAATAGCTCTAGTACAGGCAGGAACGCAGCTTTTACAAGTTGGTCTTTTGCCAAGTGTTCCCCAACATATTGGCTATTTTCTCGTTACTTTAACTTAATTGGCGGTTAACTTTGAGATAGTTATTTAAGCAGTTTTATTTAGATACCTGTAGTAATCTGCTATTACTCTGTATGGGTTTGATTTTGCTCTCGTCCAACAGGTGATGGATTATGTGCGAAACAAGCAATGGATGCAGTCAGGTTTGTTGAGTAATTCAGCCACCTAGACAGTATAAAAGAGGATATATTTTCAACCCCTCCCTTTTTTTCCAAGCTTGGAAGTATTATGCAGCCATTTTCTATCCCATCATTTCCTCTGAACAGCCCTCCAAGATCTGGCGTGTGTCTGTGCTGTGAGGGGAGAGTTTGACAGCACCATGACGATACTAGGTTGCCTAAGTGAGTTTAAGGGTACATACTCCTACATACATTACCTTCATCGTAGGTGTCAAATGGCTACCAAAACCAACAGTCCTTCAATTCTTCCCTCCCCTCCCCTCCCCTCCCCTCACCCCTACCCTTTCGTCTCCCCCCACTGACCCAACAGATGACCCTGGTTCTTTCTCCTTCTCTGCGGTGGCCGACGCAGTCCTTCGGTCGGAAGGGAAGACAATGGAGGAGAAGATGGCCATGCTGGGTAGACTGGAGAAGAGTTGCTATGGAGCCAGCCAACACGATGCAGTAATGAACTACCTCCTGCAGCAGCAACAGATGAAGGATGCGGTTGCCATGGTGAAGGACCTGCACTCCAAGGTTAGAGTGCCTCAGATGCTATAGCAAGTGTTTGTACAATTACTGCCGAGTGAGGCTGCGATGCACACCCCCACATCACCACCTCAACAGGCAATTAAACACTGACAAAGCATTCAGGCATGCCTTGTGCTGTGCATTACCTGGCCTTTGAAATTGCCAGATGTAACCGAGGTTGTGTAATCCTGTTTGAGGCGATTGTTTGCATGTTCACACCCCTTTAATGTAGGGAAAGAAGATTTCATTGCGGTAAAGCCTTCATGGTATCTTCAGAGAACTAATGTTTTGGTGATTACATGATATGTCAGTCTTCTTGGAATTGGGAGTGGGGGTGGCTCGCCTCGGTAGAACGGGTAAAGTTTCCAGAGAGTTCCACCTGTGTTATTTTTTTGTTTTCCCCAAGGGCTTGCCGGTGAGGATGCATTATATGTACCCCGTGCTGGCGTGGTATACGAGGGAGAAGGACCTCAAAGGTCAGTGGAGGTTTTGGTTCTTAGTGTAGAGCTGTTGACCCATGTCTTTTGACCTTTGACCTCACAGGGTTTCTGGAGACTATACAGTTGATAGGTGACGTGGGATTGGATGTACGTGATGAAAAAATGTAAGCCCTCCCTTTTTTCCTCCCTCCCTCCCCTCCCTCACTCCCTCCCTCCCTCCCTGTCTCTCTCCCGAAAAAATGACTTCATAAGGAAATGAAGTTAAAGCCATACTTTCCACATATGAAGTTAAACACACCCACACACTTATGTACTCTAATTACACACAAATGTGAAATATTTCTCTTTTCCCCAGCGTCTTCTACTGCAGTAGACTCAGTGACTCTGATCGTGGAGACTTGGACCTCCATTCGGAACGGATGAGACTGGCAATGCTGGCAGAGAGTGGCGCTCGAGAGAGCCAGCACGATGCGGTGATGGACTGCTTCCTGCAGCACAAGATGGATGAGGCCATTCCCGTGATAAGGGACTTGCACTCCAAGGTTAGTCTGTACTAGTGTGCATCAATTGGAATCAAATGCCAGGTACAGCTTCTGTGAAAAGAGGCTGCACTCGGAATACACTTGTATCACTGTTGTTCCCATGGTTACTGCCACGTTTGGATCATGGAGTAGTGTTTAAGCTGTTTCCCTGAGCTAGTAGTTGGCACAAACTGGAGTATAACATGGTGTTTACTCCATTTCCCCCCAAGGGCTTGCCGGTGAGGATGCACTACATATATCCCGTGTTGGCGTGGTATACTAGAGAGAAGGACCTCAAGGGTCAGTAGAGTCACTGGCTTCATATTGTAGACTTTGACTTCTGACCTTTGACCTCACAGGGCTTCTGGAGACTATTCAGTTGGTAGATGATGTGGGCTTGGACTTACGTGATGACCACATGTAAGCCTCCCTCCCTCCCTCCCTCCCTCCTTCCCCCTCCTTCCCTCCTTCCCCCTCCCTCCCTCCCTCCCTCCCTCCCTCCTTCCCCCTCCCTCCCTTCCTCTTTCACTATTGCTGGCTTTTAAATCTTGAAGAGAATATTCTGTGCAGCTCCTGAATTCTCTGATGCGGCTTACAGAGAAGCAGCGCTGGTCTTCAGCCTCAGAATAGTGGTTGAGTCTCAACTGTTTTCTCTTCCCCAGTGCCTCCTTCTGCAATGAAGCACTGAAACGCAATGGCTTGGGCAAGATGGGCAAAACAACCAAAGTGAGTTCAGTTATATCCTTGCGTTCTTTGGTGTTCCAAGTTGATGTGCTGTGGTGAGAAGGTGCAACTATTGTAGCTACAAAGAGATTCAACACTGATATGCATGTACTACTTCATGCAGTGGCAGCAGGTGGAGGATGTGATTGCCATGATGAGGGCTTTGCACTCCAAGGTCAGTCTCTACTAATGTGCTAGCCCTGTTCACTGAAGCTGTAGCATTTTAGGCCTGCCGAAAGACAACTTATTTTCCTAATTAAAGAGCAGAGTGGCCACTAACGGTTGTTATCTGTTTCTCCAAGGGCTTGCCGATGAGGATACTCTACATGTATCCCGTACTGGCGTGGTACGCTAGAGAGAGGGACCTCAAAGGTAAGTAGAGCCTCTAGCTTTTTATTGCAGACGTTGACCTGTGACCTTCGACCTTACAGGGCTTACGGAGACCATACAGTTGATAGCTGATGTGGGATTGGACATACATGATGGCAATATGTAAGTTTTTCCTCCCTCCCTCCCGCCCTCTCTCCCTCCCTCCCTCCCTCCCTCCCTTCCTCCCTCCCTCCCTCCCTCCCGCCCTTCCTCCCTCCCTCCCTCCCTCCCTCCCTTTCTCCCTCCCTCCCTCCCTCCCTTCCTCCCTCCCCCCCTCCCTCCCCCCCAAACGCATATTCTAATTTCCTCTCCTTGAGTGCACTAACATTGTACTGGGCTTTAAGAGTATTCTATGTGGCTCCTGGCTTCTCTGGGGTTATGGCTACTCTAGCCTAGCGCCATGTGGTTATGCTCTGTCTTCCACAGTGCCGCCTACTGTACTGTGGCACTTAAGGCCAGTAGCGCTGATGAGCTGGACAAGATAAGTGAAGCTTTTAAAGTGAGTTCAATGCCATTTCCGTAGTACATTAGGCTGGGTTGTCATGATGTACATTGTATGTGTGTATGGGAGGGGGTAGGGGCAGAGGAATTGGCAGGGGGGGGGGGTGGGGACAGCAGAATTGGGAAGGGGGGTAGGGGCAGGGGGATTGAGAGTGAAGCTAGGTAAATGTAGGAAAATGGTTGGACCAAGTTCTCTCTCGACTATTCAAGGGACCTGGGAATGAGGCTTTCATCTTGTTAGTCTCATTCCCAATACTTTCATATGACTTGGGAATGAGACTGCTGATGTAGTCTGGCCAGTCTGTGCATTGCTATCACATCCTGTTAATCCTGTTGTTCTGGTCAGGCTGGTACGCTGCCCCACCCTATGGCGGAAGCACTGATACAGAATACGAATGAAAACATGAACTTGCAACAGCTACTGGACCTGGGTAAGCCAACTCTGCCAGGCAGGGGTCCGTTTAGGAAAATCCCCAAGGGGGGGGGCAAAACATATCTGAAGACATTTTGGGGGGGGGGGGGGGCATCCGTATAGTAGTGATCAGTATTCAATTTTGAAGGGTTAGAATTCCCAAAGGGGGCACAAAGTTTCCAAAGGGGGATGAATGCCCCCTACCACCCCCCCAGCCCCCCCTAAACGAAGCCCTGGAAGGGTCCAATTGAAGTACAGCTGCATTTCTCTGGCTTTTGCCAGCGGCATTATTCAGCATTCAAAACAGCCACCTCATGTTACTCTTCTTCCTTGTGTCCTAGCCCCAGCCACCTCATGTTACTCTTCTTCCTTGTGTCCTAGCCCCAGCCACCTCATGTTACTCTTCTTCCTTGTGTCCTAGCCTAGCCAGCCACCTCATGTCTCTTCTTCCTTGTGTCCTAGCCCCAGCCACCTCATGTTACTCTTCTTCCTTGTGTCCTAGCCCCAGCCACCTCATGTCACTCTTCTTCCTTGTGTCCTAGCCCCAGTCACCTCATGTCACTCTTCTTCCTTGTGTCCTAGCCCCAGCCACCTCATGTCACTCTTCTTCCTTGTGTCCTAGCCCCAGCCACCTCATGTTACTCTTCTTCCTTGTGTCCTAGCCCCAGCCACCTCATGTTACTCTTCTTCCTTGTGTCCTAGCCACAGCCACCTCATGTTACTCTTCTTCCTTGTGTCCTAGCCCCAGTCGTGAGTCTGAATACCCTGCCGAAGATGCTAAAGGCTGTGAGCTCTGCAGTGAAGTGAGTGCTGTTGCAGGCGGTAATTACCCGTTTAACCAGCTAGGGGCAGAATGTAGTTATTAATTAGTAGTTGCCATGTGAGGATCACATTTTGGGCGGAGACTCTCGGCTCACGTGAAGAAATGTTGGTGAAACTGTACAATTTATGCCCAGCAGTAATGAGGGCATTTCAAAAATTCAGATGTTAACACATCCCCTCATGGAGAAGACTTGGTGGTGGCGGGAAGAGTGGGGTCTGCTCCTGCTTAAGTACTCACCTGTTGCTCACTACACTTGTGGGTTTGGGCAGATAACAATATTCATGGCAATTAACCCAGCTAATTGAAATGAATACACTAACTACTGAAGGCCCTGCCAAAGCTAACACACTATTAATGCACCTACACACACATCTCCACATACACTCACATACATGTACACACACACACACACATATATCCACAGACCAGGCACTACTGTTTCCAGTCTGGTAAAGCTTTACACGACCTTCAACTCAAGAATCCCTCATTTGGAACTGGAACCCTCTGAACCCAAAACTCAACATGAAAACCAGTCGGGGGTCCTTGAAAATTCTGATAGCAGGGCCCTGGAACCCCTGTTGTCCGAGTCACTGGAGTCCTTGAAAGCAGCTGAGGACGTCGCCCTGTTTGATACTTTAAACCCGGCTATAGAAACCCCCCAAAGTGGGTTGTCTGAAAAACTCCTGGGTAGTCTTGAGGCGTTGGAAGTCTCCCAGACTGGAGCATCTGAGTTAAACCTGAGTGACCTGGCGTTGTTGGAAGCCCCCTGGAACGGAACACCAGAAACTCCCCATGGGAGGTCGCTGGAAGTGTCACAATCCTTTTCACTGATTCTGGAGCTACAGAACAGTGTGAGGAATGTGGTTCAGCTGTTGTGTGAGCAACAGAGGGAAGACGTAGCCAAGAGGCTTCTGGTGTCATTGCGAAAGCACGTAAGCCAGAGCTGTGTCTTGTTAGTCCACTAGTCCATTCCACATCACTCCAAGAAATGTTCATTTTGTGGTCTGGGTTTATGCCTATGCCATAGGGACAGTCTCATACCTATGCTACTGATACAGTCTTGTACCCATGCCACAGGGACAGTCTCATACCCACGCCAGTGTGTGTCTATATGCAGGGACAAATCTTGTAACCATATTGCAAAGACTGTACTCTGTTCTTGTACCCATACTACTTAGACAGTACCCATGCTATTGAGACAGTCCTATACCCATTCCATATGGAGTGGAGTCTGGGAACTAGAGAAGCTGTATATGTATACATGTATTTCACCCCTCAGGGCGTTGCAGCTGGTTCTGAGGCTTACCAGGAACTACTGCAGAAGTACGCCAGTTGGAAGACACCTGACAATTTCTTTTACGTAAATCATTATCTTTTAATGGTGCTATTAATGCTAGTCTCAAGCTCCACCCATTTCCCCACCCACTTCCTGTAGGTCCTGCGTGGTATCAAGTCCCAAGGCCTGACACTAAAACCCAAACATCAAGCTCTCACACTGAAGGTCAGTCAACCAAACAGGAAATATTTCAAAGAGGATCTCAGCTGCTTCTCTGTATTCATGTCGATCAGGTCCTCTTTCTACCTACAACAAATTGGCACACAAAAATGCATCACTATAGTAACGATCTCGGGCAGATAATGCACTCGCCTTCGTCTCATGCATTTATCCTCCCCTTGACCGTCTCATGCATTTATCCTCCCCTTGACCGTCTCATGCATTTATCCTCCCCTTGACCGTCTCATGCATTTATCCTCCCCTTGACCGTCTCATGCATTTATCCTCCCCTTGACCGTATATTACCCTCACGCGTGTGTATCTAAATATTACTTAGTAGCTTATAGAATGGGGACTGGGATTGAGACTGGAGGTTATTTTCTCTCCAGATGGCGTCCAATTCCGGGAGGTACAAGACGGCTGCGGCCGCCTTCGCTGAGCTGCCAGACCCCAAATACTTCAACTACGATGATTTCTTGATAACCACAGCGAGAGAGAAGGTCAGAACCCCACACATTCATGTAGTTGCCAAGTTAATCCTTAACCGTTTCCCAAGTAATGCCCATCTCCACTTTCCTGCGTGTGCCTCCCCGTCTGTACGTTTCTGTGTGGGAAATTTGACGGCAGTAGTTTGTCTCATTCCAGAAAAGTGCACCAGTTTACTGATTTCCGTGGAGAATTCAATAAGAATCACATGCACACGATGTAATGTCACATGTTGATCACATGCACACGATGTAATGCCACACAGAGGGTTACACTGCAGTTAGCGAGAGGAAAACGTAAATGCATGAAATATTGCAGTACATGTACAGCACTGGTATAAACAGTTCTTCGATAATGGCAGTGTCACCTTAAGCCCCACCTCTTGCTCCACCCACAAGAGGGCAAAGGTCACAACCGGTCTATCCTCCCTGCAGAAGGCTACGGAGTGTTGGCAGCTCTACTCTGAGATGCGGGCAAAAGACATGACACCATCATTTTTCACCTACCAGGCGCTGATGATAGCCCTACTCAGTAAAAACGAGTTGCAGAGAGCCCTTAGTGTGAAGAAGTGAGTGCTGGGGGCGGGGGAGAGTGCATGGATTTTTAGCTGGGGGGCAGGGGAGAGTGCATGTGAATTTTAATTATCTGTGGGGCAGGGGGAATTAAGTGTGAATTTTCACTGGGGGGGCAGCTATAGGGGAGAGTGCATGTGGATTTTAGCGGGGGAGGGGGGGGGGGGGTAGGGGAGAGTGCGTGTGAATTTTACTCAGGAGGCAGGGGGAGAGTGCATGTTGATTTTACCCGGGGGGCAGGGGGAAAGCATATGTAGATTTTACTGGGGGGGCAGGGGGAGAATGCATGTAAATTTTAAGCAGCAGGTAGGGGAGAGTGCTTATGAACTTTAGCCAGGGGAGAGCTAGTGTATGTGAAGTTTAGACATTTTGCACTAGCAGTGGGGCAGGGGAAGGTAGCTGTCCTGTACGTGTGGTCAACTAGGCTTCTTTTCCTTCATGCTATAGCGATTTCCTTACCGGCAACTTCACTAACAAAGAACGTGCAGTCTGCCATGCCTTTGTTGTTGGTTATACCAGCAGTGGGCAGCTCTCAGGTGAGTCTCATAGCCAAAGCCCATGCCCAGTCTCTGGTACGTACAGTTTGTTACTGTCAATAGCGCTCAAAAATAGATTCAGTCACTACAAACGTTTAGATTGCTAAATTTAAACACCGAGACCGAGCAGGAGCCCATGTTTATGAGCTCCTGGACCGAGCGATCTACACAATTTACAAACCCGAAGGCTCATGCAAGGCTGTAGCAGCACGACAATCTGATTGGTCTGCGGAGCAGTATTCCAAGTGCTCTAGGGTACCACCAGTAGCCTTGTCCCCGGGCTCTTCCTAATATGGGAGAGAGAGCCTGGTATCTTTTCTCATGTGAGTGAGTATGGGGTTAATTGTGCGTAGGTGAGTGCAGCTGTAGTTCTCAGGCACTGAGCGAATCTTTCAGCTGTCAGTAATCCTACAGTCTCATTGGTCACTGCCAGCTGTCAGTAATCCTGCAGTCTCATTGGTCACTGCCAGCTGTCAGTAATCCTGCAGTCTCATTGGTCACTGCCAGCTGTCAGTAATCCTACAGTCTCATTGGTCACTGCCAGCTGTCAGTAATCCTACAGTCTCATTGGTCACTGCCAGCTGTCAGTAATCCTACAGTCTCATTGGTCACTGCCAGCTGTCAGTAATCCTACAGTCTCATTGGTCACTGCCAGCTGTCAGTAATCCTACAGTCTCATTGGTCACTGCCAAGTCTCTAGAATGCTGAAACAGACGAGAGCCTGGTATCTTTTCTCATGTGATTTAACTTACATCGTGCGTGGGCCGGGACCAATCAAAAGACAGCTGCATTTCTTTTCTTTTTGCTGGGGACATTAGCACTCGGCCTGTGGTACCAACCCTGAGTCTAATAGTTATAGTCTAGACTACAAAATGTAAAGTTGTGGAAGAGGACTTTGAATAGATATGTGTGTCTTGTTCCTCAGAGGCTGAAGAAGAAATCAAGAAGATAAAAGAGGCAGGGATTACCCCGTTTGACATAACCTACGGAAAGCTGGCAGCCTCGTATGCCCACCACGGCTCTCCCGAGCCTATCCTTGAGCTGATGAAGGAGCTGGAGCAACGACAGGACGGTACGGAGATCCATCGCTCCATGATATCGGCACTCCTGCGGGCATACCTCAAACAGTTAGTGCCATGTATAAACCCACCCTGAGTATAACTGAGTTTGAGCCCACCCTGAGTATGAGCCCACCCTGAGTATAAGCCCACCCTGAGTATGAGCCCACCCTAAGTATAAGCCCACCCTAAGTATAAGCCCACCCTAAGTATAAGTCCCTAAGTATAAGCCCACCCTAAGTATAAGCCCCTAAGTATAAGCCCACCCCTGAGTTTGAGCCCACCCTGAGTATAAGCCCAACCTGAGTATGAGCCCACCCTAAGTATAAGCCCACCCTAAGTATAAGCCCCTAAGTATAAGCCCACCCTAAGTATAAGCCCACCCCTTAGTATGAGCCCACCCTGAGTATGAGCCCACCCCTGAGTATGAGCCCACCCCTGAGTATGAGCCCACCCCTGAGTATAAGCCCACCCCTGAGTATGAGCCCACCCCTGAGTATGAGCCCACCCCTGAGTATAAGCCCACCCCTGAGTATAAGCCCACCCCTGAGTATAAGCCCACCCCTGAGTATGAGCCCACCCCTGAGTATGAGCCCACCCCTGAGTATGAGCCCACCTCTGAGTATAAGCCCACCCCTGAGTATAAGCCCACCCCTGAGTATAAGCCCACCCCTGGGTGATCAGTACCTTCTCTTTGCATACCATCACACACACAAGTGGTAATACTACAGAGGCAGTGGAGTCCTTGGACCAGTTCAAGACCGCCCTCCCTTACTCCAGGGTACTCTATACCCTGGCCGAAGTGTTAGTGGGGAAGAGAGATATGGAGGGACTTCAGAAAGTGCTGAAGGTATTAGAGACTACAGTGAAGCAGCCTCTAACCACCGACGACATGCTCCTCTATCATCACCTGAAGACTGGCTCTGTTGAAGAGGCACAGAGTCTGCTGCAGGTAAGAAGGGTAAAGTCGGAGTCGGTCTGGAATCTGTTGGCTGTGTATGTGTAAGTCTGCTGAACTACTCTCTAGCCTCACTCCCAGGCCCGTGTGTGAGCATTTCACTATCGCTAGCTGTGGGCCTGGTACATTTTCTCACGTGCGTGATGCGGAGGGTAGAAGGGAGGTAGAAGGGTGAGTTTTGGGCGAGGACAGCTGCAGTTCTTGGACAACGACCATTTTCTAAATTTACCTACCTGACTACGTAGTCTGGACACTAGTCTCATGACCAGACTACTACTCACCCTTACAAGTCACATGAAGATCATGTGATCAGAGATGGTAGCAAGAGGGTAGCCTCGTTCCCAGGCCTTCCCGGCCCCATTCCGTGTGTGTTGCGTAATGCGAGTGAGCGAAGTGAGCAAGCTCGCATTATGTAACACATGGAGTGGGGAGGCCTGGGAATGATGCTGCTTTGTGATTGGATTACGCATTCACAAGACGACTGTACAAGACCCATTTATCTGTACAATGTTTCATTCTCTGCAGAAGAGTGACTTCAAGCCGAGTGAGGATTACCACTACCTCGCTCGATTCAGCCGTATCTGTGCTGCAGAGAAACAGGTCCGAACATGTGTTGTAATGTCCCTATTGTATATGTGGCCGGATTTGGCACTTGCATTTTTAAAATTTCCAATTTTCAAGCGGTTGTATCTCAACAATATTTAGTGAGAGATGAGATATATACAGTGCATGCAAGCGAGGTACAGTACAAGTACCTTCAGATAAGGGAATCCCACACTAGAAGTCTGCAGTTCTCTTTGTTTCTGTGATACACACACTGGTAGCACCGCCATTTTCGGAAAATCGTTGCACAATCGAAAGTTCCGCAAACTTGGCGCTATATCTTCCTTGCGGTATGGCTGAAAGGCTTCATTCCCAGGTTATTGTTGCTGTAGCAATACCTCCTGTATAACCACCCACGTTTTAATCAGATAATGCCTCATGAGATATGTGTCTTTGAAGTATGCATGCTCAAAATACGAGAAATACCTGATTTTTGCAACTTTGGTTACATGTAGCACTTGTGTCTTAAAGTATACAAAGTGTCAGATATTCTGTTTGAAATTCATTGGTTGCTGCATTGTGATTGGTCCTCGCCCTGCCCCTACAGCCTGAGAGGTTGAAAGCCGCCATCGACATGATGCAGGAGCAGAACAAGCTGTGTGACAGCATCGTCATGACGATGCTGGCCGCCTACGGTTGGTGCTCAGCTCTTGCTCCATTCAGTGTTGCAGTGTGTTATGTACCGTTGTAGTGAGCTTTAATTAGAATATAGCTAGTGCGTTGTAGTGAGCTTTAATTAGAATATAGCTAGTGCGTTGTAGTGAGCTTTAATTAGTAGTCATATACCTTAAATCGGGTAGACACCCTTGACAAAGATTTATGCCATTTAGAAACCATCAGGCTTAGTACAAATGTAGCGCCCTCACTTGTTAGCGACACTATAGCCTCAGGCCTTCGGGTTTCTAAATAGACCCTTTACTGTTATGATGTAATGGGGGGGGGGGGGTAAAAGTGAGCACTAAATGGAGAAAATACAAGCAAACATGTGCTTTGATGTAGTTTTCCTGTACATGAACATAAGAACATACACGTTTTCCTGTATTTTCTCCATTTAGTGCTCACTTTACCCCCCCCCCCCCCCATTACATCATGATGGTAAAGGGCCTTCGTATCTATGTATGTTGCACTGACATTGTATGCCTTATTGTGTTGTTTCAGAACCTATGCTTTCAGTCTCAGAAGGTTGAGGGTCAGTCTGACAAAGAGTCATTGATTCCAGCTGCTTTCCTCTCTCTACAGTTGGTGATAAGGGTGGGCCCAAGTCACGCAACCTCAGAAAGACGTTGCCAGAGGAGCTTCAATCGCTTCTGCCAGAAGTGACAGTATCCAAGGAGGTTTGTTCGTATTACACTAGCTAGCTAGATTAGAGAGCTGTGATGCGGAAGAATGAACTTGAATGCAGTGAGTTCTTGCAAAATAATTTTTGAAACTAATGTTGAAGATATGGCAGCGATTTTACTGCTAGCTCAGCAGCTGCTTTGTTTGAAAAGCAAGGGGGTCACTCCCATAGCCCTTGATTGGCAGTTTGACCGTTGACTGCATGAATTTTTAGCCTTTGACCTCACATATAACCCACCCAGATTTGCCATTCTGTGAGTCACGGTACTTCTGAGCGTGCTTTGACCGTAGACTGCATGCTACTGAGTGTACAGTCACTGTTGACTGCACCATTTTGACTGTTAACCGCTGACCAACTGGGGTCGCAGTTGTAACTATAGAGTCTATGGGAGTAACTCCCCTTGGAGAGAAGTACTAGAACTTCCCTCACGGAGCTGCTATATTGCTCCTGTTTAATTAAAGTCTTCAATCTTAAAGTCTTCAATCTTAGGAGTTAGTTGCTCAAAGTTGATCAGTTTTTAAAATACATGGAGTCTGTCTATAGATGGATTGCAAGTAGGCGTGGTGAATGACGTAATCCCACTTTTTGGAGGGTAAACGCGGGTGCATAACTACATAGCTGCAGCTGTAAAAGACACCCTCAGATGTCAGTAACTCATGTCCTAGTTCTCTCTGTTTCGGCTGCAATGAAAACGTGCTGTCGCCGCATTCACTTTTACCCTCCGGAAGTGACATTACGTAATTGGACACGCCCCTTGCAATCCATCTATTGATGTAAGTATGTCTCTTCGTTTCTACAGACTGTTCCAGTGAGTCCACCAGAGTCATCACAAGAGTCATCTGAATCTGCAGCATAGTAGCGTGTATATGCAATCGTTTTTGTTCGTCTCTGTGCAGCGAGGTCGGTTATGTATATATCTTGATTATGGGTTCCAATACAGTTGAATAAGATTACGCTTTCGGGGGCGGAGTCGCTCGAGTTGATTAAATATTCATTACGCTTTCGGGGGCGGAGTCGGTAAAATTCAAAACTTTGGAGGCAAATTAATGGGTGAAGGCTGCATAGCGGTTTAACTCCAGCGTTCAAGATGCCTAAAACCGCCCTAAAGTTGGAGGATTTTGACATCTTGCAGACAATTGGCACGGGAACCTTCGGCGTGTGCAAGAAAGTCCGAAGGAAAAGTGACGGCAAGGTCAGTCTTAGATGCAATGATGGCAACAGCCTCATTGCAGTTGACTTCGTGAAAATTATATCTTACTGTTAGGAAGGAGAGGGGAAGGCGTGGATAAGCTAGGCGGTAGTTAAATTATGGATAAAATTGGTGGGCATGTAATAATGCATTAAAGGAGGGAGATGGTAGGAGTTGTTGGGATGGGGACGAAGAACCCCCCAATTACTACCTTGCACTATCATGCATTATTTATAGTTACTGAATTAGTCACTCGTGTACAGTCAATATTAAAGCCTATGGGAGGGCGATGTACAGTTAATCATTAAATAAAATTGGCAAGCTAAGTTCCAAGGGGTGGTGGCGGCACAAGATTCTGGCAAGCCCCCTCCCCTAAATGAACCCCTGCTGATGGCTTAGGATATAAGATATAATTTGGGGCATTAAGGCTATATACCGGTATTTAGCTAAGGAGAGCTGTAACTGCCTTTGTACAGTGTATGGAGTCTTTTTTTATTAACTTCCCACTAAGGTGTTTGTGTGGAAGGAGATCGACTATGGCGGGATGACAGAGAAAGAAAAGCAGCTGTTAGTTCAGGAGGTCAACCTGTTGCGTGAGTTCAAGCACTCGCACATTGTTCGCTACTACGATCGCATCATCGCTCGAACAGAAGCCACTATCTTCATCATCATGGAGTACTGCGAGGGAGGGGACCTAGCCAGCCTCATTGGCCGCTGCAGGGCCGAGAGGTGAGTGGGGAGGAGGAAGGAAGAGAAGAGACGTGGCCAACCCTCAGTCTCTCACCCATCTCTGATTCAGTTCCCAGCTCTGAGTCCCATTTTCCATACCAGATTGAATTTGCATGTGAATGGGAATAGATATTTTGGAATGGTACTGGACCGAAATGGGAAAGGAGAAAAGTTTGATGAGTACAGTAATTCTAACTTCGTACCCAGGCCTTCCACACGCAGATTTTATCTCACAGCCGTGGAGAAAAACCGAAAACTCGAGAAAAACTCCCCGATTTTTCTTCACGGCTGCGAGATAAAATCTGGGCGTGGAAGCCCTGGGTACGAGGTTACAGTAATTCTGTGTGATAGCCCGTTGTCATCATCCGTCTCTTTCAGGCGTTTCTTGGAAGAGGGTTTTGTTTGGAAGGTGTTCCACCAGGTGCTGCTAGCACTGGAGGAGTGTCATCGCAAGAGGACAGGAGTCCACAAGGTGCTGTTAGCCTCGTCTCAGACCCAAGTCACCACTGTTCCTTTCCATTCTCTTAGCTTCACATCGAGGTCACCACCTTTTTCATTCCATACCCCAAATATAACCCCATACCTAGATCACCACTGTTCCATTCCATACCCTTATCCTTATACCCAGGTTACTACTGTTCTGTTCCATACCCATATCAGTCAACACTGGTAGTTGCAGCTGTTCCTGACCCTTCCAATTTACAGGTATTACATCGAGACTTAAAACCAGCAAACGTCTTCCTGGACAGCAGCTGTAACGTGAAACTGGGAGACTTCGGCCTGGCCCGCATCCTCCACCACAACTTCAGTCTGGCCAAGACGTTCGTGGGCACCCCCTACTACATGTCACCCGTGAGTCTCCCCTCCCGCCCCCCATTACATGTCACTCGTGAGTCCCCTCCCCCACTACATGTCACCCGTGAGTCAAGGGAGAGATATATACTTCTATGATGAGGCCTGGGTATAGGGCCACCTGTGTAGGCAAGTAGCTTCATTAGATTTGCAGTCAAAGAGAGAGGAATTTTCACCACAGCTACAAAGCAGATTTTTCTATGTACTGTGAAAGTATTTCATACACAGGACACTCACAGCCCAGAGTACTCTCATATTCATCTCCATGATTGTATTGTGTAGGATTTCAGTGATGAAGTCATGACATAGTCTGGCATGGCCCGCCCCTCAAACGTTTCACAAAGGGTGGGCTATGCCAGACTAGCCGTCACATTGCCATCCCTCCTCTCACCACATCAGGAGCAGCTGGACGAACAGGGCTACGACGAGAAGTCAGACCTCTGGTCTCTCGGCTGTCTGCTCTACGAGCTCTGTGCCCTCTCCCCACCCTTCAATGCCCCCAACCAGAGGGTCCTGGGTGCAAAGGTCAGACAGGGCCGGTTCCGACGCATCCCTGCCCAGTACTCGGGTGAGCTGCAGAGCATCATCGCCAGCCTGCTACAGATCCAGGTGAGTGGCTACGAAGGGCAGTAGCTACTGCTCTGTGTTGCAGCTGGACAGCTAGTAAATAGCCGATGACTGGTGTTGAATGTGGAACCATTTTCAACTCTTCTCCAAGCTTTGAATCTAAGTAGCAAAGTCTGCTACGAATGTTGCAACTAAAATTTCATATTCACTGTAAGCAGTCCAATACTAGTGGTCAACTATTGAACATTGTTATTCGAAAATGGTAGCACTCACCCATTTGTATGTACATGTAATTTGATGTACATGTAAACAGGTGGTCTTTCATACGCTCTAGATATTTCCCCCACTCTATCTTTTGAAAGCTGTCTCACAGTGCAAGATACAGGGTGGCCTGGGATGAAGGCTGTTCTCTTGTAAACTCTCTCTTTCTCTCCCCTCCCTCCTCCTTCCCTCCCCTCCCTCCTTCCCTCCTCCCTCCTCCTTCCCTCCCCTCCCTCCTCCTTCCTCCTTCCCTTCCCTCCCTCCTTCCCTCCTCCCTCCCCTCCTCCCTCCCTCCCTCTCCTCCCTCCTTCCCTCTCTAGCCCTCACTCCGCCCAGACATACCCTCACTGCTTCAGAAGTCTTCAACACACATACCCACCCCCACCCCCACCTCGGCACCAGGGCTTGCCCCAGGGCACAAGAGACCCTCCAGAGAGGAGAGAGCTACCTCAAGCGAGCAGGAGTCCAGACAGCAGCAACCAGCAATCAGACAGCAGCAACCAGCAGTCAGACAGGAGCAACCTGTTCCCAGACAGCAGCAACCAGCAATCAGACAGCAGCATCCAGAGAGGAGAGAGCTACCTCAAGCGAGCAGGAGTCCAGACAGCAGCAACCAGCAATCAGACAGCAGCAACCAGCAGTCAGACAGGAGCAACCTGTTCCCAGACAGCAGCAACCAGCAATCAGACAGCAGCAACCAGCAGTCAGACAGGAGCAACCTGTTCCCAGACAGCAGCAACCAGCAACCAGACAGCAGCAACCAGCAGTCAGACAGGAGCAACCTGTTCCCAGACAGCAGCAACTTGTTCCCAAACAGCAGGGGAGGGGCACTCGGTTAGTATAAAATCACTACGCATTTAAAACCCGTCCTACAGATATGAAACCTCACTCTTGCTCTAGCCTCCTCACCTCACAGCTTTTTTTCCACTGCTGCAAAAAAACTGCGAGGGGAGGCCTGGGTTCGAGGCTACCCTCGCTCTTTCTCCCTCCCTACCTTGCAGAAGTTTGTCCTTGCATAATAAGGACAACTGAGCTAAGACCTCAATGAGGGCCTAAATTAAACCAGCATTGATCTCACTCCCAATCTCCATTCCACTTTACACTTAACTTGTGGAATGAAGATTGGGAATGGGTTATCACCAAATACCAGTAATGGGTTTGTGACTGTCCTCAGTGACCTCGCCCAGTGGGAGGGTGAGCTGTGCCGGTGGGAGGAGGTGCTGAGGAGGAGGGAGGAGGGTGTGAGAGCACGGGAGAGGGTACTGCAGGAGAGAGAGAGACAGCTGGCAGGTTAGGACATGTTACATTTTCAGAGGAAAGCTAGCTAGTAAAACCTAAGGATGTTTTATGGTGTTTAGCTAGGCTTAGGATGACCAATATTAGAAGTTCTCTTGTTGCTACAACTCACCTGCAGTGAGGGAGAAGGCTGTTCGTGAGTGTGAACAGCTGCTGGCAAGACATGCCGAGAGACAGTGAGTTCAACTGATATATAGCTATAGTCCCTACACGTAACTACTGTACAGAGACATACATACATACACACACACACACACACATACTGATAGCTGTAGTCCCTACACTACTGTACAGAGTACAGGCACATTGACACATGTACATACATACATACACACACACACAGTCGTCAGTTCAGGGCTCCTCTCGAAGTCTTGGATAGCAATCTACAAAGGCAACCTCGTCATCACTTAGGTACCCATCCCTCTGTGTACTCCTCATGTTACCGATGTGTACACGTAGCCTCATTCCCAATTTGTAGGAAATAGTATCCCTTAGGGTTGATTTATAGTTTCCAATTACCTCCCCCTAATTGCCTCTGACAATGAATAATGAGTAATGTTTTGAACTTTTTGTGCAGCCTCTTTTGTTAATAGCCTCTGGCAATGAATGATGAGTAATGAACAAACGCATGCTTTCAAGTTTCTGGTGCAATGGGAAACAAATGTGCAGTGGCCTAGCCTCGTTCCCAGGCTCTAGTGGAGGGGAGACTATTCCACCCACGTAAGAGCCTAGGAATGAAGCCAGGGGTGGCCTTAATTTGAAGCCGCAGAGTAGAGATTGAGTTGTGTCAAGTAACTGTGGGGCACCTAATGATTGCTGTGATATGTTTTCTCTGTGCAGGTAAAGCTGAAGTTCTCGGAGAGAAGGAAAAAGCTGCAGTTTAATTACTGAACTGTGCTATACATTATGTACACTTACCAGTGCAGGCACTGCATCTCCATCTGATCTATGACATTGTGCTATCTTGTGAAGCGATTAATATACATCGTATATTGCAGGGGTCCCCGATATAATAAGTATAGTACTCCGATATAATAAGTATAGGACTCCAATATAATAATTATAGGACTCCGATATAATAATTATAGGACTCCGATATAGTAAGTAGGACTCCGATATAATAAGTATAGGACTCCCATATAATAAGTATAGGACTCCCATATAATAAGTAGGACTCCGATATAATAAGTATAGGACTCCCATATAATAAGTATAGGACTCCGATATAATAAGTATAGGACTCCGATATAATAAGTATAGGACTCCGATATATTAAGTAGGACTCCGATATAATAAGTATAGGACTCCGATATAATAAGTAGGACTCCGATATAATAAGTAGGATATAATAAGTAGGACTCCGATATAATAAGTATAGGACTCCGATATAATAAGTAGGACTCCGATATAATAAGTAGGACTCTGATATAATAGTGGCCTAAACCCTGCACTGTAAGAACAACCCAGCTTGATTACCACAGTTGCAATTTAAGCGTCAAAAGCAACCCTGCAGTGCATGCACTGCTAAAACACACGAGGGTTGTTTTTGCCCCCTATTGCAACAAATAACACTTATTTTTGCAGTGGCATGCACTAGAGGAGGGGTGTTTTCGATCCTTATACTGCAACTGCAGCAACCAAACTGGAACCTCGTGATTTTGCATGCAGTGTAACTAACTCTAACCCTAACCCTAACTTAACCTAAACTCTATTATAACCCTAGCTAGCTCTACTGACTCTATCCATAAAGTAACTCTGGGGTTATAATATTATTTTACTGGGTCAGTTGTTAGCTGCATTCTAGATCTGCATATTTTCCCCAAGAGTAGGGAATTTTTCCATTACAGCAACTCGGGTCAGGCGGCCAACTATTGAAGGTGGGCTATCTGGCATTCGCTCTGGTTGCACTCAGCATGACACAATACAAATGACATGTCAGTAATAACGTCAAAAAAAGCATGAGAACGACAAAAAAGCAGCGAGAGCATTGCGAATTTACGTTCTGTTGTTATACTGCAGCATTCGTAGGAGTCGGACTCGAAGTCTGACTAGCACTGGGTCTGTCACTAATAGGTTCACTCTCACTGTCACAGTCACTCTCTTCAGCAGCGTGCGGGATACCCACATTGTGTGTAACACGTGATCAAAAATGATGTAATTCTCAAAAATTGCTTGATTATGCTCGCATTATGCTCGATGCTCACAACTATGCATAATGCTCGTTTTAATGCTCGCCTTATATGCCAAGGCCTAGCCCCTCGACTATTCCATTCCTTTTGTGAGACCTCCTTTACTTTTCCGCGCGTGGGAGGGGAGCCTGGGGACGAGGCTACAGCAACAGCATTACACTTGCTTCATGATCAGCTGTAGCGCTATGACGTAATTAGGCTAGGAACGAACGCGTACGCGTAACGACAACATACCTATCGCGGGGGTTATTATGTGTGACGTATGTGCTATCCTTGGTATAAATATTTTGTATACGTCGTTTCTGTGACTAGCTTACAGTTCCCGATGTAAAAATTAAGAGCCGTAAGACTACATATGGCGAGGCAAGCAAAACGAATCGCGTCAGCAGAGTACGAGGACTGGAGGCCGCACAAAATTGAAGTATTACTTGGACTGACGTTACACCTGTGGGTGTGGCTATGGTTATATGCGGTACCAACAGAACACTTCTCATGTCGCGTGTACACTTAAAGTATTATAATTCTACACAGGCATCGACAATTCATATTATTATTATATTATTGTTATTAGAATACACACGCATAAAGCTCACTAGTCCTAGATAATAGGGCGGGCAACGGGATTCATTCCGAGTTCAACAAAAGGCCAGAATTGAATAACTTCGGAATGTATGAATATTTTATAGTATGGCGTCGGGCTACACGCCACCAGCCAGTAGTGCTGGCGGAGTCTCGTCAACGGAATACGAGGATTGGCTTGTACTGACATTTGAAAGACCTCCGGAGGCAGCTGGTTCTATAGCTAGCTCCGAAGAAAAACTCACTAAACGGCCATGGTTTCAGGGAAGGATGAGCCGGGCGGTGGCAGATGATCGACTGTCACAATCCCAACGCTTCGATGGCACGTTTTTGATGCGTGAAAGCGACGCAGTATCTGTGCGGAATGACCCCGTCTACGTAATGTCTGTCATGCACGATGGTACGTCTCACCATATGGAAGTAGTGCAACGAGAAGACGGGAAGTATGCACTTGGCGGTGTTCGAGGGGCAAAGGCGTTTAAAACGCTGGATAAACTGGTTGCTCACTATCGAAAGAAGAATATGGACCTCGACGGAGGGGGGCGCACAAAACTGAAGTATTATCTGGACTGATGAATACACGATACATTGCGATATTAATCATAAATTTTATGATGTACTAATCCTGATCATGTGTGTTGGTTCCTACAATCACCGCTACGGAATGATAATTATAATAGCTTGTTTTGACAGCTGCTCCATCGTACAGTGGTGATGATGTAGCCGCGTACCTAGCTGGATAGGCCTTGAAGGCCTGGGTAATTCCCATCGTGTACTTTTGCACTGTCATCATGGTTGTGTTGTTTTGCAGCCACTCATGCACTATGACGTGGGAGTAAGTGGCTCTGGCTATGAATAAACGTCTGTACGTAACGGCCCAACAGGACGGCGCGCGCCCCTCACGGGTCCACGTGAATCCCAAGTGGCACGAGAATTCTATGTTAATCGCATATCATTACATGTACAGCTCCTAGAGTCATTGAACTAGAAAAGTGTGTGATTACAAAAAGCGTGCGATTATGGAAATAATTGCACTCTAATCCATAGGGTGTTACTAATTAGTATGATGAGCAGGGGAGCAGTAGGAATAAGCTTTATATGGCTACTGTATTAACCCACCAGTAGCACTTGCCATTGCAGGCTGGGTGGTCTCTGTTTTTCCGTGTCATGCTGCAGTGTGGACTACTATTGTTGTTTCTTACTGTGAAACCCCATGCAGCTTTAATTTGTATTGGGAAAGTTAGCGATGATCAAGTAATAGGTTTAGCATTAGAAGGAAGTACAAACGGCCTCAAAATTAACCTCTCCCTTAGGTCAAACCTAACAAAAAAAAATTCCTAACGAGTCAACAATTAATTAAGCATGCATAATATTTGCCACACAATATAGCTTAGTTTTTTTTGTGTTGCTCCATCCAGGCACACACATACGAAAATCTGACCAACAAAGTCAATTATCATGGAAGAGATAGTGGGATGAATATTAAACTTTTCTGCGTAACTTTCTGGGTTGTGGATGTGCTGGAGAAGGTTGATTTGTGAACTGCCTTGAACATTGTGTCACTCATATACTGAAAGAAGATAGGGCGTGCCTCGGCGTTGACTGACTAAGGAAAGCGTTCCACTTGCCCGGTAGGAGTCAGATGTGTGGACTTCGTGGCAAACCCTCCACATTTTCTCTTGATTGGCAACCTGTAATTTATACTTTACATGTAGACAGGCGTACAACTCTCGTTAAGTTCTGATGAATACGAGTGGAGTGCTGGATGATGGGCAGAATTGCCACACCACTGCAGTAGCTTTGTAGACTTCGGGACTCCGAAACTAAAAGGATGACTGGGTACGTTACAAGATTCCCAGCCATCGCCTATCCGGGTGTCTGACACTCCAGGAGGCTCCCTGGGCTTTTTTTTCCTCTTTTTTTTCTTCTCCAAGTTTTTTTTTCTTCTCCAAGTTAAGTTTATAGAAAGACTGCTAGGCGTCTTTTCTTTTTCTCCAACTTGTTATTTCTCTTTATAATTAATTAATAAAAAAATTTACAAAGAAAATAATTTGCCTGTCCAGGAGCTATACATAGTCTTCTTTTTTTCTCCCTCCAAGTTAGCTTTCTCTTTATAACATCACTAGTAAGCCTGGGGAAGACTTTTTTCAAGTCTGACAGGCTAAATTATTCAGTCAGCCACACACACTGAGTACTAGTCATTAGAAAATGCACATGTACAGTTGCAGTATAAGCCATTGTGGTGGGTTTGATGAGCTCATGATACGTTTATCCTTACATACGTATACACAATCATACAGTGGAGCTGCAGTTTGTATCAATAATGCTACGGGACAGGCTTTGGGTCTTCCAAACTCAATTAGTCAAGTGCTCGCTATCGCACCAAATTAAAGCTGCTCTTGAAGTCTGCAAAAACAATTCTTGGTTTGGTGAGCTTCAAGTAGCGCATCAATGGAAGGGAGCTAGTCTCGATCGCTTTTGAGACGACACCATACCCTCCCACCTGCAACAGCGCAACTAGGATTTAATTTTGAAATACATGCACATAAGTCTTGGCGATAATATTAGTTATAAATGGTGAACTAAAACGGTTCCCAAAAAAATCAGGGCGTGGTTGTTGTTCGCAAATCGGTCAGCAATTGTAGCGTTAGGTTGGGTTTGTAGGTGGTAGTACACTTCAGAAGGGATACAGGGGGTGTAGTACACTTCAGAAGGGATACAGGGGGTGTAGTACACTTCAGAAGGGATACAGGGGGTGTAGTACACTTCAGAAGGGATACAGGGGGTGTAGTACACTTCAGAAGGGATACAGGGGGTGTAGTACACTTCAGAAGGGATACAGGGGGTGTAGTACACTTACTAGGAATGAGACTGCACGTAGCCAATTCCAACGGTAGTCACTCTCACAAGATGAGTTTGCTCCCAACAAAACTGACTGTCAACAGAAATTTAATCTCAATGCAGCTGTAAAACACACACAATAGTAAAACACTGACAGTGTACATACCAAATCAAAACTAACTGGCTGTTCTGGTACATAGCAAAGTCATCTCAGGACAGGCTACATGACAAGTACAGTGTATGCACAAAACAAAAACAAATTAAGTAAAATCTAAAATATTATGCAATATTATGTCACGCACAATTACTATAATAGTATTAAAGTTCACTGCTGGAAGTTTGCTCCAGCCTCTGGGGCGTATGTAAACTCATGAAAATGGACGCCATCACCGACATGAGCTTTGGGGTCAGCTGCAATGGGAGAGACACAGAGTTACTGGAGCCTAGCTAGTACAGCTTTATAGTCTCATACCCAGATTCTTCCCTTGTCAGAGCTATTGCGGGAGAGCAGTCTGGGAATGGGACTAAATAGCTACACGGAGTCATTCCCAGGCCTTGTCTGCTCCCTTAGGCAGTGAAGGCCTGGCAACGAGGCTAGGATTATATGCTCTAATTAATGCCTATCGCAAAGCACACTACAACTCCAATAAAAGCACATCACAATCTAAACCATTTCTATTCGGCCTCACCAAAATGTCCAGATATGACTGGCAACAGTTACTCACTGCATACACTCTACATGTGTCCTCTACTTATAATATTTGACAGCTCTTTCAAAGGTCGCTTCAGTAAGGCTAACTAGGAAGACCACTAGCTACTGCACTAACAGAGTTCAAAGGTCGCTTCAGTAAGGCTAACTAGGAAGACCACTAGCTACTGCACTAACAGAGTTCAAAGGTCGCTTCAGTAAGGCTAACTAGGAAGACCACTAGCTACTGCACTAACAGAGTTCAAAGGTCGCTTCAGTAAGGCTAACTAGGAAGACCACTAGCTACTGCACTAACAGAGTTCTTTGTGATCTGTTGAGAGGGGCAGTTAATTAGCCACGTTCGTGTTCTTATGTAGCAGCCTACAACCGACACCCATTGAGTTACATAATAGTTTTCCAAATGGCGCACACCTTCATCTGGGGGTGTTAATCGCGGCTCTTCACTTGTGAAGTCGGTATCGAAGTAGGAGACGTCGGTCTCATTCTTGATGTCAGGCTTGAAGGGAGCAGCGACCTAACGGGGATGGAGAGGGGAGAGGGGGGAGGGGAGAGGGAGTTAAGGAGAAAAGGGAGAGAATAGTTAATACTCGATCAGATCACTTATGTAGCCTAGACAAAAAGAAAATCAGAGACAGTTCTACCACATACGGGATTTCTCAGTGGGGGGTGGGAAATGATGTGCGCGGAGGCACAATCCCAAGGGTGTGGGCATATGCTACCCCAGGAAATTTACACGCTCTGAGGTTGCTTCTGTGGCTCCCAAAAGGCTGGAAATTAAACAGTTGAGAATCAAAAAAAAATATTACCATGTAACTTCAAAAGTCCCGGGGGGGGGGGGGGGGGGTGAACCCAGGCACCACCCCCCTCCCCCCCCCTGCATGAAACCCTGTAAGAACATCATGAGACACATTACTGCTTATAATTATTTTGTGGAAGAAGCTACCTCTCTGTACTCAGCCTATCAAGTTCATATCTAGGAAATACAGTTTGTGACCCAGGTCAGATGGGGTAGGCCTAGGGACGAGGCTAAAGGCGGGGACCACCACCTACATGTAGCTAGGCTAACAGCAGTGTACCTTCTTGTCGTAGAGGTCCTCCCAGTTGATACTTTCAAAGAAGATGTGCTTCTTTACTTCGTCTGCATCTAACTCTCCCCCACCCAGCCTGTGGGAGGCAGTTAGGTAGAAGTGAGCTTTAAATAGAATGCAAATGCACCGTACTTGGGTGGGCATTAATTAGAGTAGCAACAGCACTAGTGCAGCAACATGTACATATTTGTAATTCGGGAGAAATATGAAAACCTTGCTTCATGCCCAGGCCTCCCCTCATAGCTTTTTTTCGCAGCCGTGGAAAAACACACGGGCTGCAAAAAAAGCTGCGAGGGGAAGCCTGGGTACGAAGCTAATGAAAACCAACGTGTGTGTTGCTGTCCTACCTCTTTTGAGGGTCCTTTGTGAGCAGCCCTGAGAGCAAGGCTTTGGCTACGTCAGAGAGACGCGCTGGGAATTTGATCTCCTCCTGCAGGGACAATAGCCACACTGCAACCTCATCTTTACTTTAAACAGGGCAATAATGTAATTAACAGTGTCTGAGCCCCATGCACAGAAGCTACACAATGTCTGAGTCCCATGCACGGAAGCTACACAATGTCTGAGCCCCATGCACAGAAGGTACACAATGTCTGAGCCCCATGCACACAAGACATACAGTGCAGTAACGTAACTGAGTGTCTAAGCCCCTTGTACCATAGTAACCATGGTAGCGGCCCTCAGTAACCATGGTAGTGGCCCTCAGTAACCATGGTAGTGGCCCTCAGTAACCATGGTAGTGGCCCTCAGTAACCATGGTAGTGGCCCTCAGTAACCATGGTAGCGGCCCTCAGTAACCATGGTAGTGGCCCACAGTAACCATGGTAGCGGCACTTACCACTAGGATGAGCTCAAAGAGGACTTCATGGTCACGGGAGTAGAACGGTAGCCGCCCACACATCATCTCATACATGACCACACCCACTCCCCACCAGTCCACAGCGCGACCATAGTCATTGTCTTCCAGCACCTGTGAGGAGAGAATTACATCATAATGACCTCATAAAGATCTCTCGCCCTCGGGGCTTACCTCTGGCGCGAGATACTCTGGAGTGCCACAGAAAGTTCTGGTGGTAGCACCGAACGTGATCTCCTCCTTGCAAAGTCCAAAGTCTGTTAACTTGATGTGGCCATCCGAGTCTAATAGCAGGTTCTCCAGCTGTTCATTGAGTGATGGGAGTGGGGGAGGAGGAAGGAGGGAGGAAGGAGGAGGGAGGAAGGAGGGGTAGAGGAGGGAGGAAGGAGGGGTGGAGGAGGGAGGAAGGGTGGAGGAAGGAGGGGTGGAGGAGGGAGGAGGGAGGGGTGGAGGAGGGAGGAAGGGTGGAGGAGAGGGGAAGGTGGATCGTGAGGCGACTTTCCAAAAATGGTGGTACTAGCTGCAGATTTCTAGTGTGGGTTGCTATTTACTGAAGGCTAGTACTTGTACTGTAACAAAAATCATTCTCACGACTGGTTATTGAGATATGACAGTCAGAAATTTTTGAAAAACTGTAAAATTATGCCCAGCATCAGGTCATACTGACACTTGATTCCAGCACTTGTGTACAAATGATTATTGGGTCTCTTCACACAAAAAGTTTAGCAGCTGAGTCAGACAATGCCTGGAGGCCTTTCAAGCAGCAGATGGAAGTTGAAACCATCCCCAAAGGGAAGCAAGAGTGGCTTCTGTGTCAGGAGCTGTGAGCTGAGGGGTTTCTCTTTCTGCCTATTGAGCAGAATTCTCAAAGGAGATATGGCTCACTGGGTTACAGCTGTTTATCAACAAAAGCAAGTAAAGGAAGTGGAGTGATCAATAGTGACACTTAGACTTTGTTTGCAGAAGATACAAAGAGAGTGACTGTAACTTTTTTTGAAATGCAGACACTGTATCGCAATGATCAATATAATCACATACCCCACCAAGATTGTGATTACATTGATCAATGCAGTCACACAATATTTCCTTGATCAATGCAACCACACATACCTTGAGATCACGGTACACGATGCCGAGTTTGTGGAGGTATTTGATGGCCAGAATGATCTCAGCGCCATAGAACCTGGTGCGGTCTTCGGAGAACACCCTCTCACGTGAGAGATGAAAGAACAGCTCACCGCCGTTGACATACTCCATCACAAAACAGAGCCGGTCATGTGTTTGAAAGGAGTAGTTGAGTGACTGCGTGAAGGGAAGGACAGAGGGAGGAAGGGAGAGAGGGAGGGACAGAGGGAAGAAGGGAGGAGGGGAGAGAGTGAAGGAGGGATAAAGGGAGAAAAGGACGGGAGGGAGGCAGGAAGGAGGGGAGAGAGGGAGGGATAGAGGGAGAAAGGAAGAGGGGAGGGAGGAAAGGACAGGAGGGAGGGAGGAGGTTGTAAGACCATACTATATACTAAAATCTTATCCAAACAAACTGCCTACATACTAGAACGTTCTTTGGCAGTTTGGTGTTGGGATCAGTGACCCTGAGGAAGGCGTAGAGCACTTTGCCACCGTTCATCTCTATACATACACAGTTAACTCAATGATGTACACACCCACACCGGTGAATACAGCTCAGAACCATCCCTCCAAATCTGGTGACACACAAATATGCACAGTGTATACACCAGACAGTGAATTTCAGAAATAGCTAAGATGCTACTACCAAGCAATAATTGCCATCCCATGCTTTAGGAGTGAGAAGAGACACCTGTTTCTTGATCTTAAAGGGGAGAGCCCTGGGGGGTGAGGCTAGGTGATGGAGAAACTCTGACTTTGCCTATCAGTGACAGCTGCCACGCTCACCGTGAGGAAGGGGTGTTTGGTCAGCTGGAGGACTCGGTTCTCTGTCAGGGTGTGTGCGATCTCATCCTTGGCAACGATAACATCCTTCTTTAGGATCTTCATGGCCATGATCTCACCTGATGTCTTCTCTCGACACAGTACCACCTGCAGGGGCAGGGAGGGAGGAGGGAGGGAGGGAGGGAGGGAGGAGGGAGAGAGGGACATTGTAACGGGCTTCAATTAGAACTGTGTCATGCCGATAGATGCCTTCAGAGCCGTTACAAACCAGTTTCACCAAAATGTCCTCACGTGGGCAGAGAGTCTGATAATTAAATAACTATTAATAATTGCGTTTTCTTGTCGCTATGCATACTTCACGTTCGGATATTTTGGTGAAATTGAAATTACCTCATAAGGTTAGCTGTTCCAACACAGAACCTTCCCATCACTTGCATTGTGTACAATACATGTACATGTACCTGAATGAAGCCCTACATGTACATGTACCCCTACATGTACATGAATGAAGCCCTACAGACCTTCCGAGGCAGATTTTCATAGTGAAATGTTTTCGCAGATTGATGACAATCTGCCAAAACTGACTTGCCTCCCATGATAAATGCACTACACAGCGTTTACCCTTTCACAAACAGGGAACGATCAACTGTAGTTTAATAATGGTTTCAGTGTACAGTAGAGGATGGTGACAGGGAACCACAGAGATTTCTACCACCAATGCTCAGGCTTTTGCAATGTCTTCCCCCTAATCTGACCGAGCCAGTCAGTCAGGTGGCTTAATTGTGTGGAATGTTAGACAGTAATTGTTTTCAAGTGGTTGAAAAGTGACTCACATACCACCATAATGAAGTGTTTATGTCAGTACATGCATGTCCAGAGCTAGTCACATTTGAAATCATTACTACAACCACTCCTACTATCCCTTACTATACAATAAACCCCAGTTACTGCTGGATGCCTGACCTTGAGAATCAGGAATGGTGGGTTCAAAAGCTTTTTGATGGCATACCAACTCTCCCCACCCATCCAGCATTTATACCAGTTTAGCCAACCTCCTTTTATCGTCAAAAGAAGGTTGTAGAAGTCCTTTTATCATCCACCTGGCAGTTCTCAGAGCATGTCACATGCATGTGTAAGACCTTGCATGCATGGGCTGAAGCCCTATCCATTTATGGAAGTCCAGTCAGTGTGCAAGCCTATCACGAATTCCCCCCCCACACTTCCAGTTGCGCCTCACCTTAAGCCAGCATTACCTTCGGGTGGTTCAAAGTGCATCAAAGCCAAGCCTAATTACAGAACGTCCTAATTGTAATGTCTAGACATAATTGACTGCTGGGTGTAAAATGTCCAAACAGAGTCCACCCTTACAATTTAGCTCACTAAGGTCACATGACTTCCTCTAAGTATAACACTATAGACTAGGGTTTACAGTCATGTGATTATATAACCATACCCACATGGGCATGAGTTAATTACATTCTCTAATGTATAATTATGTATCCCAGTGAACTTCAAGCAGAAACTTGCCTTTCCGAATGTTCCTTTCCCTAAGACCTTCAATATATCAAAATCTTCCATTTTCTGTAGGAAATGAGACTTAGTATGAAGTGATGCCAAAAACTATGATGATTATCTCAGTACACAATGTAGTAAGGTGTCTACAAGTATTGATGTAATGCCTAATGTTGTGATGTCATAATTGGTATGATGTAGTTTAATGGCAGTGGCACTGTACTACATATATTAGAGACAGACTCAAGAATGCAAAGCATTATATACAGTGTGTCTATGGAAGTGATGATGTAATGGCTCACTTTATTGCTGCCCTTTGCTGCCATCTCATCAGCAGATGACTGTGATGAGGTTTCCTCCGCTTTCTTATGCTTAAATTTCTTCTCCATGTCCTCAGCCACCTTCTGGATAGCATCTATCCACTCTCGCCTAGAGAGGTATACACTGCTTATTACAGGCCTTCCTTTGGGCTGGTCTCAAGCCCAGGCCTTCCTTTGGGCTGGTCTCAAGCCCAGGCCTTCCCTTTGGGCTGGTCTCAAACCCAGGCCTTCCCTTGGGCTGGTCTCAAACCCAGGCCTTCCTTTGGGCTGGTCTCCAGCCCAGGCCTTCCCTTTGGGCTGGTCTCAAACCCAGGCCTTCCCTTGGGCAGGTCTCAAACCCAGGCCTTCCCTTTGGGCTGGTCTCAAGCCCAGGCCTTCCCTTTGGGCTGGTCTCAAACCCAGGCCTTCCCTTTGGGCTGGTCTCAAACCCAGGCCTTCCTTTGGGCTGGTCTCAAGCCCAAGCCTTCCCTTTGGGCTGGTCTCAAACCCAGGCCTTCCTTTGGGTTGGTCTCAAACCCAGGCCTTCCCTTGGGCTGGTCTCAAGCCCAGGCCTTCCTTTGGGCTGGTCTCAAACCCAGGTCTTCCCTTGGGCTGGTCTCAAGCCCAGGCCTTCCTTTGGGCTGGTCTCAAACCCAGGTCTTCCTTGCCCAGATTTCATCTCACAGCCATTTTCTCCACGACCATGAAATAAATTCTGGGCGAGGAAGGCCTATCATTAGGCCCTAAGTCCCACAGGACCAGAGGGTTCAAACATGAAAGTTCATAAAACTGCCAGTTCATATACTGTACCTACTGATGTACATGGATCTTTCTCATCACAAATACATAAACTGTACGTGACATTACTGCTCACCTATCCTGCTCTGTTTCTGTACAGAATGTTCTGTCGATAAACTGTGTCCATTGTAAACACCTTTGTTGCGTATGTGTGTGTGTATGTATGTGTGTATGTAAGTGTGTGTGCATGTGTGCATATGTATGTAAGTGTGTGTATATGATAGTCTTGTGCCCACACCCGCCCCCTCGTTCTTTGAGGGGGCGGGTGAGGGTCTGCTAGTGTGTGTGTATACTGTGTGCATAATACGTGAGTATAAGATACACCTCATGGCATCACCCAGCACTAATGGCATTACAAATTGTGTTAGTGTGTGGAGGAGAGTGAAGATGAGAAGCCAACGCGGCTCAGAGGAGGCGCACTTGAACACACCTGAGGAGAAACGCATTCTTCTTGATCTTGTCAGTGGGGAGGATATTGACGTTGGCTGCAGGAGAAAGAGAACGTTCACCCACCACATCTCCCCCTCCCCCTCCCTCCAATACGAAGCTCAGCTCCATTAATACCCAACCGGATACAAAGTAAGATACCGTACTCACGCGTTGTTAAGCGCACTTCGCTTATAAGCGCATATTCGCTGTTAGGTGCTGGTTTGATTCTGTTATCAAAATATTTTTCATTAAGCGCACCTTTATAGACATGGTGCCCTCGAACGATACTCTCGAATCGGAAAGAAAACTCCTGTTCCGGCTGATCTCTGGCGCATGGACCGTACGTACTTCAAATAAAGCACACTCCAATTTAATATTCGTAATTAAGCACACCTCGTTGTTAGGCGCACCTCGCTATTAGGCGCTCATTTCCTTCCTGTGGAAATACAAGCGCATGCGCTTAACAACGCGTGAGTACGGTAGCTTCACTAACCCATCACCACCCAATCTGGGAGTACATGCACATACTTAAGCAGTGCATTGCATAGAGCTTCCATAAATTGACTAAATCTAGAGTACATGTATCTAGTGCTAGCAGTGAACGTCATAGATGGTACATTGGAGGTGGTCTCACGTTCAATCTTGAAGTTGTTGAGAGGTTCAATGACTGTCCCAGGCGGAGGCTTCGACTTGAAACCAAGGAAGCTGCCGTCCATTCTCAACTGAAACCAACGAGCGCGCCAGTTCTTGATATACTCACCTGTGCGCATGAGAGGGACATGAGTGTGTAGGTGTGTGTGTGTGTGTGTGTGTGTGAGTGTGTGTGTGTGAGGGTGTGTGTGAGTGTGTGTGTGGGTGTGTGTGAGTGTGTGTGTACAGGTGCATGCATATGATGAAGTGTGTGATAGTGTGCAGATATGATTTAGTGATGAATATTTGTGGGTGACAGACAACAGACCCTGTGCTGCATACCTGATCACCACACAGTACAGACAGTGCAATGTACACAGCTATTCTGCTGATAGCGGCCTTCGGAACTGAAGTTGTGTACCCTTCCCACTCACTGATAAACCAACCAGCCTACGCAGATCCATAAGCAGCTGCTAAAATCCACGACTGTCACAGTCTACCTTTAGACACATCCTTTCCAATGGAGCAAGTTGCTGGACTGACAATGAGCCCTTACTGACTTGTGCATAAGCTAACAGCAATGTAGTTGTTGCCAGGGTTAGCAGAGAAAGGTCGAAGTTCAGGGTCGGACACAGCGGGTATACACCTGTAATATGCATGGTTTTCATTTAGAGGGGGTGTTTTCAAATTTGTGGGGGATGTTTTCAGGGGTTGTTTGCTGATATACACACATGTACTGGTTGTTTTTTGGGCATAAAAACATTTCATTTAGATGATTTTCAGTGGTTATTACTCCAACTGGTGATTTTTCACCAATCTCAAAGAACAATATCGGTGCCTTAGACGGCTACTAAACACTACCATATATGGCTGCAGCTAACTGCTACCAGTTAGTTAGCAACTTTACATCTTAGGAGCCCAAATCTGCTAGTTAGTTAGCAACTTGACATCTTAGGAGCTCAAGTCTGCTAGTTAGTTAGCAACTTGTCATCTCGGGAGCTACTTAGCCATTGGCCACACGGCCACAGCTACAGCCATAACTGAAGTTCATAAGCTCATTATCCTTGATGTGCATGCTCCATACCCCCCTCCCAACTGAAGTCTGCAAAAACCTCAGAACTGCATGCAGGATTGCATGTCTTCAAGATTTCAGGTACAGAGTGACTACTGTGACAATTTTAGAAAAGCCTGTTTTATATCGGGATTTCAGTCGGATTTTCGATTGCTACTTCATGAAATTTCTGGTTCATTGGAGACCCATCAATGCAGTGGTTTTCACACGACATCGATCAGTGGCGGAGCTAAAGCCAACAGCAACTGCTTCATCTTGGAAGCCCTAGAAGTAGCCATTCCTTGCGCCCTGCCGGCCCTCCCACTTCTTAATACCATCAAAGATCCAGCTCTGGCCCGCTACGGATCGTTAACCCCACCCTGGCGTGGCTCTGATAGATACGCTAACTCACCTCGCTTCTGCAGCCATCCCTCCTTGACCACGGTCGCTGTTGAAACTATTCCAGGGGGAGCCGCCGCCATTTTTCCCCGAGTACCTGCACTATCGCTTCTAAACGCGCCGAATAACTGCTGTAAACGACCTGTTGCTCGTTCCGAATGATCTGGAGCTCGATTAACTTCCAGAGAAGCGCTTTCGTCTCTGCTTCGCCTCAACTCGAGCAATTCAGCACT
This sequence comes from Phakellia ventilabrum, assembly GCA_963921505.1. NCBI lineage: Eukaryota > Metazoa > Porifera > Demospongiae > Axinellida > Axinellidae > Phakellia > Phakellia ventilabrum. The sequence continues at coordinate 252,107 of OY997386.1, read as the reverse complement.
TCCCTTTTTGGCGATCGCGAGCTAGCTAGGGTCAGCGCAGCGGATCTCACGTGACTATACGATAATTATGATGTCATATCAGGCCTTGTGAAGCGCTAGTGAAGACGCTGAATACAATGTTGAAAGCAAAACAACCCCAGCGAAGGTAAACAAACCGAAGCAGCCCACAACATGCAGTGTGCTACATGCTTTATGGACAAGGGCATAAACTTTATCCTTTGTGCTCTTCATCCTTGTAGCACATAGCTTGTGTAAGTGACCCCTCCACTTCTCCTACCGAGTCATTGAGCAGATGGCGATGGAGGGGATGATGGAGGGGCTGAGTGCCTGCGAGTGCCCTGTCTGCTTCCTCCTACTCTCCGAGAAGCGACTGCCCATGTCCATGCCCTGTGGCCACACCCTCTGTCAGGTCCGCCCATCTGGTGTTACCGGTCTGCCCATCTGGTGTGACCGGTCTGCCCGTATGGTGTAGCCGGTCTGCTTATCTGGTGTGACCGGTCTGCTTATCTGGTGTGACCGGTCTGCCCATCTGGTGTGACCGGTCTACCCATCTTATGTAATTGGTCTGCCTGAGATTAGCCTCGTGAGCCAGACTGCATTCCGGAACGTAGTCTGGCTTTACGGAATGTGGACATCCACAATGCACTAGTCCCATTCACATAAGCATCTAGCCTCATCCCCAGGATCTGCTATGCAAGACAGTGGAGCATGGGAATGAGGCTAGTAAGCATCCTAGAGATAAGGACACCTCACTGTGATGGACAAATATTATCATTGACCACGCCCACTGACCACACCCACTTGGATATGTGTACAACAACTAACACAGTAAAGGGGTGAAAAAAAAAATTTGTCATTGCTATGCAGTCTCATTCCCATACTAATTGCACAAGTGATCTGGGAACGAGACCCATTCTTACTATCAACAGTCGCTTTCCATTCCCCCCCCCGTCCGTCCCTCTCTCCGCAGGTGTGTGTGGGACTGCTAGCTGACAAGGCAACGGCCACTTCCAACACCCTGGGGCAGAAACCTCAGCCGACATTTTCCTGTCCTCTCTGCCGCCAGTGGATCAACGCTGCCAGCGTCAAGCTCAATGTCACCCTCAGGTAAGCTGGTAGCATCAAGCTAAATGTCACCCTTGACGTACTGCCAGCATCAAGCTAGACGTACTGCCAGCGTCAAGCTAAATGTCACCCTCAGGTAAGCTAGACGTACTGCTTCAATGCAATAGCTTGGCCTGATACTTTTTCTCATTTGCGTGATGCGTGTAGGGTAGAAGGGTGAATTATTGCATGGGTGAGGACAGCTGCAGTTCTCAGACAACGAAGGAAGGCAATGAATCTACACTTCTCGTAGCTACTCTTCGGAGCCTGTTCGTATCACAGACTGAGCACTGAAACACTGTCGCCAGAAAAAGGGTAACCATCTTTCGAGTGGCCCTGCCCATGTGCATGTACTTTGAATGGTTAAGCAGCTGTTATTTGTTTATGTACTTAGCTACTCTCAGACACTCAGTCTTGTATGGCATACATGTACACTGTAAGTGGGTCTTTTTGAGAGTCTCTCTGAACTCTGACCTCTGAACTCTCTAGGGACCTTCTAGGGGAGCTGAGCCGACTGAATCAGCCTCGAACGCTTGCCGTGGGGACACACCTCAATGTCAACTATGAGGAGATTGTGTTTCTTGGGATGCTGGACCGAGGGGCATTTGGGGAGGTCCACCAAGCCAGATGGCGAGGGGACGAGATGGCAGTGAAGGTGTGTGTGTGTGTGTGTGTGTGTGTGTGTGTGTGTGTGTGTGTGTGTGTGTGTGTGTTTGTGTGTGTGTGTGTATGTGTTTGTGTGTGTGTTTGTGTGTGTGTGTATTGATGATACATGTACAGTTAGTGTATTCATTTCAATTAGCTGGGTTAAGTGCCATGAAATTGTTATCTGCCCAAACCCACAAGTGTAGTGAGCAACAGGTGAGTACTTAAGCAGGAGCAGACGGCCACTCTAGGTCAAGTGCGCTGATCAGTCTCCTCCAGCTAGAATAAAAATTTTTGGGAATGCCCTGATTTCTGTAGGGCATACACCACACATAAATACAAGAAGCGGTCCTCAGTAAGTAGCCTCATCCCCCAGCTCTTGTGTTTCCTGTGCCCCCAGGCTCTCTGCAGAGCCTGGTACATTTCTCACATGATTTAACCTACTTAATTGTGCGTGGGTAGGGACCACTCGAAAGACCGTCACACTTCTCTACCTTCTGGTAACAGTTTCAGCACTCAGTCTATACAAACGGGCTCCAAAGAACAGCTACAAGAAGTATAGATTTGCTGCCTATTTTTAACTCTTTTGCAAGCCATGGGCACATTATGTGCCTATATAGAAAACTATGTACTTTATATTAACGCCTAATATAAAAAGTTCATATAAATTCACATAAGCCTTATGGATGTATTAAAACTTGGCTGGGAAAGAGTTAACAAAGTTTTGTGGTTCATTGTAATGTAGTGAAAGTGAAGGACTGTATGGTACATGTATGGTTAGGTGCATCCATTGTCTCTGTAGGTATTTGTCTCGGGGCAACTGACCCCTGAGGCCATGCAGGCCTTCCAGCGTGAGGTCTTCGTCATGAACTGCTTGCGGCATCCCAATGTGGTGCTGCTGATGGGGGCGTGTCAGACCCCGCCCAGGTTGGCCATCCTCATGGAGTTTATCCCTGGAGGGTCACTGCATAAAGTAGGTGTGGCATGAAGTGGGTGTGGCTTTGGTGCTCTACTAGAGACGTATAGAGTTTTGCTCATTCTGTAGAGTTCGAAAATGTCTACAGTCTCTGTTCTGATTCTGATGGGGCCTCATTCCCGGGATCCCAGGTTCTCTTTGCCCCGCCCATACAGGAAACTACTTCCTCTTCCTGTATGGGCGGGGTTGAGAGAGCCTGGGAGAGTAGCTTCCTGTATGGGCGGGGTTGAGAGAGCCTGGTGGAGTAGCTTCCTGTATGGGCGGGGTTGAGAGAGCCTGGGGAAGTACTAGCTTCCTGGTTGAGAGAGCCTGGGGGAGTAGCTTCCTGTATGGGCGGGGTGGAGAGAGCCTGGGGAAGTACTAGCTTCCTGTATGGGTGGGGTCGAGAGAGCCTGGGGAAGTACTAGCTTCCTGTATGGGCGGGGTGTATGGGCGGGGTTGAGAGAGCCTGGGAATGAGGCTGCATGTACTGTAGTTGTGGTATTCATGTGGCGTCTGTCCTACTCTCCCAGCTGATCCACATCAACAAGGTCCACCTCCCCCTCCCCCACTTGGCTCAGCTGGGGACAGACATCTGTCGAGGCCTCCAGTATCTTCACTCCATCAACATCCTCCATCGGGACCTCAAGAGCAAGAACGTGCTGCTCACCAGTGCCCCGCCCTGCCAGGCCAAGCTCTGCGACTTTGGGCTGGCCAGGATGAGACAGGAGTCTGCCACTATGACTGGTGGGGCTGTGTGGGTGTGTGTAGGGGGGAGGGGTGTGGGGGGTGTGTGTGTGCACATGCATGGGTATGTGTGTGTAGGTGGGTGTGTGTGCATGTACACGGTGTGTGTGTATGCGTGTGTGTGTATGCGTGTGTGTGCATGGTGTTTGTACATGTACATGTATGTGGGTGGGGCACTGCAGACATTAGTCCTCCCCGCCCCCAGGCAATGTTGGTACCGTGCATTGGACGGCTCCAGAGATCCTGAATAACCAGCGTTACCAGTTTCCAGCCGACATCTACAGCTTTGGCATGGTGCTGTACGAGATGGCGTACTGGAAGTTTCCCTTCCAAAACATGCTCCCAATGGCCGTCATGATGGCCGTGGTGATCAACAGACAGCGGCCAGGGATTCCATCTGATGCCCACCCCGAGCTGGCTGACTTGATTCGAAAGTGAGATATACATGAAGATCTTATAAACTTTATTACTATATCCAACCAACCTGCAAATCTCTGTGGGCTCTATCAGTAACATCATCAAACAGGTGTACTGACAGAGGTAGTAAACACCCCTCTCTCCTTCTCTATCCCTCCTACATGATATATAGTTGCACTCACTGGAACCCGGCAGAACGTCTCTCGGTGGCCCACGTCCTCTCTGCCCTCTCAGAGCTCCTCCCCCCCGTGCCTCAGCAGGAGAAAGGGGGTGTGGCCTCAGGGGGGAGACCGCCACTCATGCATCAGGACAGGTGGGCTTTAGTAGCTAGTCTCATTCCCATTCTTCTATTCTGTGATACCATAACTGCAATGTTGTGGCTCCATTCCGAACAGCCTGGGGGTGGTGTTCGTGGAGGCAGCAGATACCACCGACCTGCAGGAGCAAGACACAGGATTGCAGCAGCTGCTGAGAGCAAACCAACCAAACCAGTCAAACCCGTTAAACCAGTCTCCTGAAGTCGAAGAGCCCCAGCTTTTGAGTGAGGCCGGACCACATGCGGGGGTGATTGTGACGGGAAGATTTGACCAGTCCGAGCTCTCTGATCAGCAGATGAGTGACTACGAGCTTGCCCTGAGGGTGCAGGAGGAGACACGGAGACAACAGGAGCTCTCAGACTTTGAGGTGGGCGATATCTACAATGTAGTTGATCTTTGAACTGATGTACCCTACGGTAGGGTATTGGTGCTGAACCTCAGTATGGTATTGGTGCTGAACCTCAGTATGGTATTGGTGCTGAACCTCAATAGGGTATTGGTGCTGAACCTCAGTATGGTATTGGTGCTGAACCTCAGTAGGGTACAGGTGTGCCGAACAGCAGTTCAGGTTCTGAACCTCAAGTGGGTACTGGTGCTGCAGTTCTGCAATAGCCAGTACATTATAGCTGCTCTTGCAGATGGTTGTTTACGCGTGCAAGTGTGTGTCTCAGGGGTGTGCATTAATAGGAATTCCACTGCACTTGCAAGTGGTATACATTGAAATGTGAAAAGAGATAATTAGCACTTTTTCAAATACGTTTCCCTCTCCCCACACTGATCAGTTGGCGGAGCAGCTGCAGATCAGAGAGAACACGTTCCTAGCTCCCAAACAAGACGCCTCTTCGAGTAAGCAGCCGCCCCAACCCCTGCTGGACTCCATCAAGTCCGGGACGGCGTCCGTCCTCAAACCCTTGAAGAAACAGAAGACCAAGAAGGGGGCTACCAAGATGGCCGCAGCTCAGGAGTTTGAGTCTGTGGAGGCAAAGAGGGAGACAAAATTGGCAGCCATAAAGAGCTCAATACTGGGCGCTCCCCATTTGACAAAGTCGACACTGCCTCATCCACCTCCCATTTCCGCCGCTGCTGCCAGGAAGACACCTCCCTCACCTCTGTCCAAGAAGAAGACAGCTGCCTCCCCGCCTTCTCCTTCACCCAAGAATACAGCTGCTCCTTCCACTTCTAAGACTGCCACAGCTCTGTCTTCTTTTCTCCTCAAAAAGAAGGCGGCTGCTTCTCCACCTTCTTCCCGGAAAACAGCCGTTTCTTCTGCTAAGCTGCCACAGCCTCCAACGTCAGCCTCTAAGCAGATGTCGCCGAGGAGTGTAGAGCCGCCCACAACAAAATCCATTTTTTCAAAGAAAAAAGCAAAGTCTAAAGCTGTAGCGTCGTCAGCTGTAACCACGTCATCCCCTCCTCCCCCTCCCCCTCCCCCACCCCCACCCACTCTCCCTTCTCACCGTAAACATCCGATTATGTCACCACGGCAACACATGATGGCGCAGGTGCGTCGCTCGGCCGGTGCTGTTGCCTCAAAACTGAAACATGTGGAGACGGTGGAGAAGAGACCATTCAGAGTCGGTGAGCCATTACTTTGACAGTGTGTGTCATAGTCTCATGCCATACACCTCCCCACCCCTCCCCACCCCTCCCGACCCCTCCCACAAGGAGTGGTCTGGTACTGATCAACAGGATGTTAGGTTGTTGCTTCCATCAGCTGTGGCAACTAATTAGTAGGCAAAAATGTGTAACACAAGGGTGTTAAATGGTGAGGGATTCCATGTCACTTAAGCTATGAACACTGAAAGCTGGCTAGTGTATAATGGAGGGGAAACATACATGACATCATTTGATGATGTAATCACATTACCGGTTTAAAGGTCACCACTGACGAAGCAATACCACTCCTTGTGGAAGGAGAGTCTGGGCACAAGACTAGGGGTTACCCTCATCTGCCCCCCCCCCCATCTCTCCTTGTGGAAGGAGAGTCTGGGCACAAGACTAGGGGTTACCCTCATCTGCCCCCCCCCCCCCATCTCTCCTTGTGGAAGGAGAGTCTGGGCACAAGACTAGGGGTTACCCTCATCTGCCCCCCCCCCCATCTCTCCTTGTGGAAGGAGAGTCTGGGCACAAGACTAGGGGTTACCCTCATCTGCCCCCCCCATCTCTCCTTGTGGAAGGAGAGTCTGGGCACAAGACTAGGGGTTACCTTCATCTGCCCCCATCTCTCCTTGTGGAAGGAGAGTCTGGGCACAAGACTAGGGGTTACCTTCATCTGCCCCCCCCCCCCATCTCTCCTTGTGGAAGGAGAGTCTGGGCACAAGACTAGGGGTTACCTTCATCTGCCCCCATCTCTCCTTGTGGAAGGAGAGTCTGGGCACAAGACTAGGGGTTACCCTCATCTGCCCCCCCCCCCCCCATCTCTCCTTAACAGGTCGTGTGGTTGATGGCTACAACGCGGAGCACTCACAGTACACCTTCCAAAATCTTCTCACCACCTTCAACAGGAAGTTCTTGCATCGCGTGGACGTTGTGGAGCCACTGCCGGTCTTCCCCGTTGGACGTGAGTGATGGAAGATGTTTGCAACAAAGCCATAATAATTATTGTAATTGTGAGATTCTTATATTTCTAAGTTAGTGGGTTATCATGAATCACGAAATTGATCTGAACAGCCCCACATGCCTGGGCACACACTCCAGCTACCCAACATCATGAAAATTCTGCTGATTGTCAATCATGAATATTTTATTTTCATCGGTATCAGCAAACACTAGTTGTGAGGCCCATCTGTGCTGGACTAGTGTGCTCAGAACATGAGCAATGTACGGCTGGAAATGATGGCTTACGCTTTTGATTTCATAAAAATTGACTGATATTGCCTTCGCTATGTTTTGATAATTGTGAATGTGATATTATCAAGTATTGTGATATGATGATATTATTGCAATATTGCGCACTGCTTGTTAGCTATCTCAAGTGCTCCTGTTCTCTCCCCTTTCCCTCCCCAGGAGTGGTGGACACCCGCAGGAACCAGGGGAACCGGGTGAAACGGATGTCTTCGTTCATAGACACCCAACTCTCGGTATCATCTACCTCTTCGGATTCAGCCTCCCCTCTGGGCATCCCAGCCCTACCCCCTCCGCCCCGTCCCCCGCCCCCCCGCCGGAGGCTCCACAAATCCATCGCAGCAGCAATCGAACACTTCAGTCTATCAAAACTACAGCACGTGGAGCCCGTGGTGAAGATGACCCTACCGGACGCCACCAGTGAGTCAGAAAGTCTGGTGTCATAGAACCAGCTAGTACTGGTTTCCAAGCCACTTGACATGGGAATGAGACTAGCCTACTATAACCTGGTTCCCAAGCCACTTGACAAGGGAATGAGACTAGCCTACTAAAACCTGGTTCCCAAACCACTTGGCATGGTGATGCGACTAACCCACTATGGCCTTCCGCTGAAGATTTTATGTCACAGCTGCAAGCCTGGTGTCCTTTTTATTCAAGGAATTTACACCCCCCCCCCCCCCATCAAAATTTCCTGTATGAAATCCTGGGTCATAAATTCATATTGGTCTTGTTGTCCAGCCATCGCCCTGGAGAGAGCCATGTCCATGGAAGATGATGACTCTGTTGCTGTTGCCTCTGGCTATGGCAATGAGGAGGCGTTCTCGGAGCCAGCTGGCTACCTGCAGCTCGGCCTCACTCCTCCCAAGTCTGCAGAGAAAGAGGAGCTCCATCGCTATCGTCTGATGGAGAAATTTGCCTCACTGTGGTGGAACAAAACCTTCAGAGGTATGTCACCTCATCACAGATCTTCTTACTGGATGCACACCAAACAAAACTACTGTACCAGAAATTTTGCCTCCTCTCCCCTTCCCTCCCCTCCCCTCCCCTCCCCTCCCCTCCCCTCCCCTCCCCAAGGCTCTTCAAAGGTTCCCGATGAGAAGGAGGTTTGTCGACTCCAGCTGATGGAGAAATACGCTACTCTGTGGCTGAATAAAACCAGAAGTGGTACGTGTGCCAATCGTTACCAGGGGAGGGGAGGGGAGGGAAGGGGACTACATGTATCACCAAAAATGCTTTCTAGGAAATAGCTTCAGAGCTGCCAGGGGGCAGGGCTTGGGTACGAAGCTAAGAGGAGCCAGTGGTAGTGCTTGCCGTCTCCCAGAATCTCGAGTGCTCTGGCAGCGTTGATGTGCTGCTGGATAAAACAGAACCCTCAGGGTTAAATTAGTACCCCAAATCAGTTTCTATGGCAACCTAATCTGATCCTTGCAGGATTATCATCTGTCTTTTGATGGAGGTGGCTGTCTCTAACAATCTTGCTCTTCCCTTCCAGCCCTGCAGCAAGCTGAAGCCAACCACGTGCGTGCATTGCAATCCTCGGCCAACATGGAGATTGAGAGGTTTGACAGATCAAGGCTGGAACACGTGGAACCCGTGGTGAAGCAGATCCTACCAGACAGCACAAGGCTAGCCTGGGAACGAGGTCGCAGGCCAACCTGGGAACAAGGTCCCGCCCTTCTTCCCCCTACCCTGCCTCCTACTTGCCTCAACTACCATCCCCCTCTCCTTCTCTCCCTCTGCAGCCATACCTCAGGAGAGAGCTGTAGCTGAGAAGAGGTGGCTGTCTGCAGGTGGTCAGCAGCAGATGCCTCCTGCCCTCCAGAGCAGGGTACAACATGGTTTGCAGAAGGCGGAGCCACGCCAGGTTGAACCTGTGACATCAACACAGCCAGACAGCAAAAGTGAGTTACCTCAGTTCAGTATTGGAAGCTAGTTTTAGTATAGCCGTGCACAGTATCTTCAGGCTATAAAAAATAGTGAAATCTCAGCAGCTCATGAAAAACATTTCAAATTTGGGAAGGGGGGGGCGGCAAGTACAATATTGCAGGTTTGACCCCCTTCTGGTTAGCCTAGAGTTAAGGTTACACTGAGGGTTCTGAGTAGTTCTTGAAAAGGTGGTTCCATTCCCATGCAGATGTCCCATTCCCGTGCAGGTACTCGTGACCCGTACGAACATTATGCAGCTGTGCCTTCCAACACTATGTAACTACAATTTTTTATGTCCATGCACAGCTGCAGCCCTTACTGTGAAGAGAGACAGTCTGCCAGTTCCAGTTTTGGTGCGCGAACCCTCGATTCCCGTTGGGCTAGAAGAAATAGACGTACTAGATCTGCTACCAGCTGGTAAGTGTGACAGCTGCCATTTCTCAGACAACATACGTTATCACCTTTTCTCTCCTCCCCCCTCCCCCCCCCCCCCCCCCCTCCCTCTCCTTCCCTTCCTCCGACAGGGCGGGGCCATAGTCCCCAGCGGGACCAGCAGGGCCGTGGTGCTTCTTCAGCCAGGCTGTCTGGTGAGTGGGGGAGTGATGATGAGACTCAAGGGACTAGCCCAAAATGTGTCGCATCTTAGAAGTCGTTTCCATCATCAAGAACTCCAGTGCCCATCTCACAGTAGCTATTTTCCATCACATTGTATATTCTGATACAGCCAGAGCCACAGTTGCTGTATCCATGACGACCATATGCTGTTCTAGGGTTGTGTGTGCGTACACACACTTAGAATTCAGATTTATTTTGATACTGTTGTATATTACAATACTGAAATTGTTTTTTTTAATCCACTATTTTTCTGTATAGGATATAGCGCATGTATAGAGTTGTCCAAATTAGGTAGCAACCCGAGATAAAAAAATGTTCCAAAAAACAATAACAGCCGACATGGAATGAGGAGCAGTTATAACTAGCTAGGACTGGCAGCATTTTTAGTGTCGCACTACAATCCACGGGGATTACGACGTGCTAACAAGAGTATTTTAGCAATTTCCATGGCAGTGTGATCGAGGTGCTTATGGGACAGAATATTCTCTCTGCACCTGCCAATGTGTGCAGTCTTCAGAGATGACCGAACCGGTTGTAGGACACCTTGAAACTCAGTGAGTTTCAAGTGTCTGTTGGTACCGCTAGTGAGAGGCACTAATCCAGGGACCAGGATCAGAGATGCGGCAGTTAAGGAGTTTCTGCAACGAACCCAGGGACTGAAACTGCTGGAGTGGTGGGTGGAGCTAGAGCTGTGGTGAGGGGTGGAGCTAGAGGTGTGGTGGTGGGTGGAGTTTAGAGGTACAGTAGTTGAAGTTAGAGAGGTTTGTGAGAAGTAATAATACAGGAGCTATTCTAGGTGAGTAGTGCACATAGACTAATTCTTAACTGTACTGAAGGTGATACTGTATACACACACACACACATACCAGTTTCCCACTCAAACTCGGACATTAATTGTGGCCGCGTGCCAAACAGCTCTCTCTGTCTGCCTGGAGAGTGTGGAGGATGTTTCTTAGTGAAGGTGTGTTGCTATTGTAATGGTGTCAGTTTCATTCCAGCCCCTGGGGTACATATAGCCATTCTCCCCCGTCCCACCCACACAGGAAATGGGAATATTTTCATTTGCTGTGTGTGTAGGTGTAAGCTAGAGCCAAAAGGGGCAGCTAGACCTTTCACTTTCCGTATGATGTCATTGCGGTCTTCCTACCATCACTGGCGACATTATTTTAACTCAGACCTCTGCGCTTATATAGGACCTAATGCTCAAAATACTTATGGATTTTTCTCCCATACGCATTTTATTCAACCCAAAAAGTCGAGCAAACTGACCTTCCAAATCTAATTACCCCCAGCCCCCCCCCCCCCCCTACAATTTCTTCAGTTTAATGAACCACACTAATAATTACAAGCAACTCCCAAAACTCAAAACAGCCCACAACATACGTAGATACAAGAAGCGTGGGGTCTTTCCCTCCTTTGATTGCCTGAGAACGGCAGCTGCTTCTATCTGCCCGTCCACCACCAGCTACCCTCTGTGCCACATTGGGCTCACAGGCAGTAAAGTGAAACTCACCTGTTGGGCCGGGAGGACAAGATAATTATTAAAGCACTCCAGTAGTTGGTCACACCACAGAGCTCCATCAAAGAAGCCCACAAGCTGCAATAGGTCACATCACAGTGGTCACTTCACAGAAGTCCACAAGCTTCCCAGTCAGTTCTTTAGAAACAGCTGTTTCAGGTAGCTTGGGAACCGCTGTGGTACTTGGCTGGGCAGGAAGTTTACTATTGTAGTATTCCTCAGTTTCTGAGAATCAATCTCTCCCTTTGCCTTTGCGCTCTACCAGTCACTTCTTTATCTTCTGCATCCAATTACTTGGGACTCACCCTGCTTTTTAAGATTGGATAAGCTGTCAGGCACCTGGAAAATTGCATTATTAATTAAGGAATACAATATTAAAGGTTCTCATATTACCACCCACCAACCAGACAAACCAAGAGGTACCTTTTGTCCCTTGTTTCTAATGCAGTGGGACTCATCAGTTGGCAACGGCAACTCTGCCTGGTAACAGGCTACCATAGTAGGCCCTGCTAACGAGATGGCACAATTAGCTAACAGGCTACCATTGTAGCCCCTGTTTAGGTGGTACATAGTAGTGCAATGCTTTCAGGGTTCTGAGCTCTTGGTACTTCAAAGGACTTAGTTCTGATTGTTGCAAAGAACTTATGCACTCAACTAATTATTACTACAAACACCCCCTTGTAAGTGGAGGGAGGCAGAGATGTGGTTGTTCATGTTAGATGGATTACCATACCTATACCCTAGCCTGTGCCCTGGCACTAAGTCTGAGAGGATATTATGCTCTGAGGCTATCTGGTGCCTAGGGGCCTATACCATTCAAGCACTATCTCGGGCTCTCTTATAGTCTATTGGATGTAGTTTAGCTATTGCTTTAGTACTGTGGGTGCACATTTGTACAAACTGTGTTCCACTTCTGTATTTAGTGTTTGTTTGCGATCCAGGCATTGAGTGGGCAATCACTCAGAATGCTATTCTTTGCGAATCGTAACCAATAGCATCCCTGTGGGTGACGTCCGCCCCTGCATGTAACAATCACTTGCACCATCTCAAACCAATTTGTGGGGGTTGAATGGACATCAGGGGACATGCAAGACTGGGTCGTATATCTGGTTGAATGAGATTTGAGGGTCGATGAACCTATCAGCTCTCAGCATGTGATGGGTGGGTGCTAGGTTAGGGGGTCAGCTGCATGCACCACTAGCTGGAGGTTAAAGTTCATGCTACTCCCAGGTAAGCAGCTTTATGCCACATTTGGTACTAGGGCTGGTTGTCTCTACTTCTGGTTCAAGGTCAAGCAGTTTAAGGTACAGAATAGCAGTAAAGCTAGGGTAAGTGCCAGGGAAGTTATAGCTAGCTACTCTCTCAACAAACTGTGCATAGTAGTCTCTCCCTGACTGCCTTTAGGTCAGTAGAGTTTGGTAACTAGGCTGACTATTGCCGGTTGCTATGCACTCACATGTGGATCACATGGGACTCCTGCCCCATGTGAGAGCATTTTGGTGAAACTGATGTGAGCCCTTGCGGTGGGCATATTTGATGTTAGGAGCTGTGGTGCTAGGAGCTGTGGTGTTAGGAGCTGTGGTGTTAGGAGCTGTGGTGTTAGGAGCTGTGGTGCTAGGAGCTGTGGTGTTAGGAGCTGTGGTGTTAGGAGCTGTGGTGTTAGGAGCTGTGGTGCTAGGAGCTGTGGTGTTAGGAGCTGTGGTGTTAGGAGCTGTGATGTTAGGAGCTGTGGTGTTAGGAGCTGTGGTGCTAGGAGCTGTGGTGCTAGGAGCTGTGGTGCTAGGAGCTGTGGTGTTAGGAGCTGTGGTGTTAGGAGCTGTGGTGCTAGGAGCTGTGGTGCTAGGAGCTGTGGTGTTAGGAGCTGTGGTGTTAGGAGCTGTGGTGCTAGGAGCTGTGGTGCTAGGAGCTGTGGTGTTAGGAGCTGTGGTGCTTGGGTGGTTATGGTACATTGAGAGCCCAGACTCCACTCTGCAGAGAGTTGTTTGTGGGTTTTTTTAGTGACGTGAAAAAAGCTGGGTAGTGGAGTCCTGCAAGACTGCACGTTGAATTTCATCCGCTCTAGACACATGATGCGAAGGGTGCGTCAGTGAGAGCCAGAAATGAGAAAGGAGAGCTGTAATTGCAGCATTGCTGTAGTCTTTCCTACCTGCATGGATAATAAACCCGAAAGCCTAGCTCTGGACAATTAAAGCTATAGCTAGCTCAGGTACCCAATTCACTTCCTTTACTTTTAAACTGAGAGCATCTTAAATTTAAATTTGGTAATACATACCAGTAATGGTAAGTAACAGATGGCATTGGCTGAGTCTTTCTGGGAAGTGGTTCAGTTGTTGTTTTGTTTCTCTCCCCCCCCCCCCCCAGAAGATTCGTTTTGTTTCTCTCCCCCCCCCCCCCCCAGAAGATTCCAGTATATACCTTACATTGTGTATACAGTAGGAATTAGGCACTGTTTGTGTACTGTGTGGCTCAATTATGGACCAGCTGTGGTTGGTTACTAACTAATTTGATGATGTTGCCATATCAGTAATTGATGGGAAACAAAATACCTCTGCAAATCAACCTAATAAATTTTTAAGAATGAGCTAATTAACCAATTACACTCCAAAAAGAAGTTCTTGTTTACGTAGCACACACGCACTCACACATACATCCCATTTCTATTACATATATCCCGGTCCCACATCACACCTGCTGCATAGCTCTCATCCCACATCCCACGTACATCACAGTACATCACACGTCATAAGGTCTCAAAGAAGGCATTCGCATCCATGGCAATAATTAAATAATATGATTTGGGGTAGCAGAGAAGCAGCTGCTATATACCACAGCTGTGTACCAGTAACCTAATCTTGTTTACATGTTCATGTGAATTCAGGTCAGGATGTTTGGGTTAGGAATTGTGAAAAACAATTTTTGTGGGCATGCACAGTCATGGAGTCACATGCACACGAACACATGCACGCTAGGTCTCTATCTTTCCTGAGCTAGTGTAAAACTGGTAGGGGAGTTGTATCGTGTGAAACTGCGGTCTCACGGTGAGGAACTGTGTGAGCTACTCTTGCACGCCCAAGACTTGGCCCTCTCGAGATGCTCCCCTTCTGGTGCCCCTTGTGTCAGGAATGCAGGGACCTTGCTGGGTTACAGGCCTTCATAGCAACATACAAAGGTAATGGCAAAGCTCTTTAATTCCAGAGTACATGTACATTCTATATTCCTTCCTCCTCCCTCCCTCTCCCTCTCCTTTCCTCCCATCCTCCCTTCCTCCTTCCCCACCCTCCCTCCCTCCCTCCCTCCCTCCCTCCCTCCCTCCCTCCCTCCCACCCTCCTTCCCCTCCCTCCCTCCCTCCCCTCCCTTCCCTCCCACCCTCCCTCCCTTTGATCTCTCCTTTCCTCCCACCCTCCTTCGCTTCCCCTTACTTTCCTCCCCCTCCCTCCCACCTCACTCCCCCCCCCCCCCAATACACCCTTCCCTCCTGGTAAGTAGGACCCAGACAGCTGTTCTTCCCCACTCAAAAGCTGAACAGATTGCAGTGGAAGTCTCCCATAAATCTTTGACTGCTGCAAGCTTCCAGGTAGATCATGAGCTGCTGTTTATTTCTTTCGTTACTCAATCAGTTTATGCCCAATTTGCTGAGTTTAGTGAACTGTATTGAAATGGCCTGTGCAGTAAGTCCAAACTTGGGTTAGGAATCTCAAGGATGATCGCACTCCTCTATGCATTGAACGGAGGTACAGATTTGTTATGTGATTGTAACATATACAATGTGCAGCAGGTTTACCACAATCATAAAACCGTAAAGAATATATTTTTGGCTGAGGAGACAATTTTCAATGCACTGTTGAGTTGATTAATGTTTACAGAATATCAGTGGACTCGTTTGGCATGGGTACAAGGATTAGAGGATTTCAGTGGTCCAGGAGTGATTATAAGGGACAGCTGGCAAAGTGGGTATTACAGAAGGCATGTTCCACTCACCATATTATGTAGATAGCTATCATGTTTAGCTTGTGATTCAGGACGACGTCATTTAGCAGAAGGCATGATCTACTCAACGTATGATGTACATAGCTGACATATTTATCTAGTGATTTGAGACAGTAATAATTTTCTTTGTTAGGAAAAACAAACTACCTCTGTCAGCCATATGGTATGATCTACAACAGATATAAAAACAGTAAATAGTTCTTCTCATTGACGTACATACATGCGCAGACAGTCTCCTAGTAAAGAGTTGATTTTTCGGCAGGATCATACTGCCATACACGGATGCTTGACATACCACAATTCCCAGGGGTACCACTTTTGGAGTGAGGAATGACCATTAGCTGTCAGACAATGCAAAATTAATGACACCTCGTTCTTTGCAGACACACACCTGCATTTCATAGTTGTGTGATGACAAGGTGAAGGAGTGTATACAGTCTGACAAGGTGAAGTAGTGTATACAGTCTGTTAATTGTGATCCCTGTATCTTGTTACAGCAAAACATCTTACTAACATCACTGCTACAGCATAACATATGTACGTCTTGTACAATGAATCAGTGAAAAATGGAATTTTAGGCTAGCATCTTCAGCCTAGGGCTTAAGCCACTGACACACACCTGCAGATGCGGGCGGACGTTTTAAGATCTCCTGTCAGAGGATAAGAGCAAGAGATTATAGCACCCTGATTACCGTTAACGTCTTTTAATAAACCGCAAACCCCTCCCATTGCAGTAGGGTGATATACTAGACCCTCTGCACGTACTCGTGTGCGGCTGGCACAATGATGGGAGGAAGCTTCTCCAATTCCACGCCACTGGTCCGCCCTGTGGGGGCTGTTAGCTGTGTGGTCTGCTTGGAGGTGGAAATGGAGAACCTTCTACTATCACCAAAAAATTTTCCTTGGCCAGTCAAGAAAACATGTAATGAGCCTCTGTATAACAGGCATCTCTGTATACTGCAGCCACCTGAGCAAGGAATCCCACAGTATGACAGCTGAAATTGATTTCAGGCTAACCTCATACCCGGGACCTCCCACCAGATATTATCTCACAGCTATGGGATGAGATCAAATCTGGGCAGGAGGTGTATTAACACTGTCCACTTCAGTTGTATAGTATAAGTACATACAATTGAATGCAGTGTATGGTTTTTAGCTGCCTATATAGGTCTGACCGCTGTTTGATTCTGACCACACCCACCTGGTGGTTATTCACAGCAGCTGTGTGCCGTTGCTTTGCAATTGGTTGTTAGGGTACTGGAATTTTAAGCGTGGGAATGGCGTAGCACCTGGGCAGGACGATGATGATTGTCTACAGAGAAATGATTTTTTAAGGCAATTAGTGGACCATTTGTACTTGCGTTAATTAATTCCTACCATGTCACATACTTAATGTTATCCAGTATTATAAAATTGTGAATCTGATGTGCACTTTTATTGCATTTCCATTAATTATGTTGAAGATTGTTGCGATGACCATTATTTTCTAACATTTACATGACTATGTCGAAGATAATGATCATATCAAGACATTAATAAACATGCTTCCCTGTAACTTGCTGAAGTACTCAGGGGGGTGGGCTTATACTCAGGGGTGGGCTTATACTCAGGGGTGGGCTTACTCAGGGGTGGGTTTATACTCAGGGGTGGGCTTATACTTATCTACTTTAGGGTGGACTTATGCTTAGAGCTCCTGAACTGACCCTTTGTACTTGTAGTGGCAATAATAATAATATACTCATGTTGCTGCCGTAGCGCTTACGCCATTGACCACGCACCCACAGACGCAGGCGGAGCTTGTAAGACCTCCAGTCAGAGGACAAGAGCAAGAACAACCAGAGACCACACAATCCTGATCACCATACAATTCCTTCTTCCTAGCCTCCCATATCAATAATACAAAGCTCTTAACTAGCTTTAATAATGCTTTAAAATCATCCCTGTTCCAATTCTCAAACCCTAAAATAAAGTGGCAATAATAAATTGTGAAATTGTAATCAGATTAGTACTCTGGCAGTACTAGTCATTATGGGACAGCAGAACTGTATGAGTAGTTCTGCATATACTGATCTCATTCTGAAACCTTATGAGCAAGTCTTGGAATGAGACCAGCACTGCAGCCTTAATTAGTGTGTGACAGCAAACTGAGAATCAACATGATATGCACAGGAGTAGCCATCCCTGCTTGTCTGGGAGAACGAGACAAACACTGCCGCCTGGGAAATGCATGACTGCTAGGACTGGGAAACGCTTCACTGCTACGACACTGTAGTTACTTAGAGCACTTTAAATGTGGTGACCAGTGTCTGTGGTTGGGTTAGGTGATTAAATAGTAAGGGATGCCTCCGGCGCCAAGGCGCCAAGCTGTTGTTTCTCTATCCTCCGGTAATGCATGGGGTGGGCCATGAACAGCTTTCGTGGGCTATAGGGATGTAATTGAATAGTCCCTGTTGTGTGGGAAATCGAATTAAGCTAATTGTGGGATAGGAGTATACAGTGACAGCGCACATGTGCTTAATGTATTCATGGGGTTGGTGTGGCGAGTTGCACAGGCTGTAGAAGACTTTGATAATCTATGTAGTTGATCAGCTATTTTAGCTATGGGCTCTGCAACAAATGGTCCACTAAAAATATTACTCCGATTCCCGCAATTAGTACTAATTGATTAGCTGTATCAGTCTCATCATACGCAGTTTGCGGTCGAAATTTGATATTCAAAAGCAATTACACTCAAGGCCTCGTCCGACAGTACGGTGCCTACTGCCCTAAGCGTGTAGCCACACAAATAATGCAGACAGCAGCTCTCTTTGAATACCAGCAGTATGATGAAATGATTATCCAGCCAAAATTTGTAGGTGAAGTTACTGCAGCAATCTGATGACTACTGAACAGTGTTCAAAGTGATGTGAAGGAGTGGGGTCAGTAATTGCTAACGTAGTCATGTGAGGAGCTCCATTACTGGGGTACCAGTTCCTGGTGCTTCACACTGTCTCTTGTGTTTGCCAAGAATGGCTCGGATAAAGTAGGTATGGACACAGCAGCTTAATTGCAGTATCTGGAAACTGTTGGACAAGTCTCGTGGGCGGATAAATGACTAATTACTAGTGTTGGGCCGTATTCCATTTTACCCTATTCGATTACAGTAACTGTTATCACAAATCATCCTGGTATTTAAAATTTGTATTATAATTATCGATGTCACATTGACGTAAAGCACACAAATAATCTTAGTTCTTAGCCAATATAAATATTGGTACACTGCATTCGGCAAACATTTAGAATTACCTGTGTACATCAAGCTCATGAAACTGCCTAGGCAATACCAGCGATGGTGATGAATTATTGCCTTCATGATAATTGCGATATTAATATTGATTATCATGACCTTCAAGTATCACGATAAGACAATATTTCTGAAATATTGCCCACCTCTACTAATCACAGCCTTTGAGGTGCCTCCATCTTGTGATGGAAGTGTATTCACTCCTTGGTTAGGTATAAGGAGAAAATTAGATAATTACGTCACAATGATGTCATCATGATGATGACATCACACAGAAAATTGTTCATCCCACCTCATATGATGTTTTCCAAGGAGTATATATGTCTACCCAATACTCTCTCAAATGTAAAGTTTTTAAAAATAATTTTGAACCATCCATACATCAGAAGTACAAGGACCCTGATTGCATAAGCTACTGAGTACATGATCTCGTTAGGTTTGCATTCAGGACGTGTGACCTAATTAAACCAGTAGATAAACCATTTCCTCTGAGCTACGTATATCAGTACCTGCTAAGACTCCCCAACTCTAGAATCAGGAATACTGTACACGTAGCTACTGTGATAGCATAAAAAGTCGTGAGTAGCTAGCATGGCTCCAGCTGCACAGCCAGTGCCTGCATGGGGAGAGAGAAAGAAATGTAGTATCCTCTTTTCGAGTCTCTGCTCACCCGGAAAATTCACACTTGGGAGCTAGTGCGGTTACCTTAATTATATTAATATTTTAGCTTCTGTGATTTCATGGATATGATCCGCCCTCCCAGATCTGTAATGAAATTTTATCAGCCCCAATGTCTGGGTAATTAGTTACAACCGTCTGGTAGTCTATCAGTTAGTAATGTGGTAATTAGTTATGCTTTTGCATCAATGATAACAGATTACTCTGCTGACATTCTCCACATCCTAAAACGGTATGGCTGGTTTGTTAACCAAACGATGCATACCTTTCTCGGGGAATCTTGCATGTGTTGATAACTACTATTTCATTTATACCGTGTGATCATGCAGGTCGATCATGGCAACCGATTATACAAGAACATTTACAACTGTAAATTTCCAGACAGGGCTTAACAGCCTGTTCATAATTTTAAGTCCCTAAGTGAATTGTTGAACTGCATTGCCTGCTTGATGTAGTGTTTACAAAGGAACGCGGTGTGGCAGATCCTCTTGTAGACTTGATGATGTAACTGTGTGCAATTGCTCTATTAGCTGTGTACACACTCCATTCCAAGACTGGGTAATCGCCTC